>CM040244.1:100034521-100434521 GCA_022545495.1 Chrysanthemum lavandulifolium
GAGGTTTACACAAGTATGGAATATTAGATTGAATGAGAGCACCACCCTTCCATGGATGGAAGGGGTATTGATACTACAAATACTCGACCTCCTATCGGCTGTGGATCGGGGATACAGTGGGTAAAGACCGTCCTTCCTCCACGGTGTTGCACTAAACTATTCTACGCTACAAACTAATAAATAACCTACTAAATAACGAAACTAACGACAAGTCTACGAGCTAACTTAAGCTAGATAACATTTGGGGTGACCGACTCTTCACTACGGAATTTTCTAATTCCTAACATGTAATTAGGCAACTCCATTTGAAATCAGTGATATAACTAAACCACTAATAAGATCAAGAATTTAAAGTCTAACTAACCACTCATGGGTGGCATAATTACACGACGAAGTATAGTCTTCTAAGTAAGAAAGTGGAATGACAACAATCAACATACTTGTTTCGTGAAGTCGAGTACACGAGAATGATTCGTGATTTGTTCTCAATCATATTCCTAAGATCTCTCCTTTCTGCTTCTAACATTAATTGGTGATGAAATTGATCCTGATGTACACATGAAATAATCGTTAAGCATAAACAAAATTTCACAAGTTTCACACATAGCATACACTTTCTTCTGTACGTTTAGTGGGAAATTTGTGGGAAATTTATGGGAAATTTGTCTATGAGGAAAACCTCATCAACAGACGATACCCTGACTTAAAGAAGTCCTAGGAAGTCAAGAAGTCCACCACCACCTCATCACCAATATCAACCGCTTTCTTTTCTAACAATGTGGTTCAAGATTTCCAAGAAAATTCGGATGATGAGCACGATGAGAGATCAAGTGAGAGTACCTAAATGACTGACGCTGAATTTGTGAAAGCGCACTCCTTGCTAACTCTCAAAGGTTTATAAAAGAAACAAAGGTTTTCAACTGCTAAAACAATCAAGACACCGAATGCTTTAAGTGTCATAAAGAGGTCATTTTGCAAAAGATTTTTCAAAAATAATTTATGAACCCTCTTACAAACCATCGGTCTAATCGTCTTGGGGCTTTAGCAAATTTCAACCAAAAATCTATCGGCCTCATCAAAATTTTCAAACAAATCATCAAAACAAAACTGTGGATTTTGAAGCTAAATACAAGAAAGCTAAAGCTAAGCTAGCATTGCTTGAGGCCTCACCTCGTAAACAACACAAACTAAATAACTGCGGGGTAAAACAAAGGTCTTGTTCTTTGAAATCTTGATTGGATGAAGAGCTTGTCTCATCGATGATGAAATGGTGCAAGTCGAGCCTTGATGGCTCTCTCCAAAGAGCACAAGTCGGCCGTGGGAAAAAATCATGCCGTAAATGGAGAGTGGGTCAACATTACAATGAAGAAGGTAAATATTTTACTTTCTATGGATGATGACTCGATTGGCGATCCTATATGAACTATATCAATGTCGATCTTAAGTTTGTAGAAGAGCAACAATTAAATCTTTTTTCAAATATAACAAGCTAAGTTTTGAACTAAACAAGTGTAGGATGAGTCGCTTCTTTTAAAACAAAATAAACTTGAGGCTATCACTTTGCAAATTCAAAACATTGAATTAGTTAAAAGAAATTAGGCTCTTCAAGAAGAACTTAAGAAAGAAAAGGAAATCATTGCTGGTTGAATTGCTAAGAATCCAAGAGTCTTTGATGATGTGGGAGCTCCCGATGGCAAAAAGAGTCATAGGTGAAGATCATCTCCACGACTCTCACAACAAAGACCGATCTCCCAAATCATTTGTGTCGATGGCATGATTACCAATGTGTTGACTATTCCCAAGCCTAGTGATTGGATTGATCGGTTAATCCCGATAGTAAGCTTCTAATTTCGATTACGGAAGAATTCTAGAGCACGAGAGTCAAGCTCTTGAGAGCATGCTTGGACTCCCTTATGTGCCTGAGAGTCTTGAACACATTGAGTCTCGAGCGAGTCTAATGCAACGCCGACCCTTGAAACCTCTTGGGGAGCCGCACCAAGCTCGAGCTTACTCCAATGCAATTCAATCCTCATTCACCAAAGGAAAGGTCCGGACTTGGTAGAACCATCCCGAAAAGACCAAAACCAATTCAACAAGAATCTACTCCACCGAGACTTCCTCATCCTCTCCCCAATCCTGAAAGCGACCAAATTCGATGGCGGGCGAACTTGTGAGGAAGCTAAGCGACAAGATGGAATCCATCGAAAAAGTCCCTGAATCAATCAAAGAAACAAAGTCGCCTCTAGCTCCTCAAAGTCAAAAGCCACCACCAAATCCAAAAAGTGTGATATGTTCCACTATACAGTCCATACCTCGACAATCGCTATAGAATCCTTTTTGTATGATCTGCAAAAGGATGATGCTGAACTTCGATCACTTGCAATATGTAAGTTCTCTCGATAAAGCAAACTATACAAAAGTTGGTCATCGGTATGCTTCAACCTCCAAGTCCTTAAAAATTTAGAGCAAAACCCTTTCCTCCTTGTCCACACTGTGGTTTAATGATCATCACCGATGATTGTCTTATGAACACATCTTGTGATATTTGCGGAAATTCACTCATAAGACATCTGACATGACAGTGTCATCCATGCAAGGAGAAGTTCCAAGCAACCCAAAATCATTGAGTCATCCTCAAGCTCTAAATGCAAACTGTGGTAGCACAATGCACTCAACCACCGACCATGAGTCGATTGCCAAATTCAAAGAGACCTTGAGACAAGCCCACTAGTAAGTGGGTCACTAAGAAACTAATTCAGTTTACTACTTGTGCAGAGACACGCCGAGAGCCTATTTGGCATCTAGGCGGTGGATGCTCAAGAAGCATGACCGGTGTGAAGGAGTATATGCACAAGTATGTAAAGGAACCAGACCCAAGGTAGTATTTGGTGATAACTCATCATGTCCCATTGAAGGTTATGGTTGATGGCGCAATGGAATAGTTTTCTAGAATAGCTTATGTCAATGGTCTCGGTACAATTAGGGATGGCAATAAAACCCGTACCCGATGGGGACCTGATAAACGAACCCGTTTTGACCGGGGATGGGGATGGGGACGGGGAATCCCCGATATTGAAAACGGGGATGGGGGCGGGGATGGTAATACCCTTTGGGTACCCGAACCCATACCCGAAAAGTTTTAAGTTTAAATCTAAAAATATATTATAAGCCTTACGTATTTCCTCCTAACTTTTCATCTTCCCTCACTTATTTTTGTGATATGTAAATTAGAAATAAAACCCTAGCCCCTTTAACCACAACTTGCAACTGCTACCATTCCTACCTACGATTCGTAACTGCAACAAAAACCACTATCAAGGTAAACAAATCATAATTAATATGTTATCAAGTCATCATCATCATCAATCATAATGATATATGTTGCTTCTATTCATTATTTATTGTTACTGCATGAACCATATAACTTTATAAGTACTTGTTTATTTATTCTAGAGTATAAGTTACAATTGAGATAATTATTGTTCAAATGATGTATGTTTGATGCATCGTTATGTTTTTTTACTTATTATTTTTTTTTGTCTCATCCTCATGGTTCTTGATTTGTGTCTTTGTATATGTGTTTGTTTATTATAGTTATGAACTTTTGATTCTTGCTAGATAATAAAATATACATTCAAACTTTGTAGTAAATATATGAATATGACGAAACATCTAAATGATTTGAATGTTGTGGAGAAAATATGATCTTCGGTATGTAAAGGTGCAAACTTACAATAAGGTGATTTTTGTTTATAATAGGAATGGCTTTTGAAGGGAATACGATTCATGTACGATCAATACAAAACAGCCCTTCAAACTTGCCGGAAGATAATCACCTACCCGATAATGTTGAAGAAACACCTGAACCTTCGGCTAAAAAAAATAAGAGACTAAGAAGTCCGGTTTGGGAGCATTTTGTGAAGATAACAGTGAATGGAGAACAAAAGGCAGAATGTAACTATTGCAAAAGTTTACTTAGTGGCCAATCAAGTCACGGTACCAAACATTTGCACTTGGATTACTTTGGTTATTCAACTTTTATAATGCAAAATTGTTACAGATTACAAGTTTAGTATAGTTAGATTGCATATTTTTTTAATATAAGTTCACTTCGTCATATGAGAATACTACTTCATGCATGTTTTCAAGTATTTCTGGAATGAGAGGTGCTAACATTTATGTGATATTCATGCAGGAGCTTAATTAGTTGTTCTCATAAAAGGTTTTGATGAAGATCATGAAGTAACATGGATGTATCAAGATTCAAAGATTGAATTTTAGTTGTCATCTATTGAGAACTTTAAATGTTTGCTTCAGTTAGTAGCTGATTATTATTGTTTTTTAGTTTCCACAATTTGACTTGTAATAATTGTTTTAGACTTACTGTTCTTGAATCTTGATGCAAGCATGCAAAACTATTTATGTGGTTATATTTAATTTCTTATATTGGTTGTAATGATTATTATACTTTTTGGAATGTTATGGTAGCTTAGTGCATAAACAATACTAAGTTATATGATTACAAAAGAATTTTATACATGGGAAAAATACCCGATTCCCCGATGGGGATCCCCGATCCCTATCGGGGACGGGGATGGGATTGCAATTTTGATCCCCATCGGGTATGGGGCCGAGGATGGGGACGGCTATTGAGATTTGGGGATGGGGATGGGAAACATAATCCCCGACATTCCCCGCCCCATTGCCATCTCTAGATACAATCTCATCAGTGTCAGTCAACTATGTGATGCTAAGTACATTGTGCAATTCAATGACAAACAAGGTACCATTTTCAATGCCAATAAATAAGTTGTTTGATAGCTCCTAGAAGAGATGATGTTTATGTCTTAGACATGTCTACTCTTTCTCAAGATGGAACTCGTCTCTTTGCCAAAGCCACTTGAAACTATCAACTGGTCGTGGCACAAGAGACTCTCACTAAACTTCAAAAACATCAACAACTGGCAAAACAAAACAAGGTCCTTGGCTTACCATCACTAGTTTTGCAAAAGATAAACCATGCTCACCTATGAAAAAGGCAAACATCAAAGAGCATCTTTCAAAACAAAACAAAATTTCTCCATCAAAGTCGCCTTCACCTCTTGCATATGGATCTCTTTGGACCATCGATCTAGAGCAATCCAAAGCACGAAGTATACACTTGTCATTGTTGATGAGTTTTCAAGATACACTTGGGTATACTTTCTTTCCAAAAGAGTCGACGGTGACACTATAATGCCATTCATCGGAACATTGAAAACCGAATGACATTACTATCAAACAAATCGGAACCAAGAATGGTGCGAGTTCGAGAAATGGTGAGCTTGAGAGTTTCTATGATGAAAGGAATCTCCCAAAACATTTCATCTCCCTACACCCTGAACAAAATGGGGTGGTGAAAGGAAAATGAACTCTCATTGAGGTGCAAGAACCATGTTAAATGGCTCACCCTCTCAAAGCATTTCGGGTGAAAGCGATCAAGACGACTGTTACACTCAAGCACAGTCAATCATTGTCAAAGACATAACAAAACCCCATATGAGATATTCAAAGGTAGACTTCACGATATCAACTACTTTCGCGTGTTTGGATGTCCTGTTTATTCATAACCACAAGGATCATCTAGGCAAATTGATGCTAAAGTCGATGATGGATACTTTCTAGGTTACTCACCGATCTCCAAAGCCTTGGTATTTAACACAAGGAGACAACAAGTTGAGGAAACCTTTCATGTCACCTTGATGAGAGTTCGAAAGCATCGGGTTTACCAACACCTCGAAGGAGGAAATAGGAATTGATAACTCATCAAGATATCCTCTCGATGAGTATAACCGTAATTCAATTCCTCATACCAAGCGATGCCGACATCTCATATTATGTCTTGCCTCATAACTCGTCACAACCAACTATCGGTGAACTCATTGATAATCAATCGGTCCTCTTTGGGATAGGTAACATCGAACCAAATGTTTAGGAACCCGTGATTCAAGAACCCCAACCTAAACAAGACATCTCACGGATGTTCTTAATGACTCGTGGCTCATACACGAACTCACTCCCGAGTCTCCAGTGAACTCTTCAAGCTCGGATCCTAGACCACAAAGTAAGTGGACAAAATCTCGGGACATGGAGCTTGTAAACATCATTGGTGAACCCACCGAGGCATGCTCACTAAAAGCATGGTCTGCTAAGTTGATCGCAACTTCGGCCAATGAATGTCTATATGATGATTACCATCCGATATAGAACCCAAAAGTGTCATTGAGGCTCTAAAACACCCAAGCCGGGTTCGAGGCCATGCAAGAAGAACTTCAACAGTTTGATAAAAACAAGGTCATGACCTTGATCAAATGTCCTCAAGATGTCATTGTCATAGGAATGAAGTGGGTTTTCGAAACAAAGCGATGAAAATGGCATTGTCATTAAAAACAAAGCCGGACTTGTAGCTAAAGGTTATAGTCAACAAGAAGACATTGACTATGATGAGACATTTGCTCTGTTGCAAGAATGGAAGCCATCGGGATCTTCCTTGCATATGCTACCTACATGAACTTCAAAGTTTACCAAATGGATGTAAAAGTGCATTCCTAAATGGTGAACTCAAGGAAGATGTGTATGTTCAAGAACCTCACGGTTTTGAGAGTAGTGAATTTCGACTATGTCTCGCAAGCTTGATAAAGCTCTCTATGGACTAAAGCAAGCTCCCAAGGCATGGTATGAAACTCTCTCGGCCTTCCCGATTCAAAACAAGTTTGTCGGAGGAAAGATAGACAACACATTGTTTATCTACAGGACAAAACAAGATGTGATCTTGGTCCAAGTATATGTTGATGACATCATCTTTGGCCCAACAAACTACACTTTGCAAGCAGTTTGAAAAGCGATGACAAAAAGTTTGAAATAGTATGATGGGTGAACTCACATACTTCCTTGGACTACAAATCGAACAAGCGATAAAGGAATCTCCATCATCAAGAGAAATACACAAGAAATCTCTTGAAGAAATATGAGATATCGATCGTGCCTCGGTGAAGACACCTATGGTCCTCCTAACAACCTTGGACCTCGATCTCACTGCAAATCATCAATCAAACCCATTTCGAGGGATTGTTGGCTTCTCGATGTATCTTATTGCTTCCGGACTGCACATACAATTCTCATCTGTCTAATAGCAAGATATCAATCCAATCCAAAAGAATCCCACCTCACCGCAGCCAAAAGAATACTCAAGTACGAAAGGAACCCCAAGCCTTGGACTCTATTATCCAAAATGCTCGGGGTTTGATCTCAAAGGTTACTCGATTTTGATTATGCTCATTGCAACATGGACGTAAAGAGTACCTCGGGTCCCGCCAATTCCTTGGAGAAAACTGGTTTGTTGAGTGCTAAAAGCAACAATCGGTGGCTATGTCTTCACCGGCGAATATGTAGTCTATTTGCGGATGTGTGCCAATGTTTTATGGATGAAAAGTCAACTCGGTGACTATGACATCCATTACAAAATGGTACCCATCTTCGTGACAACACCAATGCCATTGCAATTTCCAATAACCTTGTCCTTCATCAAAGATCCAAACACATTGATATCGGATATCACTTCATCGGGGACCACATAATGAAAGGAGACATAGAACTTCATTTCATCCCTCGAATATCAACTTGTCGATATCTTCACCAAACCATTGGATGAACCTACCTTGAGAGGTCGAAAGTCGAGTTGGGAATGCTTGACATTGAAAGTCGACAACACGAAAACCAATCCTAATCTCAAGACGTTTTCCCTAAAATGGTTCATCCTTCTGAACAACACCTCAAAATAACCCTCTCATTGAATGAGTAAGACTCATTCAGGGACCCTGACTCTTGATATTGAGCATTGAATGAGTAACTAAATGCACCAAGTATTAGTTACTTAAATGTCCTAGGTTGGTAAACACACCAATTAAATATAGGAATATATGTCTTTGTATCTTCTTGTCAAGGGTCCCTAATACTTACATCATCCCACTTGGCATTAAATGCCTCCTCACATAAAATATCCGTGGATATTTTACTACCGCTTAAAGTGCACTTTTACTATACATCGCAACAGTTTCCTTGAAAAAGTTTTCTCGGGTAGTGGAGGGTGGCATTAAATGTGGAAATTCAAAACGTTTTCAAAACCGACTTTACAAATCCACAAGTATGCACATACTACCCTCTAAACACTCTATAAATACCCTCACAAAATCCTTATAACACACACAAAAGATTTACGCTAACAAAACTCGTCAAAATCTCTTTTCAAACCCGTAAATCTTTGTGTTCTTCAAATCCTTTTCGAAAAATCTTCTCTGTAAACCTTTACAAAAGTTTTCATCACAACTAAGAGATTCAAAACCTTTGATTGTTCTTGTCAAGTTATTTTCTCAAAACCCTAAAACTTTGTGCACTCACAAGAAGCATGTCCTCATGCTTACGCATATCCCATAAGCATTTCCATATGCTTATGCACGCCCTATAAGCATGTCCTATTGCTTATACATGCACTAAAAGCATGTCCTCATGTTTTCGCACGCACTATACTTTTCACTGAGTGTGGAGTCCCAAACCTTAGATCTATAACGCTTAGCTTGTACTAAGTAGTTGCCTTGGATAGTTCCAAAACAAAAAAGAGAAAACTTTGTAAGAATACACACAAATATGTGGAATCTATTGGAACATACTTATAAGATGAAAGTAAACAAATGAACACAAACTGTGATAACCAATGCTTCAACATTACTAATCGATAATACGAAGACTCTCAAAGTATCAAAGTTACGCAAATTTCCTTGCATAATCTCACCACTCGATTTAGAACTTGCACAATAGTAGTGGCCGTGGGAATGATTTGGGAATGTAAAGGAAATGGTGCTATTATAACTAAGTTAGGGAGTCACGAGCGAGACCTTTTGTCTCGTGAACGTGAGTTCCATAATTAAGTTTTGATGAACACGAGTCTAAAACGCGTTTAAAACTAATAAAACATGTAAACTAGTGTGTTGGTATCGTGTGTTGTGCCATGTTCATGTGTTTTTGCATTTTTATCATGATTATGTGTTCTTGGTCATAACTAGCTGATGGGTTATAATGGTTTTGATGATGTCGAAGGTTGCATAGTCTCGTGTCACAATTTTGGGTCGAGACTTTCGTAAACCGTTGTTTTGTTCTTAAGGGTTTTCAAACAAGTGGTAATCGGTTTTGATTATTAATAATGAATTCATGTATGCTAGTGTTATAATAATATGCGAAACCAGTAAGTGTTTTCAGATAATAAATTGGACTAACGTGTGATTATTTGGTTAACGGTAAATCATTGGTATGTATAGGTTATTTGAAATCAGATGACATTTTAATTAACAACCTTGATTGGATAACAAATTAATTGTGGTAAATTGGGTCGTGTAGTTATTAACAAACATTAGATTTGATACTCGCTAATCGATTGTGTTTGGGAATTGAAAGAGTCAATCGGAAGTGTTTAGTGGTGTTGGGTATGTTTGATTTTTGCTTAGAGGCAAGATTGGTATGAGACCTGTTTGGAGGATTAATTGAGTTGTGAAATTATTTATTTTGGACTTAATGATATATATGTCAACTTTGCGCTCGTCGGTGTTATCGTGACTTTCTAGTCTCGATGACCACGACAACGCCCGAATATGGTCGTTAGTATTTATTTGGGCAATATGATTGTGTAAAAGCCGAGAGTCATGACTCGGACTTGTGAACTCGAAACGAATAATGACTCAAACTTATATTGAAGCTTGATATATATTTATATATATATATATATATATATATATATATATATATATATATATATATATATATATATATATATATATATATATATATATATATATATATATATATATATATATATATATATATATATATATATATATATATATATATATATATATATATATATATATATATATATATATATATATATATATATATATATATATATATATATATATATATATATATATATATATATATATATATATATATATATATATATATATATATATATATATATATATATATATATATATCTACTAGTAAATAGTACTAGAAAATATAGATGATAAATGGTTTTGTACTAAGCATTCGATAACAAGGCTCGCCTTGTTATTCGACATTTTAAAAAAGGGAACCAACGTTTAAAAATAGAAATGTTTTGTAATAAATGAGTCATTAAATGTTTCGAGGGCACGTTTATCGAAAGGTGTCATTTATGGGTATTTAATGTCATTTATGTGTTGTGCGTGGGTTACGGATGACCTAACATTAATAGCGTCGATCCACGTGGATAACGGACTTATTAGGTTGACGAACCTAATAGGTGCCCGCTATGTACGTAGGATAACGTTATTAATGGGTGAATTATCCTTATGACTCGTTAGGATGTTACTGGTTTGTGGATAATAAGCGACATGAATAAATGGTTGAGTTTATCAAATTGACGAATTCGATAAGACCTAACTATTCATTCCGAAACTTATTAAACTATAGAGTTTATCGTTTAGACGTCTCATTGTGTCATTATGAGTCGCGTTGTGGTTAATTGAGTGCATTCATGGTGTCTTGTCGAGTCGATACCACACACACACAATGATACCTAACGCTAATAGCTAAATGGTGAAATGAGATATTTTGAGAAAAGGAAATGAATACGTTTGGGGAAGATAATATTGAAGTTGGGAATGTATATTAAGAATTGGCTATATTAAATGGTTGAGCCTTGCTTTATAAAAATTCATTGAACCTCGAATGAATATAGACTGATCACCTATATTTAGCCGGAGACAGCAGGACATGGACCGATCATCTATGTCCGTCTCGAGGTAAATTTTACAAATCGGGAATAGTTATAATGAAATTATGTCCGGGTTTGAGAATTGGTTTAAGAACGATGAACTTTAGGTGGACTCGCACACTCACACTCACCAAACATCACGTAAAGCTTCGCACTCACACCTACGACCTGGCATCGCAACACCTCACGGATCGTAACGCTTTTGGCATCGCTATCGTCTCCGCTTATATGAAGTTCTTGTTTGTAACAGTTGAGCGTAATTCGCCATAAGTCGGGTTAGACCCGATTGGCACCGTTTATATCCGAGTTGCTTATCGACATAAGCCTCGTCGAACTCACAAGAGCGTTTGAATTTGTTTTGGACTAGTTTCGGATTTGGTCTTGACTGTTTTGGATTTGGTTTTAATTTTGGTTTTTGGGTTTTCGATTTTGTGACTTTGATCTCGTTTCGAGTTTTGACTCATCATTTGACTTTGAATCATCGTTTGGCCTCGAATTATTATTCGGCTCTATTTCGTTAATAACCTTGTTAAAATCATCATTCGAACTCGAATCGGTATTCGATTTCGAAACGTCATTCGGTCGCGTCGCGATAGTAACCGTATTGGAATTATCATTCTCCCACATCTCGTTAATAATCTTTTTTTGGAATTATCAATTTGCATCGTTTTGCTTGTAATCCCGTTGGGTTTGTCATATAACCTCATTTCATTGGTAACCCTGTTACCGACACTTATAACTCAAGCCTAGTCTTGAACCGAATATTGTTAAAACTTCTGAAACCTTGCCACTCACTCGATGTTGATTTAAACACCGTCATCTAGTCGACGTTGTTCATTTCCTAAACCGATTATGTTTTGGTCGACGTTGCTTTGCCAACAGCTTTCAGTTAAGGTAGTACCTTACGTGCTGTTGATGTCATACCTTATCCTCTATTTAGGTACCCCTATCGATAACGTTCTAACGACCTGTTTTAGTGAAGTTGTTCATCGAGGTTAACCTGTAAATATTATTTTGTTACATCATACCGCCGATTTCGGCACTACCTACCCTGTCCTATCGATGTCGTACCTTACACTCCATCGATACAAGATTCTTTAGTAAACCAACTTAGAGCCATTAACCTTCACTCGTATTTAGGAGTTGAATTGATATTGACCGATAGTCGAACTTCTTTTGGGAATTAGAACTTTGGAGTTGAATATTGAACTTTCTCGTTAAGTATTTAGTGCACCAATGAGTCAATCGACCGATTGCGGTTAGTAACCAATACTCTCTTTTAAGAGTCGTACCTTTTGTCTCTAACCTATATCTCATGCTAAGTCAACCGACCGATTTCTGGTAGCAATCAACACTTCCTAACAAAAACATACTCTGAACTTCCTAATCCGAAGATGATCCCGTGCAAGGAAATCTTGGAATCTAAGGAGTAACTCGAACCACGTTCCTTGGAACAACCACCTAATCTTTCTCCCAACCTTCGAGAACCACCTGCTATCCTTTCGGCCCTCTGAACCGAACGATAAGCTACACCGTAGACGAAACCTTGAAAGTGGAATTCCGCACCTTTACCTGAGTGGTTGTTAGTAGTCTTACCAACCTATTCACCTCCCGCTATTCAGAAAAATGAAATGTATGGACGACACTGCTCGTCTCTCCTCATATAGTTATGGCAACCCTAGATAATCCCGCTATCTTCTTTTAAGGAGGTGAGAGAGTACTCATTCCTCTCCCTCTAGTAGAGTGGCTTGCTCATATGAGCTGATCCTCACTTCTGAGCTCAAGATCACTACCTTCTTACGACTATGGCACTTCAATTGGAAAAATGGAAATCCCCTTGATCCGTTTTCTCTATCTGAGATTCATTTGGTTAGTACACATCTGATTCTCCTTCCTCAACCTTCAACTCCCTCCGATACTCTTTAAGGAATAAGTGCGATCAAAAAACCTGAGTTACACAAATAGACTTCTCCACACGTAAAGGAAACCGTGTGCTTTAGGAAATGTTGATTTCTATCCTTTCCGAGGTGTGGCAATTGCCACACATCCATTTTCATCTATCACTTCCTTGAGCCGAGAGAACAGATCTGGATATGCTTACAGTGTATCATCTCCAGACTAATGGCTGAAGTAAAGAAACCATTCGAACCCTAGTAGAACACGTAGCGTGCCTATCAAGTTTGGCAATGGTTGGGATAGACACCTTCCCTTAGACAACTTCTCCTATAACCACACCTATCGCTTTAGTACCTCAAAGGCACCATAAGAGATCCTTTAGGGTCGTAAGTGCCGATCCTGATTTTTGGGTAGAAATGGAAATACCCAACCTACCAACTCTGAACCTAATAAAGAAGATACCAAGGAAACCGTTCTAAGTTGAGATGGATATGTAAGTTGCTTACAAACCATTAGAGACATAGACAACGTAAATCTCTTGAACCCTCCGATGATAACCTAGAATTAAGCTTACGGATCCACCATGAAATTGTGTGAAGCGAGTAGTAAACGTGAAAACTTAATCCCCGCTATATCAATCCTTTTGAAAATTCTTGCTAGATTGGGACCAGTAGCTCAGAGCCTTGAGCTACCGTCAAGACTCAGTAGAGTTCCCAACATTTCATGCGTAATAGGAAGAAAGGACTCACCGATAAGGCAATTGTAATCCCTCTGGTAAATCCTAATCCTTGAACGTTTAAACTTTGATCAACCTATCGAAATCGTATACTATGAAACCGAGCGACCTTAGTAAAGTCTCATCTCTATCTTCGAAGCTCGTAGAAACTCACAGTAAGATCCCGGATTCACGTAGGGAACGTGAAGATAAACCCTTGTGCTTTTGCACTTACCCCTTCTAGACTCTAACGGATAACTTGCATTGAATCGCTAGGACGCGATTTCTTTTAAGGAGGTGAGGCTGTGACAACTCGTAAATTCCTCGATGCGTTGTTTTTGGAGAAACATTGATTAAAGTGATCCTTTTAACTGATTTGAGTTACGAGTCGTATTATATATCGTTTTTATTGGAAATTATATTTTAAGAACAATGGCGCAACTCCCGAGTCACGAATCCTTCAATTTCTAGTCTAAGTGAGCCCCGAACCGAATATATAAGAAGTTTTATAAAGTTTCACCTAGGATCCTTTTGATAAGTTTCATGGCTACCCTTACACTTTCCATTGTACACCTTAGGCCCCTCCTTGTAGTATAAATACTCCCCACTCTCTCATTTTCACCTCATTCTTTCTCTCACTACAAAACACACACACACCAAACTCTCCTCTCTCTCTCTAATTTTCCGGCGACCCAAACTAGGGTTCCGGCACCGTCACCAAAATCCGGCCAACTTCCGGCCACCTCCAATATTTACACCGCCACTTCTAATCACTTGATCGGGGTCTTGTGACCACGATTATGCAACGTATTCCCCTTCAAACCATCTCACGCCCTCCAAATTTAAGATTTGGATTTCGGATTATTAGGGTTTCGTGTATTAAACGATTGCAAATGAGGTCCTAGCTTGGTTAGGTACGAGTTGTACTCGTACAAGACACCAACAAAGCTCATCTCGTCTCTTTTCCTCTCGGTAACCCTATCTCGTCCCATTTCATTTTAATTTCTGTGTTAACCAATTTATTATATTGATTGTGTGTGAATTTCGTGGATACTCATGTGTTAAAACAAGATTTATAAATGTTAACAAAAGGTTCGTGTGGTTATATGTTAATTGGGTACCGATAAGCAATCGTGTGGGTTCCGTTTGGCGCGACTGCCATGTGACTCGCTCAACTCACCGAGTCGACTCGATTGACTCGGTGAGGGTTTTGTTTTGATATGTTATTTTGATTATTGATATTGTGGTGGGAGTTGGATTTGATTTCAAGGCCGTTTGGTTGGGTTTCTATCTCGTGACTGTGTTTAAGCCAAGCCGCTACTCACGTGAGTCACGGCAAGGCGAGGGTTCAAGGTAGGATTTGTTTGGGTTGTGTTTAATATCATGGTTTTTGTCACGTTAAGGTGTGTTCGAATGGGGTAAACTATAGTCAAGGTCGGGTTCGATCCGAAGAGTCATTTGGTGATTCTTTTTTTGGTCTTAATAGTAAATTGATGAGTGTCAAGATTTAAAATGGATAAATATGTTAAATAGTTTTATTATATGTATCAATATGGAATTTGGGGAATTACTCAAATTAGTCTCATCTATCTAATATAATAAACAAGAGTTTTGTACCAGTCATTGAAGCACATTATGTAATTAATTCAATGATGTGTCTCAAATGTGATTGGTCCAACTATTTGGAATGTACAACTACTATGCAATACTTATTATATTGAACACATATTAACACACACATTAAAACACAGAGAATATCAAAGCTTCTTCAATACTCAAAACTTTCAAACTCATTCAATACCATTCAATCAGTTACATCTATACAATTAATACATTTAATTCCGTCCAATTCAAATAAACATCCAAAAATAACATTTGAGTTTTATATTTATGTTATTGATTCAAACAAAATCAGTTACATTTCCATACTATTGTTCTCCACTGCTAAAAACTTCTTCTGTACTCTACTTCTTGACTCATTCAAGCTGTTTCAATTCAACAATTAATAAAAACGCATTCAAAAAATCAGTTTCAAGATCACTTCAAAATCGATATTCATATTCACCACACAAAACACACATAAAAGTTTCATATCATGTCCTAATAATGAGTTTCATCGATTAAAAACACATATACAAATCCTCTCACTGCATCATACTATTCAATCGTACAACTTTCTTGATTTTTCGGTGAGTTGTACGTTGTCAAAACCGTAAATTTGGTGAGAGTTGCATCTATTCATTATTTTAGAGTTTCGATTAAGTCATATAGTACAACTATTTTGTTGTGTTTTGTTTTAATAATCGGTTCAATTTTGTTTCGATTTGATTTATAATATATTTTCTTTGATTACATTCAATTAAATTTTTAATTGTGAACTACTAGAAAATTTAAGGAAATCCCATACATGAATTAGTGGATCCAGGTAATTGCCGAATTAAAGCGAGAAAAGCTATAATATTAATATTTCCTTTTCATGTAGGTTGGACAAAGCCAATAGGGGTGTAGTAATGTTATGATTAGGCCTATATAGAAGTTAAAAATTATGGAAACATATATGCGTTCGTCTTAGACCTGAGGAAGGAACTATGTGGATTGATTGATACCTTTAGAGGGTTTAATGTAGATTTTGCGCATCTTATAGCTCTTCTTTGTTAATCATTAACGTTTGAATGCTCTTAATGCACAACAATTATTTAAAGATTATGTTCATTACACTCTCTAATCTTTCTCCTATCGCAATGGATGAATCAGACCCATATTTTCAACTTTATTATTTTCGTTAAGTCTGTCTTTTTATGCTATAATTATTGTTTTACTTTTTGCACACAGGTTGCTGCTCATCTGCTTATGAATTTCTCCAACTTTAGGTAATACTATTTTCCACCAAGCTTCTTAATATCATCGCTATTCATATGGAATAATGAAATACTCTAACATGTCATCTTTCTATAGCATGCTCTCTTTTTTTGTTGGTTCCTTTTTTTAGCATGCTACAACTGCAGATGCTGCACTTTGTATTGGAGCAGGAACAATGTTGGGAGGTGTTTTTGGGCAAGAGCTTGAAAGCGTTCACTTTAACTATACATGTTAGACATTATGGTGCCCTATAGGTCGATCTCACCGCCTCTAAATTTATTTTTTCTTAACTCCATTTGTCCTGTCAATATTATCGATCTCATCACTGCTATTATGATCATTAATGTCTTTATTGTGATCAATTACTGTCATTTCTAAGAGCTTTATAATGTTAAAGGGGTCAACAGATTTGTGTCTGCGGGTTTGTTGCTGCATGTGTGCAGTTATTGTCAATTTTTAGTTTGCACAAGAAAAACAGAATTACATCATATAATTCATGGAGTCTGCATTTTAAGCAATAATAAAGTTGTCATTCCGCCCTGCTATAAGAATTGCGGCATATTTTTTATCTCATAATTTTTTTACTCGAAGTTTACAACTTGAAAATCGCTCAAACACATGGCAATCGAAGTTACGTAATGTCAATTTTACTTAATGCAGTGTTCTTGCTGAATGAAATTGATGCTTCTTTGTCTATGAACTTGTAGATTAAACGGGAGCGAATAGAGACGCGACACTCCGGTTTCGATGGCATTGCACCAGTGCTAATGACGTTAAGGCGTTTAAGTCCTAAAATCAAGTGATGTGAACCATGGGAAATTGTTGCATTAGAAAAATTAAATTGTTTCGTAACAACTAAATTGGAAAATTGTTCAGAAGATAGGAATATCCCATTTAAGCCTAAACCATTTCACCATATTTCTATTTTGGAAATATTTCGGGCGCAACGTTGTGCCTTGGAGGCCCACAAATTTCGCAAAGATTATCAACATGTTTCTAATGGAAGAAACTCCATTTTGCAAGTATATGCAGTTTGTTTCTCTTTTCTAATACTATGTATACTTTAATTTTGATAAAAATCAAGGCGGTGGATAAGTCTCTTGATGAACTGATCATCTGGAGGGAACAAGCTGATAACTACTGCTATTACGAGCCTCATTATGATTCATTTCAGGGTCCATGGGTGAATTAAACGAAAAACCCGGATAGCTACATGGTAAGTTAAACCAAAACTTTTCAGTGTCATTTTTGTTGTTGTCTATGAGTAGTAACTTTACATGTAATCAGTGAGTAACTTTACAGGTAATCACTGATGCGTTCAATAAAAACTATTCCGACTAAATGTGATTAACCTTATATGATCCAACGGTAAAAAAATTTGATCGCTGCCCCAATAAGCTATTACTGGCACATACCGTGATCCATCTATTTAGAAGGTGCTTGGGGTTTCTTATTTAAGTGTTAATCATCTTACTTTTAAGCAGATAAGAACTTAAAGCTACGCAATCCTTAACATTCCCTTGGATTAGTTAAGTTATGGGTCACGGGTCACACCATGATCCATTGAGTAAAGGGGGAGATTATGTTTTATATGATAAAAAAGATCATGGGTCAGACTGGATCATACAAACCCATCGACACAACACTTATAATAATACATTTGGTCACCCGCAAGCCAAATCTATTCTAGAAGCTATTATGATTTAGGGGTTGTTTAGATGAATGACTTCATAGGGATTACGTGCTAAATAAATAAGTAAAATCATATATTCATGTATAACGAAAGTGGTGATGTGCTTATGTTGCTTGAAGTTGTGAAAATCGCTTTTGATGGACGAGCATTTGAAAATTCGAATGGAGCTACCGGACAATCATTTCTTGTTTGTAACATCCGGAATAAATGTTCAATTAGGAGGAAGCCGATGAATATGTTGGAAAGGTCTATGCCAACTAAATATTATTTTTTTAAATGAAAACAATTCAGAGGTGTTACAATAATACACTTTGGGTGCCTTGAACCCATTTTAGTTTTAGTTAAATGTTTTGATTCACCCATTTGATCCATTAGAGGTCAAAGTAATTCCAAAGTCATCAATTCATATTTGCCAACTTTAGTATTCTGGAAAGATCAATAAATGCTCATGTTGTCAATTCTCATGTCACGGTATGGCCGGTGGTGAATTGAGTGTAAAACCTGTTGAAAATATCGAGTTTATCCCCGAGGAATCTGCAATTGTAGGGAACATATGCTTATACAGAGCAACCAGAGGTAAACTATTTGGACTTACTTTGTATACATCAAAATGATTTGGTTGCACCCGTGGGGCAGATGCAGCTAAAGACCCTTATTGAAGCACATGTTTCAAGTACAAAGTCTTGGGTCCATTAATTTCATGGATTATCTTATTCTAAATATTTAGTATCACAACTATTTATTTGATTCAAAACAACTTTAAAATGTAGTTCTAACGACATGGATTCTTGGTTCAAGATTTTAGTATTTTTGCAAGTAAACACATGTAAAGATGGAGCGAAAGTAGTGTGGTATGCTTATAAATCTCACCCTTGATTCAACCACCTTACTTTTAAACATATCTTTTGCTTTTACTATACAAATGTGTGTCATTTGTTCAGAGATATCACATATACTTACGATTTCTAATGGGTCGATTTTGGATAATAGTTATATCTCAAATAGGCCACATCACAAAGTTCATGTAAAAATGAAACATGTTGAATGCATTATGTGAGTCGAAAAATGTCGTGGGTCTATATTTTGATGAATATAAGCTATTAATTGCTATCTATTCTCATTTATGTTGTCGCTGTAATAATATTTTAGAAAATTAGTGTTTACACGCCCACTAAACTACCTCACCTCATTTTGATCTGCACTCAAAGGAGCTTCAAACAACTTGCTTGAACTTTAAAAATCACACAATGAACAGAATACTCAAGTATTTGATGTTTACAAGTATTTGATGTTTACTGCATATTTTGCTTTGTAAGACTATCTTTCAACTAGAAGACGATAAATGCACATTTCTTTTCTTAATAGTTACAAAAGTTGTTTACATATCATTAACAACGGTTGTTATTTCCTTCAAAAATAATATAACCTATTTCCTTTCTTTGTTGATTATTAATTTCACGTAACTCCTAAATGAATATATCCTTTCAAGATATTCGTGATTCCACGGGTCAAAAGTAAAAGAGAGGTTGCATGTGATAAAGATGGTAATATCTCGAAAAGTATTACAAATGTTGTTTACAAATAAGTAATCAACAAGTATGTATAACTATACAAATTATGTATACTCTTATCGACGACTTTTTTTCAATTTGAATTCAGTTTTTTAAAATTTTAGGTGTTCACGGAATGAACATGGCCTACTCGAATGTTTGACGTTGACCACATACCTTGCCTCTCAAAGACTGTCTACCAATTGTATAAGACGATACATGCACGTTTACTATTCTAATAGTTATAAACCAAATTGTTTATCTTATCATTCACATATTACTTATTATTTCCTTCATAAAATAATGGAACCTATTTTTGATTGTTGTTTTTTGTTAATTTATTAATGCGCATAACTCCTTAATTAATAATTTCTTTAAAATTTTCCGTGGCTTATTATTTATTATTCATTTTAAAAAATGAAACTTATATCGTTCGTTGTTGTTTATTACTTTATTCACACATTTAACTTCTTAAAGAATCATTTCTTTAAAAACCCGTGAATTTCACGGGTCTATAAGCTAGTGAATTGATAAAATATGGTAAATAGTTAACGTGAGGCATTAAAATAGATGAACCGGTAGAGACTAATGGACTAATTAAAATTATGTGACGAGTTAAATGAACATGAAATATCGGTTGCCAAGGATACGGTAAATAATATGTGTCACGGGTAAAACTTGTAATAGAACACGGGTTAACTATATACATATATATATATATATATATATATATATATATATATATATATATATATATATATATATATATATATATATGTATGTATTATTAAAGACATGATTTGGTAACAAATCACTTATACAACAATAAATGGAATAGAACTATCGGATAAAAGATATAAAACTTGATTTAACGATGAGAAAATATTTGTAAAACAAAGTGATAAATATTGGGAACTTAGCAGGCAATTTGTGTGTAATATTGAATATTGTGTATACGTTATAACCTTTAATACGGTTTGTAAACTTGAAGTAACATCCGATACTCGAGTTATACTGGTTGTAACTTGAGTTATATTAAACGTTTTGAATCAACCAACTACAATATGTTAGACTCGGGAATGAATTTAATATATTCGTTTTGCGATAAGCCTAAATATTATGTTTTCACATTTTAACCGATAAGAAAATGTATTACTATATATATTGTTGACGAATACGATTTTATTTAATTATAAACCTTTAATTAGTACGATAATAACTCATATTTTATAAATACATGATTAGCTTCTATAAACTTGTTGACAACGGATATTTTGGATAAGTCAACCGATTGAAGTCGTAATGGTGCGGGAAGTGAGTAAACGAACGTGTTACTTATAAAATGCTAAATATTATGCTATGTAAGAAGCACTTGTATAAACTTGTATAAGTACAAATAACAATTGTGAAAACCTTTAATCGAACGATAAATGAAACTTATCTTTTATTATAAACATATACGTTTGGGATTATTGGAAAATTGCGAAAACTTATCAATTAACCCATTTATGTTACATAAATAGTTGTCGTTGTTTTCTAGTCTTTGACTAGCTCGAGTGTTGTTAGTATTTCCTTACTTTGTCAATGTCTTTTTCCTTCTGGCGTGCGTTTTGGTTAGTATGTTTTGACTGTGTCGACGTCTTCTTTTCTTTCGCGTGAGTTGTGCGTCGCGTCTATGTTTCTTACCACCACACGAAATGTTAAAACTAAACTTTTGAGATATAAATTATAAACTTTTGGGAACGATAATGGACTTCTGAAAGTAACGACATGAATGATCCACGAAAACTACGACACATTACTTTTATCAACCACAGTATCATATGAATTTGTATTTTAAGATTATCATATACGCATTTGGTTGCGTCACTTCTATTCTATCGCACTTGTCGATGCGATCTTACGGATGCCATGGAGATTATTTTAGATTCGATCGTGTCAATAGTGAATAGTGCATTGCTATGGCAAGGTGAGTTTCATAACCCTCTTTTCATAGGTTTTATAACTATTTTGGGGAGAATACATGTTGCTTTTAATCAACTATAAGCGGAAATGTGAATATGGTTTGTGAATGATTGATGTTTGGTATATTGATATGGTGATTGAACGTTTTACGTGTTTATGAGAATGCAAACTATTTCTTGGACCTGCCACTACTCTTTTGAATTGCTAATGTGTTGACTAGGAAAGGCTAGACGTGCGACAGTTGTCGACTTAGACTAGGGTAGCATTCCTATGCTATAACGTGATGCCTAGCTAAGTGTAACCGACCTAGACCAGGGTAGCATTTCTCTAAGCTTTGCTATAACGTGGTGCATGGCTAGATAGATGGGCCGTAGTTTCTGCCTTAGACTAGGGTATTAATCCTAATTGCTATAACTTGTTGCCTAGCTAACCGTTCTAGACTTTGCTACAACAGTGTTTGACTAGAGTCGCTGGGGGCCCCGTTGAGATCTCGATTGTGTTGTGGATTATGGATTGGATTGATGGTTGAATGGAATGTGTATTATATGTCTGCCTTCGTCGCACATTGAAATTAAACTCTATCGGGTCCACTACTACTTTTGTAACTAAACTCCATGAACTCACAAGCGTGGTGACCTTTTAGCATGTGTTCTCGGGTTTAAGGCGATAGCTCACTATTGGAAGGCGCTTGGCAAGGGGCATGGTCATAGGAGACTCTGATGAATAAATGGGACCGCGTTAATATTCTTTTGGGCCTATTTCCGCACTACTTTCATTAATGTAAACTTATGGTTTTCAAGATTGTAGCACCCAAAGGCTCGTATGCTTCTGCTAGACCGTATTTTTGGGGTGTTACACTTAGACATCTCATTGTGTTGCATTGAGTCACATTGTGGTTATTTGAGTACATTCATGATATCATGTTGAGTCGATACACACACACGACGATACCAAACGCTAGGACTAAATGGTGAAACAAGACATTTTTGGAGATAAAGAAAAGGAATACATTGGGGTAGATAACGTTGATTTTGGGAAATATATATTAAAATTGGTTTATATTAATAGGTTGTGCCGAGTCAGTAGTTGTTGAGCCGTGTTAGCTGTTATCTTCGTTGTTAGTGTTTGTTTGTGTGTTGCTTGCTTGAGGTGAGTTTCATAGCCCCACTTTTATCTATGTTTTTAACTAATTTAGGGTGAGAAATCATGCTACTCTTTTAGACCTTTTTAAACTATTTTGATTTGCTTATGTGCTTGATTGTTTAGATAGATATGTGGTAGTTGTTGCCTTAGTCTAGGTAGCAATCATAATTGCTATGACACTTGCCTAGCTAAGTATAGACTTCTACTCGACCTAGTCCAGGTAGCAATTGTTCTAGACTTTGCTACGATCATTTACTGCTAGAGTCGCTTAGGGCCCTACTATGACGCCGATATGTTATTGATGGTATTGTTGATTGTGATATTGGTATGTGATTGGTGCGATATTGTGTATCTATCTTAGGTCTCGCATAGCAAATAAACTCCTCTGGTCCACTATTGAATTTGAATTTAAACCTATGAACTCACCAAATTAGAACGACCTTTTAACATGTTTTCTCGGTATTTAAGTGATGTTTGGAATGCTTGTTATGTGGAAGCTTGGCAAGAAGGCACGGTTGAAGGATCATATTTAAACTCGATAATATTATGCGGATTTGTTAATACAAATAAGCCGTAAAAACGTTTATTTATATTTTACGATCTTCTAATGTTTTGTCGATAACAAAAGTAAAATCATATTATGAAACAAATAAAATACATAAATGGTTTGAACTAATGGTTTTCTAACACACTTACGTTTTCACATAAAACACTATAACAAGATTAAGTGATTTTATATTTTAGATACACATGTACAACAACTAGTGTTTACATATTGGCTTAACAAGTTTAAGTAACTCTATGAGTTAGATACATATGTACAACAACTAGTGTTTACATATTGGGTTAATACATACTTATATTAAGTACACTAAAATGGGTAAAAATAAGTATATACTAAAATGGGTAAAAGCAAGTATATACTAAATAGATAAAAACTAGCAAATGGTTTTTGACCCATAACCCATGGTTTTATATACACCACTTACACAAGTTCAATGTATCCTTAAGGTACATTGTATCTAGATTGAAAACCATGGATCAACCCATAACCCATGACCCATGACCCATAACCCAAAATACCCATGGGCAAAGAGGCGGACCATGGATCCCTAACTTGTGCTAGCGGATCCCAGTGAAAGGGATCCGTGGGATCCGGGAAGCAGATGGTGAATTTCCTTTATAAATAGAGAGCCATTTCTTCCTTTCTATTCATCCTTTACACACATACTTCCCCAGTATTCTAACCTCTAACCTCGGATCAAGAGATCTATGTAGCTTTCTCTTTTGTTTTGTGTGATCTTGTAGATTCCTATTAGAGGAAAGATCACCACATCTTGAAGACGTGCAAGCTCAAGTCCATGAGTTGCCATGCCGTCATCATCAAGACAACGAAGGTTCTCTTGTTGATAGTTCTTCCTTTCTCCATAGATGTTGGGTTGAAGGCATTAGTGAAGCATGCGAAAGTGTCAAGATAAAGCATTAGTGAAGATGCCGATCATCCGCGTCAAAGCATTAGTGAATAATGCTTAAGGTGTCAAGCGAAGGCATTAGTGAAGGATGCCAAGCGTTGTGTCAAAGGCATTAGTGAAGGATGCCGAAGAATCAAATCAAGTAGCATTTGGGAAGAATGCTTGGGTCGTATAATCAATGAGGTGCATCGTTATACATATAAGTGTTTATTTATTCACAAGGATGGTGATATCCTTGATGGTGTTGTAACAAGGTAGATCTCCTTGATAATAGGTGTTGTGTAGTGAAGGGTAGTAGTTCCTCCATAATGGAACTAGGTGCTTAGCCTAGTACCTAATAAAGGGTGGCGACGTTGTGATAGGATTAGTTCTCCTAAGGTGTGAAAGAACTCGGTGGTTAGCCTAGCACCGTATAAAGGGTAGGCGACGTTGTGTTAGGTGTGGTTCGCCTTGGTGTGAAAGAACTCGGTATTTAGCTTTGTACCGGAAAAAGGTTAGCGGCGTTGTGAAGGCTTCTCCGCCATAAGGAGTTGGTGTAGTGCTTACGAACTCGAGTAGGTGACTCGGGGGTGGAGTAGGGCAAGGAAGGTGTCCTTGTAGCGAACCACTATAAATAACTTGTGTCGTGGTGATGTGCTTACTCTTTATCTTTCATTATATGTTTATATATCTATCTATCAACGTCCAACATAAACAACCAAATAGATTGACATAAGTCGATCTAAATATTTAAAAGGAAGTTTTAAATTGGTAAAACTATTCAACCCCCTTCTAGTTTTCCACAATTGGTACGAGCTTAGTAACCAAGTTTCTTAAAGTATATTGTACTTTAAAGACTTGATCTGATCCGTGTATGTTTGAAAACTACAAAGAAGGTTTTTTTTTATCATATTTTCTGTTAAATCATTTTGTTGGACATTGATAGATGATTCTAACAATATTCCGTTCTCGAGTAACTTTCATGCTAGAATTTTCCAAAATCTTCACTCAAAGATGAAGTCAACATTCAAGGAAGGATTCGTACAGTAATCACAACTTTAGTACATCAAGTACAAAGGATTACTTTAAAAACTCATGAAGTATCTTTGGTTTTATACCAAATCAAGAAGCATAAAGGTATGTTCTACTTTTCATTAGATAGGATACTTGAGTTCTACTTATTTTCACAAGTACTACTTTGATTATTATAACACCAAGAGCGTTAGAAGTCTCTTTCGTCACTCTTCCACCTTTCTCGTCATAGGGAATAATTTTTTTTTAACGCCGTCATCACATCCTCGATATGAGTTTCATCAAAAGCCGTCATTCAAAAACAATCGTCATCTAAAACCTCCGAACTATTTTTTTTTGTAAGCTATTCCGTAAGCATACTACAAAAAGATTGTCAAACAACCTTTTATGTTCTTAATAGCGGATCCCTCTAGTTGTACTAGCGGATCCCAAATACAAAGGATCCGGGGAACCGTGGAGCAGAACTCGACCATACGCTTTCAAAAATCACCCGATCTTTTCCTCTATTCTCATAACACAAAACGACCAAGCTCTGCATCCATCCTCATTGGCTTTCATAACCTCAAAGTATTTCTTCCTAGAACACCATTGTAAGTAATTACATTAACTTGTTCTAATTTTCATCATCTTCATTCTAGGGTTTATGGTTCCTTAAGTTTTAATCAAATTAATTTAATTAGGGTTTTTCAAATTAATCGTGAAAAGGGGCTTTTTAACTAAATCACATTGTGCTCACAACATTGTTAATACAAACCAAAACCATAAACCCATTTCCAACTAATTTTACCTAATTGGAAAATTTGTATTTCTAGGACCAACCATGCCCAAAGCCACTCAACAAGATCATCATGACACCGTCCACTATCTTACTCACTACTATCGTAAAGGGTCGACCAAAACTAACAGTAAAATTTTCAAAAGCCTCACAAAGCGACTTATTCACGAAGGTCGTGTAGTCAAGAATGTTTCCTTGAAAATACCGACACTCGTCAAGTTTTCTCGACAATCAACTTTGATTGTCTTCGACGATGATGAACAAATTTGTTCGGTTTTCATTTTTGAGTTTTACAAAAGCTTTAGGATCATTAGAAACACCGATAATAGCATCTCAATCGCCTTTATCATCAACACACAAAACTTTACTCTTCCTCTCAACACTTTTGCTCAAATTCTTGCATTCCTTGTGAAGGAATTTGTATGTACTCTCAGATTGGGCAATTAACGCTCAAAACCTTGCACTTGATCCTATGCCTCTTTACAACACTCCTCTCGACAATCCCGAAACCATTAGCGATACTATCTTTAAGATTAGGACCGACCAATCCCGTTCGATCGTAACAAAAGCTAATTCACCGTAATCCCTTTAAAATGGAACTTTTGAAATGCATCCCATGTTTAGAAAATGGGAAGAAATCCTTAGAAAACATCATTAGCCTAGTTGGAAACAAAGATCATCAAAGCGCATGCCTTGTGCAAATGATCTATTGTCTTATCCACCAAAGGCCATTTAATCTTTCCTATTACATGGTAAGGAGAATGGTGGGGTATTCAAAGCTTCAACATGGTACTCCCATATGGTATGCTCTAACACGACTTTGTAAGTGCGTTAGTGCATTGCAACCATCCCTATCAACAATGACCATTACCTTTCCGATCACGTCATGGTACCCACCAAACAACCATCTAAGCGGTTCATGGTCAATGGAGAGAAACGAAGCCCTCGGACTCCTCGGCGGAGAAGAAGAAGAAGAAGAAGAAGATAAGGGCGACATCGACCCGTATCCAACATTAAATTGGACATTCTTGAATACCACGAACAACTTCCAACCATTCCAAAGCGAGACCATGAATACAAACAAATAAGAGGCATGATTCAAAACCTAAACACAATCTCACTAAGCCGTCAAAAGAAAGAGGAAGAATTGTGAAAGAGACAATAGGAATGTGTTTATTTTATTTATCTTATGTTTGAATGATTTCTTTTAGCATTGTTGGTTTATGGTATTTTAGATATTATTTACGGTGCTATATGATGGCTTGCTTGTTCCTAATTGCTTGTTTATAGATTTAATAGTGTAGAAAATATGCACATCATTTTTGGTTACGTGTTGATTACGATCTGCGGATCTGGGATCCCTAGGATTAGCCTAGCGGATCCTTCCCTTGAAGGAACCGTGGGATCCGTGACATCGGATCAACAATGCGACATTCAACACATCAAAACTTCTTTCTAGATAACATCACATTAGCTTGGCATATGATTTTAGAACCCAACTAAGTCCACGTCAAGGATGAGAAGGCTTAGACTCACTAAAGGCTTACTTACGATCTTAGTCGATTCTATCATCACATCTAATACTCACCATACTTTCGCTTCAACTACTACAAAATAAGTCTCAAAACACTTAGGAAAGCAAGCTAAACAATTTTAGGAAATTGCTTTTAGTCTTCTATATCTCAAGGTAAGACAAAATTAGTTTTCAATTCTTGAAATTTTGAGAATTTTCTTAATATCACCTCAAGCTAAAACACGATCACTAGGATCATTTATTATGACTTGTCACCCTCATAACTCTTAGTGTTATCCTTGGACATCCATTGGTAGTCTTCTTGTCCCTTCCTTCTTCCATAAAAAGCAATCATGTGCACAAACACTTATTACTCATGATCATTCAAGTACCCCTCTTCCTAAAACACTTAGGGAGGCTGAAACACCAAAACAAGATAGGCTTTAGCTTCTAGAAACCCCATTTCAAATCATCATAGCTTCGAGAGGCGGATCCCTAGGAATGGCCTAGAGCGGATCCTTCCAAGGAGGAACCGTGGGATCCGGGTGACGATATATGTCTAACATTGCTAACCCAAACACTCCATCTCATCTTAAATGAGTTCCTAGATCGATGAAACTCGAATTTCAACCTTGTGCATGTCAATCATCATATTTCCAAGAACATTAGTGGATTAAGTCTTAAATACTAATTGCCAAGATCTTCTCTTTATAAACCACATTGCCTAGAAACATTTTAGTCATCTCACACAAATATCGACAATTGCAACCATTTCCTTAGTCATTTCAATATGAGAAAGGCTCCTAGTGCTCATTCATCCACCCAGAACCACAAGAAACTTGCTAGAATCATACATGAAGTTTCTTCAACGAATCATCTCGGTTAAGTCCACCAATGCTAGGATTTCTCCCATCAAGAAAACCAATCAAACTAATCCCCAAGAATAAGATTCCACTAGGATATCTTCACCAAATTCTACCATAGCAAACAAACCCCCACAACTCAACCAACATCATTAGCACCTAGAGATACTTCACAATCATTTCACACTCTCACAATGTAGAAGACTTACCCTCTTGGCCATCTCATCTCTCACCATTACCATCAATTCACATGAAAAGATTGAGCCACAAAATCAAAATGTTGAATCAACACTTGATCCAAAAGCAAACTCTATCATCCTCCCGATAGTCCATTTTGGATTATGAGAAGACATCAAAAGCAACCACTTGACCAAATGGAAGTTGATGTCTCTTTACCTCTAGCCACAAGCATTATAGAGCCACCACTAAATGAGTCTCAACCAAATCCTCCTTTATTTAAAGAACCTCAACCCACTTCACTTGAACTTTCACTTCAAGAAATTCAAAACCATAACAAGGATTGCTATCATTGTAAACACATTGAAAGGTTGATACATGAATTACGTGAAGAGCATCGTTTCATGTTTCATCACCTCCTCGAACGTTTCGAAGAGGTTAACAAGCCTAAACCACAATAACTATAATAGTCATAAGCTCAAACCTAGAACGTTTAGGACATCTTTTAGTATTTAAGCTTTTAGTCGAATCTTAAGTTTGGGTTGACTTATTAGCATTAATAGCATCTATTTGGCTAGTTCATTCTCTTAGTTTTTAGAGATTTGGTTGTGTATCTCTTTGTTTTATTGAATGAATACTTTTATGCCATGACTATTATGTGTGTTGTGCTTGTTATATTGTACTTTTATCTCATTCCCTCAAGTTGCACTCCTTGACATTTCTTCTTCTTGAAAAGCTGGAGCAGAATAATGGGATCCCTTCACGATAACTAGGCGGATCCCTCCTTAAAGGCAAGTGGGATCCGTGGTATAAGCACAAATTTCTACTAACTTGAGTCTCTTTTGCAGAAATTATGCACTATACTCTTGTTTTCTAACCTTTACTTTGTAGATTTTCAAAATAACACATGAAGATTTTGACACCATAAAAGCTAGGGGAGCTTTGTGTCAAACAATATTGCAAAATCATTTGCAACTTAATCCAATTTTGGATTACACTTCATGATACCCCATTGCAACTTTGCAATATTCGGGGAACGCGTTTTCGTCATAGGCGAACCATTTGCAAACTTAATTGCAAACACAAGTAGCTTATTTTACATTATGTCCTTGCGCCCTTTTTCAAAGGGATGGACTCGTCAAGGGGAGTTAAGGCAGTACCATTCCGTCACTTGCTCGTTACATCTTTTATAATTTTCTTATAAAAATTGTGTTAGTTTCTTCAAACACTTTTTGTTTCGACAAAAGGGAGAAGAAAGTAAAACTACAAATTCAAACATTTACAAATTTTAGCTTTTCCTTAAAATAATTTTATGTTTTGTCATCAACAAAAGGGGAGATTGTTAATACAAATAAGCCGTAAAAGCGTTTATTTATATTTTATGATCTTCTAATGTTTTGTCGATAACAAAAGTAAAATCATATTAACGAAACAAATAAAATCGTAAATGGTTTGAACTAATAGTTTTATAAACACTTACGTTTTCACAAAACACTATAACAAGATTAAGTGATTTTATATTTTAGATACACATGTACAACAACTAGTGTTTACATATTGGCTTAACAAGTTTAAGTAACTCTATGAGTTAGATACATATGTACAACAACTAGTGTTTACATATTGAGTTAATACATACTTATATTAAGTACACTAAAATGGGTAAAAACAAGTATATACTAAAATGGGTAAAAGCAAGTATATACTAAATAGATAAAAACTAGCAAATGGTTTTGACCCATAACCCATGGTTTATATATACCACTTACACAAGTTCAATGTATCCTTAAGGTACATTGTATCTAGATGAAAACCATGGATCAACCCATAACCCATGACCCATAACCCAAAATACCCATGGGCAAAGAGGCGGACCACGGATCCCTAGCTTTGTGCTAGCGGATCCCAAGTGGAAGGATCCGTGGGATCCGGGAAAGCAGATGAAATTTCTCTCTAAATAGAGAGCCATTTCTTCCTTTCTATTCATCCTTTTACACATACTTCCCCAGTATTCTAACCCTCTAACCTCGGATCCAAGAGATCTATGTAGCTTTTCTCTTTTGTTTTGTGTGATCTTGTAGATTCCTATTAGAGGAAAGATCACCACATCTTGAAGGCGATGCAAGCTCAAGTCCATGAGTTGCCATGCCCGTCATCATCAAGACAACAAAGGTTCTCTTGTTGATAGTTCTTCCTTTCTCCATAGATGTTGGGTTGAAGGCATTAGTGAAGAATACCGAAAGTGTCAAGATGAAAGCATTAGTGAAAGCTAATCATCCGGCGTCAAAGCATTAGTGAAGAATGCTTAAGGTGTCAAGGCGAAGGCATTAGTGAAGGATGCAGCGTTGTGTCAAAGGCATTAGTGAAGGATGCGAGAAGAATCAAATCAAGTAGCATTTGGGAAGAATGCTTGGGTCGTATAATCGATGAGGTGCATCGTTATACATATAAGTGTTATTTATTCACAAGGATGGTGATATCCTTGATGGTGTTGTAACAAGGAGTAGATCTCCTTGATAATAGGTGTTGTGTCGTGAAGGGTAGTAGTTCCTCCATAATGGAACTAGGTGCTTAGCCTAGTACCTAATAAAGGGTAGGCGACGTTGTGATAGGATTAGTTCTCCTAAGGTGTGAAAGAACTCGGTGGTTAGCCTAGCCGTATAAAGGGTAGGCGACGTTGTGTTAGGTGTGGTTCGCCTTGGTGTGAAAGAACTCGGTATTTAGCTTTGTACTGGAAAAAGGTTAAGCGACGTTGTGAAGGCTTCTCTGCCATAAGGAGTTGGTGTAGTGCTTACGAACTCTCGAGTAGGTGACTCGGGGAGTGGAGTAGGGCAAGGGAAGGTGTCCTTGTGGCGAACCACTATAAATAACTTGTGTCGTGGTGATGTGCTTCTTACTCTTTATCTTTCATTATATGTTTATATATCTATCTATCAACGTCAACATAAACAACCAAATAGATTGACATAAGTCGATCTAAATATTTAAAAGGAAGTTTTAAATTGGTAAAACTATTCAACCCCCCTTCTAGTTTTCCACACGGACCTATTTTATATATCATATTGAGCCTTTTGTTTAACTATTTTGGGATGATTGTATTGGATAATTAAATTTGGGATTGGTTTTTGAGTTATAAATGACTATCTTGTTTGCTATACTTGTGTGATGTACCAATCCATGTAACGCCCCGAAAACATGATTAATTCTTCCGCTGTACCGAGATTTGGGGGTGTTACACGTTCTTTGATGAATCTTAGACCGGATGGTCACTGGCATGTCTTCGTACTCAATATCTTTACTCTGTCGTTGTGAGCCGTTGGAGTACACGAGGTATCACTCCACGACTGTAGACCATTTGAAACCACATCGAACACTAAGAGTAACCCACAAGGAATTACCGAAGTGACCTGCTGTCAGGGCTGTTTGATGTTGACACTGGCAGGAGTTTCCATTCAATCACTGAGGATCACAATTGTAAATCGTCTCATAAATGTTCTGGCAGATTGCTAGGATCTGCGTAGGACTCTAAGATATACCACTTGTGTTCTTATTTTTTGAACAACAAGTGATGAAATATTTAGTGTGTTGATGCAAATAATGTCTAAAAATGTTATTGCTATCTTTGGATATCTCTACGTTTTGATGATAACAAAATGTAAAAACACGTTACGTTAAAATTGACGTAAACAAGTTTTTAATCAAAATATCTCGTTTCTAATATATCACTCTAGGTGAGAACAAACAAATTCACAACTTGACAAGTGATCAGAGAAGTGAATTTATGTTTCAAACTCCACATTTTTAATGTGACAAAACAATTTTTCAAAAATACATTTTACAAATTATTTTTGAATATTAAAAAAATGTTTTAATTGGAAAAATAAGTTTAAAAACTCCCAACAACTATTTTCCCCCAAAACCGCTCATAACTTCCTCAAATACACTTTCACCACTAAAGACAAAAAAGAGGAGTGTTTTTGTCTGGGACGGTACCGCGGTACCACTAAATTTAGTGGTACCGTCCACTATAACGGACAAAATTTTTGTCCCTATAAATACCAGCCCACTTCACAGTTTTTTTCATCCTTTTTTACAGAAAACTTTCTGAGTTTAAATCTCCTAACACACATACACACTCCTTTGATCATTTAGATAGTTTTCTTTTATTTTAGAGTGATCCCTTCTTCCAACCAAGTGATCACGTTCATTCCTCTCCTAGTGCAAGAGAACAACACATTGTATCAAGAAGATACTTAGTGTTGTAGTTATACTTGTGTGCACTTGTAACATTTGTTACACACTTGTTGTATCTTGATATACATCAAGTAGTCTTGAGTCTTGTTTAGATAACTTTTGTGGATCATTATGATCTTGTCGAGATCTTGGAGATCTTTTGTTGTTTGTGAGTTATGTGTTGGTCAAGTGGATCAAGTCTAGATCGTGGTGATCTAGTAGTTCGTGTGATTAGCAAGAATCGGGTAGATCGTGAGTGAGATTGGTACTAGCTAGATTAGTACTCGAAATTTAGCTTAGTGTCGGAAATTGTGATAAGCGACGTTGTACGGTTTTCTCCGCCTCAAGGGAGTTTGTTGACATAGTGCTTAGAACTCTCGAGTTGGGTACTCGGGGAGTGGATTAAGGCGAAGAAGAGCTTCGTGACCGAACCACTATAAATCTCTTGTCTCGGTTTGATCTTTCCATCACTCATCTTTACGTTCATTACTTACTTTCTATTGTTGTAGTGTATCTATTATAGTCTTGTTAAGTAAGATTCATATTGCTGTGGTTTGATTTCACAAAGGACTCAATCGAAGTTTTTCACAAGTAAACTTTGAAAACTAAATAAAAAAGTGGTAAATTATTCAACCCCCCTTCTAATTTCCCACATACTGTTCCTAAGAGATCTTTTGATGAATCTTGTGGCTCTAGACTTGATTTGTGCATTTTGATTTTAGTAGTCGGAGACTGGAGCGATGTCTCCTGTTTCAATATCAACACATCTCGTAGTGAGAGGTCGATAGATTATGCAGGGTTCCCCGCGAGAATGAAACAAGTCCTTTTGAGAGAACTTGAGTGGCTAGAAGGTTAAGTGCAGTGCGTCACTGGGTCCATGACGTTTTTGTCTTCAATACTTGTGTCATCTTAGTGGCAACCAGTAGCATATGAATTGAACCCGGTTTCTGCCCTAAGTTGAACATGTGGAGGGCTATTTCTTTTCACCATTTTCTTTAACTTTTCTTTTTAATTCTTCAACTCATTCTTTCTCCTTTTCTCATATTCTCCTTTTTTCAATCATACCTAAGGACTTCTAATACAAACTATGAGTGTTGTCTTTGGGTAGATCCCTCTGGCTCTGGCGGATCATAGGACGTATTTTACCTCATAACTCCATGACTATTCCTATGTTGCCATAAAACCATTTACTTGAAACATCTCTCAAAGTGTTTATGATTATAAACACATTGTGTTAACACCTTGAGAGTTTTGTATTTTTATAAATACTGCCCATCCACATGTGCTTATATTGTTTTAACTTAAATCTGCACAGTGAGGGTAGAGCTCGCACTTTTTGAATTGATCGGCTCCTGATAGACAATTCCTCGCGAGACACGGTTACGTTGTTTAGTTAAAGAGTTTCATTGTTATCTTTTAGGTGACAACTAGCTCTAGTAACTAACTTGAAGGTGTAAACTCTCCTTGAAAAGGAGGTTAGACCCGTCAAGGTTCATGTCTACCAAGAGTTTCTCGAATTGGTACATTCTACTAAGACTAGTCCTTTGCAAGACATGTTTACATCAGTGGCTAAGCCAGCTTGAAATTATTACCCGTCCCGGACAAGTCTTTTTGATTACTGACATTTTAACTCTCGTTAGTTCATGGGTTATATCTTAGTTGAGCACTTTTGAGATTCCATACAATTCACAACATATTTTCAATCACGTTTTGTTTTTCTCCCCCTCAAAAATAGCATACCAGTGATGTTTTTGATAAAACTTTTAGATTTAAAATATGACTATTCTGAGTTTTGTAGGAAGAATTTCAACAACTTTTTTATTTTGAACAAAGATGTTTTCAAATACTCCCCCTCAACAAGTGAAATGACTTTTTGAGGTTTTAAATTACGAGAGAGAATACTTTTTCTTTTAAGCAGAATTTTGAAAAACATTGAAAAGTTAATTAATTCTACTCAAAAGTAAGAAGCTTTCGCTCCTTATATTAGGATTGAGGCACTGAAGCGTACCTCATGGTCCTTTTTTTATAGTATGGGTTGTACACTGAAATGTGTGCATAAACCATTTGATAAACAATGATGTTCTTGTGTACAGCATATGCCAGAAAAAGTCGAACAACCTCGAGTCCAGCCACTGGAGCAAATGGTTCTTCAAAGTCAATGCCTTCTTCCTGACGATATCCTTCTGCCATAGACGAGATTTGTTGTGAATCACAGTACCTTCACTGTCTATTTTGGTTTTGCAATTTCATTTCAGCCTGATAACATAGACCCAATCTGGTTTCTCAACATATTCCCAGACTTCAAAACTTTTAACCTGATTCATCCTGAGTAACAGTAAGTGAATAACTGAAATTCTCAAAAATCTTCCCAATCCGCACTGCATGTCTTTAGCAGCTTCTCTGTACATTTCCTTTTGGTGAAGTTTCCGAATCAGCTTCCCCCCAAACTGACAACCGTCTTCAGCAGATTCAAAACTTTGATGTAGTAGACATGTCTTCTAACTTTTGAAGTTTTAAGTGCGCAGCGAAATTTGTAGATGAGCAGTAAACCACACCAAGCAAATCTGTCTAGGCACGTAATCATAGTTGTACACAATGCGGAAAATTCGTCGGGGTAACATGCAAGAAATAAACAAGATCTTCTTACGCATGTAGACGCTTCACATCAAACAACCACGAAAGATGAAATAACAACTTCCCGTGATTGTTGCGGTCTATCAGAATAATAATCACTTGTGAATATGCAAATACTCGATAAAAGGACCGTGTGTGAGGCATCATAATGCGGTTAAAACATAAACTTCACACAAAATAACCCCGTGAAATTTAGACGATAACATCGATAAAATGATCGTGTGTGAGGCATCATGATGGTCTCATTTCTTCCCCCTGATTGCAGAAACTCATGAAGGGAGAGGGTTTTGGCAAAGAAGGCAAGGAAAGCACAACACACCAAAAGCGCACCTACTCTCTCTTCCCGTCGCTGTTTTCGATGAATCGGAAACATACACCACATATATTGATGATGAAATTGGACAGCGTAACCATGTATGTCCAATTACCACATACATCTTTATGTGTAAAGCTCATGGGTATGAACCATCATTGATTGTGCTTAGAGATTTTCTACCCTGATGGAGATTTGTTGACTTTGGCAAAAAAAAAGGAGAGCATACATTTGATTAACAAGCCATTTACCAACATTAGAAATTGGAAAGGCAAGTTTTTCTATATCCGAAATACCATTGTACCCCCACAATACCCTGCATTGTTGAGTGAAGAGTTCTAATATGATGAGAAATGTTTCAATGATCCGCTGCCCTACACAGTGAGAAGAGATCCTCTTTATCAGTGTCTTTGTCGTCATCCATCTGACATTTGAAGAGATTATCTTTTAAAATTTTATGTTATGTTTAAAACATTTATAATCGTTTGAAACCATTGTGTTTTATGAAAATTGTTGGGACCTTTATGTAAACTCTGATGTTTTAATGTATCAAATGTGAAACACTTTTAAAACGTCTCTTTTGAAGGGTCTTTTTCTATGACTTATACTTTGTGCTATGCAGTAATATCCCGGGTATCTTCCGATGCGTTATGAAAATTGTGGGTATTACAAATAGGTTGAACCAGTGGGGTCGAACAAAGTTTTAAAACATCGATTATATTTCTATCTTGTGTAATGTGTATATAAGTGCATTTTTTAAGCTTGTACTAAATATATATTTATGTGTGAATCTTAAACACAACAAAGAATTGAACGACATTTCATTTTGTTTATCTTTCTTGTAATTTGAAATGAGACCGGGTGAGATAAAATTTTGAATCCGAGCATACTACAAAATAATATTGTTATGTAAAGCGTCAAAGAATTAAAAAAATAAGCAAAATCGTTAACGGAGACGTCTCTCAGTCCGTTGTAAATAATGATAAAGGTGTGATTACTTTACAAAGGATAGAAACTGATATAAATGTTGTTAAAGGTTTAATGAAGCTTGTTTTAAAAATTATGAAAGATGTTGTTGAACGGATGAAACAATTGAACCATATTTACTCGGTAAATCAATTATACATTCATTGTTGTCATATTTGTGTGTATGCTATATTATATCTCATTTGCAATGACAATTGATATGTGCAAAAACACATATCATTTCTTTATCTAATAAAACCCAAAATAACCAAGAAAGAGCCGTTTATTGCTAATATTTGTGGTTTTCTTGAGTTTGTGCTTGTGCAGTGCGGATATGTAAAACACACAAAAAGAAACCAATCCGACGAAAATCGAAGAGCACGAGAGATTAAGAGAGCTTAAGCTGAGTCGGAAGATCAAAATTGTGCATTTATGAAGATTTTATTCTCGAGGATGATTTTGGAAGATATAATCAAGTTTGAAGAATTGTCAAGATTAGTCCCTCATCTTTGAGCATTTGGCAAAATGATCCTTCAAGTTTCAAAGTTGCAAAATCAGCCCTTGGATTATTGATGATTGACAAGATTGGCCCTTGAAAGAGATTTTCAAAAATACACCTTTGGTCCTGAAGTTTCAACTTATACACCTTTGGTCCTTAAAATATACCTTGGATCACTATACTAGTCTAAAATTCCAAGTCCAAATCAAAAGCCCAAACTAAATAATAACCCAATACCGGTCCAATCTAAACCCATTTATACCGGTTTGATATATCAACCCGAATTCCCACTTAACCGGAACCATTACCCAGGTCAAACCAACCCAAAACCGGTCAACACACTCAAAATAATATAAACTAAACCAAACGCTTACCCATCCTTACCCAAATCCACCCGTTTACCCAACCACCACCCTTTTTACCCATGTTCCCAACCTCGTACTAAGAATCTTATTCCTTCTAGAAAGTCGACATGTCGAGATAAGGATGATCCCAGTGGCGTACGAATGAAGCATTTCATTGGCGAAACACCTCATAAGGTGAAATTGAGAGTTGTGATTGGGTATGGTGACAATGGGATGATTGAGTGGTGAAAAGGACTTCTAGGCTCTTCCAAGAGGAATCCCAAGGCTGCTTGAAGGCTATAAATAGACCCCTTGGCTCACCATTTCAAGTCGTGCATTAATTTAATTTCAATTCGCTTTATGTTTGTGTATTTCAAACTTTTAGTAGCTTATTCTTGTCTTTTAAAAGTTCTTATGTAATCTCGGTTTCAGTGTAATCAAATTTCGCTTTTAATGATAAAATTCCATGTTTTCCTTATAAGCTTGCATTCCGCTTTTCGTATGAATAAAGGTGTTTTAAGATTGAAATAAGCTCATTCACTTCACATAAGTGTTGTGAGCTTATTTGTTGTTTAACTATTCCATTTCACTCATTTGCATACACAAAAGCTCTTGGTCAATAAAAGTCAACACGGGTCAAAAGTAAAAGTCAAAGCGCTTATTGGTTTTGCTTATTTTCAAATCAAATCATCTTTCATAATCTAAAGGCTATGCTTTCATCCTCATTTTACCAGCTAGACTCAAAAAGGGTAAATCAAGCATTTTGTACCAAACAGGTCCTCAAAAGGAGTGTTTGGCACTAAGGGTTTTGACCCATTTAAGGTACCTTTTGAGTTAGCTTTGGTTTGGTCAATTAGTTTCGATAGTCCTTGTAGTGTTTTAATAATTACACCATCTTTTATAGAGTCGAAGTGGTTTTCAACATATTGGTACCCATAAGTTGTCAAAGCGACTTATGGCTTAACCAAACATGAGTACTGTTGAGTCGGTTTGTGAGTCAATTTAGTCCTCTTGAGTATGTTTCAATCTTTGGTTAAAGGTCACAAGTGTCAAGACACTTTGGTAAAATTTCTTTAGTTGTCACTCATTTTGCTCAAAAGCAGTCACACACCCTTTTTCACTAAGCGATTTCTTGTCTCAATCAAACCAAAACCCAAAAAATTAGTTTTCTATAAATTTAGTGGGCAAGGTTAGCTTGTAGTGGTTTTTACAAACATTCAACAGCTTTTGCAAACTCGAATCTGGTCTTAGTTTCATCCCAATTCCACATCAAGATAAGCATCATCAAAACACACTTTATATCGGATCTGTTTAATCCTTTATTTTGGCTTCAAAAGTGATGAAACTTGGTTTTGCATTCTTTGGCACATGGTCTAGGTGCCTTGACTCATGTTGGAGATTTGAGCTTGTTTGCTAGCTTATAAATAAGCTCAAAGTCCCCCTTGCTTCCTTTAATTGTTGTTATTTCAGAAATCAAAATAAGTTTCCAGAGCTTATTAGACTGTAGGTATAGCTTAAATCACTCCTAGAAACCTTAGTATAGTTAGCTTATTAGGACTCCCCTCCCCAATAGCTTATTTAAGGCTCCCTTGTAGCTTATTAGCTTAATTTATCTAGTAATCCCTGTTTCAGCATTATCCTCCCTTAATCATTAGCCTATTGCATGCTCCCATAGCTTAGTTCTGCTCCCTTTAAATCCTTTTAGGCTCCCTTTAACTAGAATTCGGTTTAGAAGCTTGTAGCTTATTTATAAGTAATTTTAGAACTCAGTTACACTACTGACTCTAATTCCTCCACATAAGCCTATGTTTTTATATTTTTATTAGAATTAGAATAATTTTTTAGACTTTTACTGAAATTTTCATAATTTTTCATAACCGTTTGCTATTTTTCCCAATTTTAAGCATTTTTAGGCCTTTTAATTAGCTTTTATTCAAAAATCGGAAAAACCTCCAAAAATTAGTTTTTCAATTTTCCATAGATTAAGATAAATATAAAAAGCATAAAAATATTTTTCTAGATTTTCCCTTTTATTTGGTATTTTCACAATTTAAATTAATTTTCATTAGTTTTAAATTCATAGAAAATAGAAAATAATCGGAAAAATAAAAAATTAGTTTTGAAAATTCTCTTAGGATATTTTAGATTTTATAAAAATAGTTTCATATTTTTCCTTTAATTTTCATAATTTTTAGTATTTTAAATTAGTTTTAAAAGTTAAAATTAGTTTTAATTCTAATAAATTCCGAGAAAATCCAAAAAAAAATAGTTTTAATTCATAAATAGTTTTCACATTGCATTTCTAGAGTAAAAGTAATTTTAGGCATTTTTAGGATATAATTTAGACGTAGTTGCATTTTATTTACGTTTCGTTAATTACGTTTTAGTTAATTTGCACTTAGGATTTCCCGTAAATTAGATTTCCCTTAATTACTTTCCCTATTCCCGTAGTTTAATAAAATCAAATCAAAATCAAAACATCGAGCATTAAATTCCAAACCAATAACGACGTTGGCAATTCACGCCTCGTTGGGAAACGATTCGGGTTGACTAATCCGTATCAACGATCACACACGGATTTGATTTAATATTCTTTTCCTAAAGGAATTTTGAATCTATCTTCGTGATTATTTTTGATATCGATATTGAGGTTTTATCCATACACATACCCTAAGCCTACATTATTGAACGAATCAAATTTTGGCGCCATTGCCGGGAGGTTGTGTCGCGACAATATCGTTTGAGGTTTGACGATTAGTGACTCGAGATCCTTCATTCGTGAAGTTACTATTTTCTATAAAATCAAAAAAAGTAAAAATATTTTCCTTTTTCTTTTGTATATATATATCATATTAAAAATACAAAAGATTTTCTCTTGTGTTTTGCTAATAAATAGAAGACACCAATTATATAACATTCTCAACGGAGGTGTTATCATTAATAAGTTCCCGAACCAAAGATCAAAACTTGCCTTTGTGTCGCTTGTGAATTGATTTATTTCTATCGGATAAACAAAGCGTGTGGTGGGTATAAGGACGGACGACATTAAATTGCGGTGAAAAGAAGCGGGTTTTAATAAGCTTCACGACCTACAAAGCTTCTCCGCTCGCTTGTGCGTTTGTCTTATAAGGTGATTTATTCACTTGGGATTATTGGTTAAGTTCACTTTGTGTTTTCGAATACCGTTCTCTTTTAATTGCCTTGGTTTTGAAAGTGCATGCGCACTCGTTCTAATAACTACTGAGACCGATCGTGAAACCGCTACAATTCGAGAAGGCGAAATAGGCGTGCTCCATTAGTCGAACCCGAGATTCGAACTAATCGGACTCCGCCCATCATCGAAATGGCGGAGGACAACCGATCCATGCTAGAGCAACTCGTGCACCCACCGAGGGTTATGGAGAAGCCATCGTCGTCCGGCAATCGTTGCGGATAACTTTGAGCTTAAACACGGCTTGATCAACTTGGTATCATCGAGCCAATTTTACGGATTTGAGAGGACGATCCTCACCTCATATCCGACGGTTTAACAAGCTCACGTCTACGATCAAGTACCGTAACGTTCGGAAGAGGCTATCAAGCTACTACTCTTCCCATTTTCACTCGAGGGGCCGCCGTTTGGCTCGAAAAACTACCCCTCGATCGATAACCACATGGGAGAATTTAGTATCAAAATTGTGAACAATTCTTCCACCGTCTAAAACAACAAGCCTAAAAATGAAATAACAAAATTCACACAAAGATTTGATGAATCATTTAGTGAGGCATGGGACCGATTCAAAGATTTGCTTAGGCAATGTCCCCATCATGGTTTTCCGAGTTGCACCAACTTGATCGTTTTATAACGGTTTGAATGAAACCGATCAAGACTCTCTCAATGCCGCTGGTGGTAATTTGTTGACCCGATCAACGAGAGATGCCTTGTCGATTATTGAGAACAAATCTAAAGTTCGTACCTCACGTAGCAAATCGGTTCTTTGCCGAGTGAATGTTACACCATCGTCCTCGTCTCACGAAATCGTCTAGCACCGATGCTAAGATTGATAAGCTTACGGATATGATCGAGGCTTTGGTTAAGATTAAGGCGGCTAAGGTTAATTCTTCTCCACCCGCTCAAGTCAAAGCGGTGGAAACGACTTGTACTACTTGTGGTGGCCCGCATGCCTACTACAATTGTACCGCCACCGATGGCAATCCTTTGAAGCTAATCTAGTAACGGAGGTAACCAATACCGTCCTCAAGTTGAAACAAACCCTCGTGTTAGTAATCAAATGGGACCTCCGGATTTTCTCAATCAAACAATCGACTCGTTTTAATCAGAATCAAGTTCGTGGACCAAATGTTCAAAACCAATTCAAAGCCCCAACAAATCAATACCCGAACCAAGGAGTTAACTACAATCAAGGATATCAAAATCCAAGCTATCAAGCTCCGCCTTTGCCTTCAAATGAATTCACAACTTACGTTCAACACAACAATTCTACCATCAACACTATGCAAAATCAGATTACAAGTTTGAGGAACGAGTTTCAATCTTCGTTAACTAGACAAAGCAATGAGTTTAGGAATGAGATTCGACTTGAACAACAAATTGGATGCTTCACGAATAAACTCGAAAACATGTTGAATCTTTGTTTTGTGTAAGATCGATCAACCCTCAACCGGGTTCTCTTCCGAGTGATACCATTCCCAACCCGAAGGGTGAGTTGAAAGCTATAACCACACGGAGTGGTAAGGCTTATGATGGACCCTCGTTTCTACTCCTTGGTGAGGAGGAGGAGCGAGACACCGAGGTTATTGAAGAAAATGTGCAACCCGCACCCGTACCACCTCCGGTCGTTCGAGACTCGATTCCGGAACCCGATGTTCCGAAGACTACTTTAAAATCTTCACTTCCTTACCCTTCCAGACTTCATGATCAAAAGCTTCGTGATAAAACCAAAAACCAAATGGAGAAATTTGTTGAAATCGTTCAATCCTTGAATTTTAACATCAGTTTCACCGATGCTTTACTCCTCATGCCGAAATTTGCTGCTATGATCAAAAATTTAGTGAGTAATAAGGAAAAGCTGGCAGAAATAGCGAAAACACCGTTGAATGAGAATTGCTCGACGGTGCTCCTCAAGAAACTTCCCGAAAAGTTAGGAGACCCCGCAAATTTCTTATACCTTGTGAGTTTCGAGAATAGTGAAATGCTCGCCTGGCGATCTTGGTGCGAGTATTAACTTAATGCCTCTTTCGATTTATAACAAGCTTTCTCTCCCGGATCTCACTCCTACTAAGATGACTCTTGAACTCATGGACGTTCAACCTCTATTCGAGAGGAATCGCCGAGGCGTCTATGTGAAAGTAGGACCACTTCATTTTCCGCCGACTTCGTTGTCGTTGACTTTGATCTTGACCCCGAGTACCTCTTATTCTCGGAGGCCTTTCCTAGAACGGGTCGTGCGATGATTGATGTTTATGAAGGAGAAATCACTACGATCTAACAAGGAAACCGTCTCGTTTAATATTAACCATCCTTCGAGATACTCCTCCAACTATGATGATGCTTCTATTAATCGAATCGGCGTTCTCGATATTGCTACGGAGGAGTATGCTCAAGAGCTTCTTGATTTTATGGGTGGCAATCCCACCATTCCTTACGAAAATATTGAACCATCTTCTGAACCGATTATTGCCGATTCTTCCCCCTCTCTCACTCCGTTCGAGGGAGGTGATTTCGTTTTGGAAGAGATCGATGAGTTTCTTGCCGATGATGAATCGATTCCACCGGGAATTGATGATGGTGTTTATGATTCGGAGGGAGATATCCGTTATCTTGAGCAATTGTTAAATGAAGATCCATTACCGTCACTCCCTCCGAAGGAAATTACGATCGAAGAGCTCAAAGAAGTTCAAACGTCTGATGAAAAGCTGCCCGAGCCTGAGCTCAAGGATTTACCTCCTCATCTTGAATACGCTTTTCTTGAAAAACCAAACAAATTTCCCGTCATCATTGCTAAAAATTTAAAAGATGAGGAGAAAACCGCACTTTTGGATGTCCTACGAAAACATAAAATGCAATCGCTTGGCAAATTTCGACATCAAAGGAATCAATCCTCGTTTACGTACCCACAAAATTCGATGGAGGATGATTGTAAACCCGTGATTCAACAACAACGTAGGGTTAACCCAAAATTCATGGCGTTATCAAAAGGAAGTTCTTAAACTCCTCGGCCGGAATCATTTATCCAATCTCCGATAGCTCATGGGTTAGCCCTATCCATTGTGTCCCTAAGAAAGGAGGAATGACCGTCGTTGCTAACGAAGAAAATGAGTTGATTTCCACGCCTCGTCACGGATGGAGGTGTGTATTGATTATCGAAAATTGAGCGATGCTACTCGAAGGACCATTTCCGCTACCTTTTATGGATCGGATGCTCGAGCGTTTAGCGGAAATGAGTTCTATTGCTTTCTCGATGGTTTCTCGGTTATTTTCAAACCCGATCGATCCAAGGATCAGGAGAAAACCACTTTCACATGCCCTTATGGAACTTTTGCTTACCGACGCATGCCTTTTGGGCTATGCAATGCTCCCGGTACGTTCCAGAGGTGCATGATGGCTATTTTTCATGACATGATCGAAAAGTCTATGGAAGTTTTTATGGATGATTTCTTGGTTTATGGAGATTCTTTCACTTCTTGCCTCTCTCATCTAGACCACATGCTCAAACGGTGTGAAGACACCAATTTGGTCTTGAATTGGGAGAAGTGCCATTTCATGGTTCGAGAGGGCATTGTCCTCGCCATAAGATTTCAAAATGCGGGATTGAGGTCGACCGAGCTAAAGTCGACGTTATAGCTAAACTCCCTCATCCCACTACCGTCAAAGGTATTCGAGTTTTTGGGTCATGCCGGTTTCTATCGCCGTTTCATCCAAGATTTCTCTAAGATAGCCCGCCTCGACCCATCTCCTTGAAAAGGATGCTCCGTTTATCTTCACCAACGAATGCGTTGAGCGTTTAATATTCTTAAAAGAAATTAAGCGAGGCACCGATCTTAGTTGCCCCGTGGGATTTGCCTTTGAGCTCATGTGTGATGCAAGTGATTACATGAATTGGGCGGTCTTGGGGCAACGTGAAGTCAAACATTTTCAACCCATACACTATGCGAGTAAGACATTGTATCGAGGCCCAACACAATTACACGACTCTTCGAAAAGGAATTATTGGCGTTGTTTATGCTTTTGAGAAATTTAGACCGTACCTTGTCTTATCAAAGACCATAGTGTATACCGACCATTCGCCCTAAAGTATCTTTTGGAAAAGCAAGATGCTAAGCCACGATTACTCGGTGGGTTCTCCTCCTTCAAGAGTTTGATGTTACTATTCTTGACAAAAAAGAGCGGAGAACCTGTCACGATCACCTTTCTAGACTTGAGAATCCCCATCAAAGTGTGCTCGAGAAAAAAGAGATCACGGAAACATTTCCTCTTGAGACACTTGGGATGATTGCTAAGAAAGACCCAAACACCCCATGGTTTGCCGGCTTTGCAAATTACCATGCGGGAAATTTCATCGTGAAAGGGATGTCGTCCCAACAAAAGAAAAAGTTTTTCAAAGATGTTAAGCATTATTTCTGGGACGACCCCTACTTGTTTAAGATTTGTGCGGATCAAGTAATCCGGCGGTGTGTTCATGGCCAAGAGGCTCTTGATATTCTTCATGCTTGCCATAACGGACCCACTGGTGGCCATCATGGTGCAAGCTACACCGCTAAAAAGGTTTTTGATTCCGGATTTTATTGGCCTACCATATATCGAGATGCTCATGATTTAGTCAAATCTTGTGATTCTTGCCAACGTCAAGGGAAAATTTCGCAAAAGGATGAAATGCCACAAAATGCTATTCAAGTTTGTGAGATTTTTGACGTGTGGGGCATCGATTTTATGGGACCATTTCCATCATCTAGAGGTAATAAGTATATCCTCGTGGCCGTCGACTACTTGTCTAAATGGGTTGAAGCGAAGGCGCTCCCCACCAATGACGCCCGAGTGGTTGTTAAGTTCTTGAAGAATTTGTTTTCCCGATTCGGAGCACCTCGTGCTATCATCAGTGATCGCGGTACCCATTTCTGTAATGAACAATTTGCTAAAGTTATGGCTAAATATGGAGTTACCCATCGTCTTTCTACCACGTATCACCCACAAATGAGCGGACAAGTTGAGGTCTCGAATCGTGGTTTGAAAAGGATTTTAGAAAGGACCGTAGGAGAAAATCGAGCTTCATGGGCCGATAAGTTAGATGATGCATTATGGGCTTTCCGCAGCTTACAAGACACCCATGGTGCACCCCATTAAGTTGGTGTATGGAAAAGCTTGTCACTTGCCCATCGAGCTCGAGCATAAGGCATATTGGGCCTTGAAACATGCAAACTTTGATCTTAAGACCGCGGTGATCACCGAAAGTTCAATTGAATGAATTAAATGAGCTTAGGGATCGGGGCCTACGAGAATTCTTTGATTTTCAAAGAGAAGACTAAGAGGATTCATGATGCTAAAATCAAAAACCGCGTTTTCAACGTTGGTGATCAAGTTCTCTCTTTAACTCTCGCTTGAAGATATTCTCGGCAAACTCAAACCCGTTGGTCGGGACCATTCACCGTCGCTCAAGTTTTCCCATATGGAATGGTGGAGCTTTCTCCACCCGATGGCCCAAATTTCAAGGTGAATGGTCATCGTGTGAAACATTATTTTGGAGGGGACATCCCATCTATGGTTGTCCCGGATCTCCAAACTTTCCCCAAGGACAATTGAATTCGGGGATCGAGTCAAGCTAGCGACTCGGTGATCAAAAATAGTAGCGCTTCGTGGGAGGCACCCCATGCTTATCTCTATTTTCTTTCTATTTTCTAATAAGTGACGTGAAGGGGTTAGCCTCTTCGATTTCTCGTGTTTGGTTGTTTGTGATGTTGTGTTTAGGATGTTCCCGATATGAAGACTCTCGTGCTCGAAGTTTGTCTTTTCTCCACTCGAGTTTCATGATCGATCTTGATGGAAATCCGATATCCTAAATCTTATCGATTAACGTTTATCTTCTAGCATACTTAATAAGCGGCTTTTAGATTTTCGTGATACCTTGCTTTAAACATTGAGGGCAATGTTTCGTTCTAATCACAGGTGGGTAATCTTGATTTGATTTGACCGCACTTGCTTGTTTTAAGTCAGATATACTCTCATGACCCGTTTTTCCTTAGAAAATGAAAAATTGTGCAAAAATGAGGAAAATTTAAAAAAATTTGTAAGCTTTTGTTAAGTCTTTTGATTGAAAAGTTTGCTAGTCTCTTGACGAGAAGCTATAAATCAATTCTAGCTCACAAGGCCAAGATTTTGCAAGTTTCCACAGTGACTTTAAATATGCATAACTTTATTTCATTAGGCGAAGCATTTGCTAAGTTTATATATGCTTTGACACCTTGTTGACTTTCATTTGTGAGTAGGAATAGAATTCGACTTGACCGGCGTGTTGAGCTAACTTGTTCCATAACCATAGGTAATCTAAAAATTATCGGCTAAGCATCCGCGGATCTCATTATTTGGGATTTTAAATTTGCGGAGATTGAGAAATGATAGAGTTACTTATGAGTTTAGATGCTAAGCGTGGAGTAGTTGGTTCTCTTTAGAGCCCATCGAAGGTACTTATGGCTTTTGTTCCCAAAATTGTTTCACCCCATATCATCTAATAAATAATTAGAGATGTTGAGTTTTTGGCGATAGTTAGTTCTTTATCTTCTTAAAAGAATCTTTGTTTCAAAATTGGGTACACATCAAGGATCCGTAATAAATAAATAAGCAAGTAATAAGTGAAAAGTAATAAGTAAAGTTATGAGCTGCGGTGTCGAGATCGGACCCTTGGATCTTTAAGCCGGGATTGAGTGAGGTCTTAGCTAGCCAGTAGGGATCCTCATTTCATGAAGCCTATAGTCTTGGAATTACCGTGAAGCTCAAGTAGTTCATAGCTCATACAAGTAAAAGTTCATAAAAAAAAAAAAAAAAAAAAAAAAAAAAATGATGAATGAAAATGAAAAAGTATAAGTGAATAAAATTCCTTGATGTGGACCTCATTTTGGGACAATGGTTCTTGAGAGAAGCGGATAACTAATTATCGACTTAGCTTTATATCTTTATCGGATTAATCCTTATCGAAGCGAGAAATTTGAAGAAATTCGGTTCACAAAAAATAAAAATTCTAGAGAAAATAGGAAAATGGGAACAAAAGGTAATTACAAGTAACTTCCATGGGTAGTGTTAGCATCTAGAATCATACTTAACAATGATTTCGATTTTACGCTTAGTTTGGGACTTGTGAAAATCGGGGACGATGTATTCTATCCGTATGGTCACTTCAGCTGTGTTGTGTTTTCTACTCCGTGATCCTAACGTGTCGTTGAAAAATATTGGAGTTATTGATCGACATGAATGTTCGACAAACCGCCATTCATAACGTAATTTGCTAATTGTAATATCTATATGTGAATTAAAAGGTAAGCGGGCGTTTTAGAATTAATGCTTTCTTAATCTCTTTTGAGGAATCTTTGCTACTTCTTCATAGGTTTAGTAGAAAGAGATTGAAATCCTTGGTTTTAAGCGTGAGTTGATTGCATTGCGTGAGAGGACATGACAATGGTCTCGTCTGGGTATTTTGATATGTGCAAAACACATATCATTTCTTTATCTAATAAAACCCAAAATAACCAAGAAAGAGCCGTTTATTGCTAATATTTGTGGTTTCTTGAGTTTGTGCTTGCGGTGCGGATATGTAAAACACAAAAAAAGCCAAATCGGGCGAAAATCGAGAACGAGAGATGAAGAGTTTAAGTTTGAGTCGGAAGGTCGAGATTGTGCATTTTGAAGATTTTATTCTCTGAGGATGATTTTTGGAAGTTATAATCAAGTTTGAAGAATTGTCAAGATTAGTCCCTCACCTTTGAGCTTTTGGCAAAAATGACCCTTGAAGAATCAAAAGTTGCAAAATCAGCCCTTGGTTTATTAATGAAGGACAAGTTTAGCCCTTGAAAGAGATTTTCAAAAAATACAGTTTTGGTCCCTGAAGTTTCAACTTATACACCTTTGGTCCTTAAAATTCACCTTGGATCACTATACTAGTCTAAAATTCAAATCCAACACCTACGGCCCAAAATGCATGACCCGGTCCACTAAACTAAACCCAACCAACCCGTATACTCAACCCGTTCCCACCTTTTTACCCAGGTCAACGCCCCAAACCCGGTCAAATACACTTGAAATAATATAAACAAAACCAACGCGCCCTAACCCTTCTTCCCTAATCCAAACGAGCCCTTTTTACCCATTCACCACCACCCTTTTTAACCCATCCCAACCTCGTACTAAGAATCTTATTCCCTTCTAGAAGCTGAGCTGATTTGTCAGGATAAGAAGCCCACGTGGCCCTTTGAAGGCTCTTGATTGGACGAAACACCTCATAAGGTGAAATTGAGAGCTGTGATTGGGTATGGTGACAATGGGAAGATTGTGTGGCTGTGATTTGATTTCTAGGCTCTTCCAAGAGGAATCCCAAGACTGCTTGAAGGCTATAAATAGACCCCTTGGCTCACCATTTCAAGTCGTGCATGAATTTAATTTCAATTCAGCTTTATGTTTGTATATTCGACTTTTTAGTAGCTTATTCTTGTCTTTGTAAAAGTTCTTATGTAATTCGGTTTGATGTAATCAAATTTAAACTTTAATGATAAAATTCCATGTTTTCCTTATAAGCTTGCATTCGATTTTCAGTATGAATAAAGGTGTTTTTAAGATTGAAATAAGCTCATTCGACCACCACATTGTTGTGTGAGCTTATTTGTTGTTTAATTATTCCATTTCACTCATTTGCATACACAAAGTTCTTGGTCAATAAAGGTCAACATGGGTCAAAAGTAAAAGTCAAAGCGCTTATTGGTCTTTGCTTATTTTCAAATCAAATATGTCTTTCATAATCTAGAGCTATGCTTTCATCCTCATTTTACCGGCTAGACTCAAAAAGGGTAAATCCAGCATTTTGTACCAACAGGTCCTCCAAAAGGAGTGTTTGGCACTAAGGGTTTTGACCCATTCAAGGTACCTTTGAGTTAGCTTTGGTTTGGTCAATTAGTTTCGATAGTCCTTGTAGTGTTTTAATAATTACACCATCTTTTATAGAGTCGAAGTAGTTTCAACATATTGGTATCCATAAGTCGTCAAAGCGACTTGTAAGCTTAACAACGACATGAGTGCTCATTGAGTCGGTTTGTGAGTCAATTTAGTCCTCTTGAGTATGTTTCCATCTTTGGTTAAAGGTCACAAGTGTCAAGACACTTTGGTAAAATTTCTTTAGGTCGCTCATTTTGCTTTCAAAGCGGTCGCACACACCTTTTTCACTAAGCGATTTCTTTGTCTCAATCAAACCAAAACCCAAAAAAATAGTTTTCTATAGAATTTAGTGGGCAAGGTTAGCTTGTAGTCAGTTTTTACAAACATTCAACAGCTTTTGCAAACTCAAATTTGGTCTTAGCTTCTGTCCCAATTCCCACATCAGCATACCTGTCATCAAAACATACTTTATATCAGATCTGTTTAATCCTTTATCTTGGCTTCAAAAGTGATGAAACTTGGTTTTTGCATTCTTTGGCACATGGTCTAGGTCTGCTTCAGCTCATGTTGGAGTATTGAGCTTGTTTGCTAGCTTATATATAAGCTCAAAGTACCCCCCCCCCTCCCCCTTGCTTCCTTTAACTGTGGTTATTTCAGAAATCAAAATAAGTTCCTAGGGCTTATTAGACTGTTAGTATAGCTTAAGTCACTCCTAGAAACCTTAGTATAATTAGCTTATTAGGACTCCCCTCCCCATTAGCTTATTTAAGGCTCCCTTGTAGCTTATTAGCTTAATTCTTATTTCCACATTATCCCTTCTTAATCATTAGCCCATTGCATGCTCCCATAGCTTAAATCTGCTCCCTTTAGATCCTTTTGGGCTCCCTTTAACCAGAATTCAGTTTAGTAGCTTGTAGCTTATTCATAAGTGCTTATTTTCAAAACAGTTACATTGCAGCTCTCATTTCTCACACATAAGCCTAGAATTTTATATTTTTCACAGAATAAGAATAATATTTTAGACTTTTACTGAATTTTTCATAATTTTTCATCACTGTTTGGTATTTTTACAATTTAAAACAGTTTTTAGGTATTTTTAAATAGCTTTTATTGCAATTAAATCGAAAAAGTTCTAAAAATAATTTTTCAATTTTCATAGATTAAGATAAATACAAAAAGCAAAAAAATAATTTTTCTAGATTTTTCCTAGCTTATTTTTTAATTTTTAGCCTATTAATTATATTTAAATAGTTTTAAATTCATAGAAAATAGATAAATAATCAGAAAAATAAAAAATTAGTTTTGAAAATTCTCTTAGGATATTTTAGATTTTATAAAAATAGTTTCATATTTTTCCCTTTGATTTTCATAATTTTTAGTATTTTAATTTAGTTTTAAAAGTTAAAATTAGTTTTAATTCTAATAAAATCGGAAAAATCCAAAAAATAGTTTTAATTCATAAATAGTTTTCACATTGCATTTCTAGAGTAAAAGTAATTTTGGCATTTTAGGATATAATTTAGACGTAGTTGCATTTTATTTACGTTTAGTTAATTACGTTTAGTTAATTTGCACTTAGGATTTCCGTAAATTAGATTTCCTTAATTACTTTCCCTATTCCGTAGTTTAATAAAATCAAATCAAAATCAAAACATCGAGCATTAAATTCCAAACCAATAACGACGTTATAATTCACGCCTCGTTGGGAAACGATTCAGGTTGACTAATCCGTATCAACGATCACACAGCGCGGATTTGATTTAATATTCTTTTCCTAAAGGAATTTTGAATCTATCTTCGTGATTATTTTGATATCGATATTGAGGTTTTATCCATACACATACCCCTAAGCCTACATTATTCACGAAATCAACAATTTTCGCATATGTTTGTAAGATAATACTTATGTCGATGTCGTAACTATTTCGCATAACATTTGATCGCAAATAAATTAAATTGACGTGTACCCACCACAACACGCGAGTACCCGGATAGTTGATAATGATATATCGTTTGTTGTTGATACATTACCCTTTAGGATCAAATACGGCGAAGGATATAAGGGCGAGGGGCCGAACATGTTCTATCCTCATCCTCCATCCGTCATTAGTAATCTCAATTCGCCTTTCCTATTCACTAGTACAATGCGCGCTAAAACTAGCAGCACCTTACTAGTAAGGGAAAAGGCTAGCATGCAAGGGCTCGCTTTAGTCCGTTCGTTTTTTTCCTCCTTTGGGCTCGGGTCGATAGGTTTTGAAATCTAGTTTAGTCTAATAACCATTAGCATGGACTAAAATATTGAAATCGTTTATTTCCTCTAACAATGTCAAAATCTATACTCCAACAATTTCAAATATAACCTCAAATTATTACCTAGCTATGAGAAAAAAAATGCAGCCAATACAACAAGAATTGCAGCTCCTGCTGTTGTTTGTGAACCATATGCAGCATCACTGTGGCCGTAAGGAGTTTTATCACCGGACTTTGCTTGTGTATCACCAGAGCCTGAGCCCGAGCCCGGTGACTTTGATGATGGAGATGCCGCGGGACCCTAGACAATAGCAAAGCCCAAATATTATTAATTTCTAGCTAAAAATAGATAACTTCTATAAAAACTCGTTAAGTACGATTTTCTTACATGTGATTTTGGCTTTGGTGCTGTTCCATTCATTACTCCAATGTCATAAACCTCTGTGAAATCAGGTTTAAAAAGACCAAAGTTCCTCTCTGCGAGTGAACCATCCTTTTGGTTCTCGTTAAATAATGCAAAAATGTAGATCTCAAAGTTTTTATCGGGCATTAGAGGTGTTCCAACACTCGAGCTAGACTTCTTAATCATCCCTCCGTTATATGATTTAGCATTGTCAACGCTCACCCATGTAAGCCATGGTTCACCAAGTGATGGCCACCCTGTTTCACCAACGACAATTGGCACATCTCCATATCCCAATTTCTTCATAGCAATGTGAATGGCATCCATCAAGCTATCAAACATGTTATCGTATTCTTTACCGGTTTCAGGATCTTTAAACCCGGGGTTTTCTTTGAACAAAGCAAAACTATCATTACCTGGTGAATATCCGAAGTATGGATATGGGTTAACCATGAACCCGGATTTGGTTTCGTTTAAGAATTGAAGCATCGGTTTAATGATGCCTACGTCCCATCCAGGTCTAAATGCACCAGAACTGGGTGGGTCTGAAGAGAGCATAATCCCAAGTGAGTGTGGAGTTGTGACTTTTATGTCAGGCATCCCTGCCTTGACCAACGCTTGATGGAGTTTTTTCATGGCGGGGACCAGACCATCTATTTGTTCCTTTGTCCCCCAGTGAAGGATCTCGTTACCCACAGCAATGTAATGAATTTTTGTGTCTGGATAGTATGGCTTAATATTGTCCTTGACCCATTTATCGGCCTTATCAGCGTCCCCTAGGGATGGGATGTCTCCATTAGGGACAGTAACTGTCACGTAGATCCCCGTGTCAGCAAAAGCTTTGATTATTTCAGTATTCATATCAAAAATCTTGATGCGATCAATGATTGTACTCTCTTTAAGAAACTGTGCGACTTCTCTAGGCGAAGGGAGGTTATCACCCTTTGTGCCATAGTTTACGCCAATTGGATACACCGGCACGAGTATTTGAAGGAACGTTAACAGAAGAAAAAGATGTTGCATAGATAGATAACTTGAAAGCTCCATTGCTATTAATTTCTACACAAAACAAACAAAAGCATTTACAAAGATTATTGATATTAGTATTAGAAACTAGCTAAATATAGATCAAAGATTTGATGGTTAAGCGATTTTCAAGAAACATGAACAAAATAAGGCAAAATATTCGAATAGCGGATGGGCTAGATGACCTAAGTAAATTATTTGTACCTATTAAAGTATTAATTTAGGCACCTTTGATATGAACAAACCACAAATTGATAGTCACAGATAAGCATTACACTCCACACCCAACCCGATACTCAACCTGTTTCACCTTACCAGGTAACGCCTCAAACCCACAAATACACTTGAAATAATATAAACAAAACCAAACGCGCCTAACCCCATCTTCCCTAATCCAACGCCTTTTTACCCATTCACCACCATTTTTAACCCATCCCAACCTCAGACTAAGAATCTTATTCTCTTCTGTCGAAATGTGTGTGATAAGCAGCCCACCCCTGAAGGCTCTTGATTGACCGAAACACCTCAAGGCGTGAAACAGAGTCACATTGGGTATGGTGACAATGGGAAGATCGTGTGGTTGTGATTTTATTTCTAGGCTCCAAGAGAATCCCAAAGACCGTGAAGGCTATAACAGACCCCTTGGCTCACCATTTCAAGTCACAAGTATGAATTTAATTACAATTCGCTTTATGTTTCAGGTATTTCAAAATTTTAGAAGCTTATTAATGCCTTTTAAAAGTTCTTATGTAATTTCGCCAAGTAATAAATTTTCAAATTTTAATGATAAAATTCTATGTTTTCCTTATAAGCTCTGCATTCCGCCAGATGAATAAAGGTGTTTTAAGATTGAATAATTATTCATCACATGTTCGCTGCGAGCTTATTTGTTGTTTAATTATTCCATTTCACCATTTGCATACAAAAGTTCTCGTCAATAAAGGTCAACATGGTCAAAAGTAAAAGTCAAACCGCTTATCGGGTCTTTGCTTATTTTCAAATCAAATCAGTTTCTTCATAATCTGAGGCTATGCTTTCATCCTCATTTTACCAAGACCAAAAAAGGGTAATCTACATTTTGTACCAAATCATCCAAAAGGAGTGTTTGCACTATGGGTTTTTTAATCTATCTGTAAATTGAAAGTTAGCGGTTCGTCACTAATGAGTCCTTGTAGTGTTTTAATAATTACATCATCTTTATAGAGTCGGGCGGTTTCAACATATTGTATCCATAAGTCGCCAAATGCTATGGCTTAACCAGCATGAGTGCCTCGCTGAGTCGGGCCGGAGAACAATTTAGTCCTCTCAGTGTTTCCATCTTGGTTAAAGGTCAAGTGTCAAGACACTTTGGTAAAATTTCTTTAGTCGTCACTATTTTGCTCAAATACCACACACACCCTTTTTTCACTAATCGATTTCACCTGCCTCAATCAAACCAAAACCCAAAAAATTAGTTTTCTATAGAATTTAAGGGTTAGCCAGTCGGCTACAAACATTCAAAGCTTTTGCAAACTCAAATTTCGTCTACTGCCCCATTCACATCAAGATAACACATCAAACATACTTTATATCGACCGCAATCCTTTATCTTGGCTTCAAAGTGATGAAACTTGGTTTTTGCATTCGCACATGGTCTAGGTCTCGTCACCATGTCGAGTATTGAGTTTGTTTGCTAGCTTATATATAAGCTCAAAGTACCTCCCTCCCCTCGGCTTCTTTAACTCGTGGTTATTTCTGTAAATCAAAATAAGTTCCTAGGGCTTATTAGATCGTTAGTATAGCTTAAGTCACTCCTAGAAACCTTAGTATAGTTAGCTTATTAGGACTCCCTCCCCATTTTTATTTAAGGCTCCCTTGTAGCTTATTAGCTTAATTTTATTTCAAAGATTATCCTTCTTAATCATTAGCCCATTGCATGTCTCTAGCTTAAATCTTCCTTTAGATCCTTTGGGCCCCTTTAACCGTAATCTGGCTTTAGTAGTTTCAGGTTTATTCATGTTATTATTTTCAAATGCTTACATTGCGCCTCTCATTTTCACATGTTTAGAATTTTATATTTTTCAAGGTATCAAGAATATTATTTTAGACTTTACCGAATTTTCATAATTTTTCATCAATCTTGGTATTTTTCACAATTTAAAAGCTTTTAGGTATTTTTAAATACTTTTATTGCAATTAACCGTAAAAGTTCCAAAAATAATTTTTTCAATTTTCATAGATTAAGATAAATACAAAAAAGCAAAATAATTTTTCAGATTTTTCCCAGCTTATTTTTTTAATTTTTAGCCTATTAATTATATTTAAATAGTTTTAAATTCATAGAAAATAGATAAATAATCGAAAAATAAAAAATTAGTTTTGAAAATTCTTAGGATATTTTAGATTTTATAAAAATAGCTTATTTTTCCCTTTGATTTTCATAATTTTTAGTATTTTAATTTAGTTTTAAAAGTTAAAATTAGTTTTAATTCTAATAAAACGTAAAAACAAAAAATAGTTTTAATTCATAAATAGTTTTCACATTGCATTTCTAGAGTAAAAGTAATTTTAGGCATTTTTAGGATATAATTTAGACGTAGTTGCATTTTATTTACGCTTCGCTAATTACGCTTTTAGTTAATTGCACTTAGATTTCCGTAAATTAGATTTCCTTAATTACTTTCCTATTCGTAGTTTAATAAAATCAAATCAAAATAAAACATCGAGCATTAAATTCCAAACCAATAACGACGTTATAATTCACGCCTGTTGGAAACGATTCGGTTTATTAATCCGTATCAACGATCACACACCGGATTCGATTAATATTCTTTTCCTAAAGGAATTTGAATCTATCTTCGTGATTATTTTTATATCGATATTGAGGTTTTATCCACACATACCCTAAGCTCACATTATTCATTTAAATCAAATTTTCACGCCACGGGAGGTCAGGTCACGACAATATCGTTTGAGGTTCGATGACAAGGACTCGAGATCCTTCATTCGTGAAGTTACTATTTTTATAAAATCAAAAAGTAAAAATATTTTCCTTTTTCTTTGTATATATATATATCATATAAAAATACAAAAGATTTTCTTGTGTTTGATAATAAATAAGACACCGCTATATAACATTCTTAACGGAGGTGTATCATTAATAAGCCCCAACCAAAGATCAAAACTTGCCTTTTGTGTCGCCAGAATTGATTTATTTCTATTAGATAAACAAACTGTGGTGGGTATAAGGACTGCCCGACATTAAATTGCTAACAAAAGAAGCTGGTTTTAATAAGCCACCGACCTACAAAGCTTCTCCGCCGCCAAGGCTTGTCTTATGAGGTGATTTATTCACTTTATTATTGGTTAAGTTCATCGTTTTCGAACACCGCTCTCTTTAATTTTTGGTTTTTTGAAAGCGCATGACTCTCTAATAACTACGCACCTATACGTGAAACCGCTACAATTCCGAGAAGCGAATAGACGTTGCCCATTACCGAACCCGAGATTCGATCTGACCGACCACCATCATCGAAATGGCTGAGGACAACCGATCCATGCTAGAGCAACCTGCACCCACCGAGGGTTTGAGAAGCTATCGTCGTCCCCAATCGCTGCTTCGATAACTTTGAGCTTAAACACGGCTGATCAACTTGGTATCATCGAGCCAATTTTACGGATTCGGAGGACGATCCTCACCTCATATCCGACGGCTTAACAAGCTCACGCTCACGATCAAGTACCATAACGCTCCCAAGAGGCTATCGCTACTACTCTTCCATTTCACTCGAGGCCGCCTTGATACATTTCTTGGCTCGATAAGCCCAGTGGGTTGGAAGAGACATGTTGGGGTTTCAAGATGAACCCGCGTTTGGGTTAGATGATGAACCCGGCTCGAGGGATTCCACCCACCACCGAGAAGATTGTAGAAAGTATCGTTGATAAGGTTTTAAAGGTACCTTTTAAGGGGTCATTTAAGCCCTTATTCGATCATCAGATCCGTTATTGCTTAATATCGTTCCTTTTCACTTTTTAGGTCTCTGAAGGCAAAATGTCGGAATGATGCTTATTTGGACGAAAAAGGCGAATATACGAAGAAAATGGCCAAAGTCGAATCGAGACACTCAAAGTCATTGAAACATAAGGCGACGTCACATCAAGATATCCGCGACGCCGTCGGAAGGAATTTTACGGGTCGAGGCGAAATTGCATGTTTTCGCGGACGACGTCGGTTCTAAGGAGTAGGCCGTCGTTACTCGGGACGGCCTAGATGCGACCAAGACGGCGGTCAGAGGCGAAGGGACGGCACACAAATCATAAGGTGACGTCGTCCGAAGGTTTACGTGGCCAAGACGAAACCCTAATGACGGCGGACACGACGGCGGCCATTTAAACATAAGGTGACGTCGCAGATGTAATCTTATATATAGAATCCTAATTTTTCGGTTTTGGTGTGTAGTCTTTTGGAGTAAAACCTAAAACCGAACCAAGGCTTTCTTGTGCAGATTTTAGGGTTCTAAACCCTATTATACATCAAGATAAGTATTTACTTCATTAATTTAATTATGTCTTTGATTATTTGTGTGTATGCTTGCATGTTCTCCATGTCCCGCTAATTTATTTGTGTGTTTGCTAGGAATATGAAACTTAATTATTGAATATTGATTGGTTGATACTTATCTTAGTTGACTAATGATCTAGAGCGCTAGATTATTCGCTGTGTACTTAATGCTTGACATTTCTTTGTGAACTTTAGAATATAATTATCTAGGTAATTGTAGGATAAAGTATTCAAGGACAACCGTGAGAGTAGGCGCCTATAAATCACTAGAGGATTTGTAAACAAGACCCTTTGGTAATTTCAAAGAGTTAGGGAAATAAGCACGCCTATAGCCTTAGAATCACAACGCAACTAGGAATAAGGACGTGACAAATCAACCATCAATAGGAGATAATTAAGGAGTAGTAAAACCTAAGTAAACACATCTTTAAACTATCATACGAGTACACATCAATTAGACATAGACTATCACAACCTTAGCTTAGATAATTAGATAATAGTAGAGTAATCGGTAGCAATACCAACCCCCAAATCCAATACCCGAGATTCGTACCTTTTCATTTTCTAAAAACATAAAAGATAAAAATAATCTTCCTCAACCTCAACCTTAGCGTAGTAACTTCTCACTAGCATTCCTATTCCCCAGAGAACGATATCAATACCCGCGGCTTACCCTAATTACTACACTACAACGATTAGGTTCATCGCTTGGGTGTTATAAAACTTGCTCAAGAAAAGGAAGTTTCCTTGACCCCGACGACGCGTGTGGCGTTATCAAGTTTTTACGCGCGCGGAGAATAGAATAGCTAGTTAGTAGTCCACCTCGTTTAGGTTTTTGCTTGATTCCTATCAAGTAAATTTTTCTCATTTTTTAGCTTTCTCTTAGTCTATCCCCTTCTTCGTGACCTTTGTTCGTAACACCCATCACTTTTCACCATGGAAGGTGATAACCAACCACCAAACTATACTTCACCACAAAACAAATACCCACTGCTTGACCCGACCTCCGCTAACCAACTTCGAGCCCGTGTCATGAGCTAAATCGGAGGCTTAGGAAATTAAATATGATAATTGAAAATACACTCAAAGAAGTCCTTAAGGAACTGATCGCCCTTTAGATAGTGATTTGACCACAAGTGATTCGGATGATGATCTAGAGGAAGGAGATTATAAGGTATTAGAAATTATGGAGGGTGACAAGGAGGAGGAAGAACTTAGGGGTACTTTGACTCATACCCTAAAGGAAAAGAAACCGCTATCACCATAACGTGGTTAATTTTCCAAGACCACCCTTCGAGCCCCAGAGCAGGAGGAAACCCTAAAACATCAAGGTACCGTGTATGATTGGATACTTATATAGGGATCACACCTACATTGACTATAAGGCACCCATGAATGTAATGTCTAGGCTCTATTATAATTGGATCATGAGCAAAAGCTAGAGCCTATGAGGGACCCCTTCGCCTAGGAAAGCAAGTAACTATGTGGGAGGATTAAGGGATTACATGTGTTCATAGGTAACTTCATATAGGTGTGATTTCATGATTTTGGAAAACGTTAAGGGCATCATTGATGGGTTTTAGGAGATGTAATCCTTGGGAAACCATTTATAGAAGAGTCTAAGATGGTTTATAATAAAGAGGTGGATAATTGAGTTCTCAAATGAAGCCGAGAGTGTTAAATATATAATGCCCCATAAAAATAAGAATTATGAGGGCATGGATGATTTAGATGTAGATAACATTCAAGATTCGAGGTTGATTGGAAAACAAAGTCTACTACATCGCTTGTCTTGAACGGGGCCCGAATATATTCGTGATGAGAGAAGAGTTAAAGAGATCGAATGGGCCCTTAAGATTAAGAAAACGTGGGAGTAGGACTACGAGTCTAGCTACAAGACTCTTAAATAAAGAAAAGCGCTTCGTGGGAGGCAACCCATGCTTAATTGTTTGCTTGTTAGTGTCATATATCTTTTATTAATTGTTTGTCCTCATGTTTAAATTTGTAAAATGCTTTATTTTGTTTTTAACCTCGCCTTAATTACATATAAAGGTATTTTACATAAAGGATAAGTGTAGGGAGGATTACACACGTTTTCATAAGAAACGTGAACATGAGAATAACAATTAACTAAAAGATATATATGTTTGTTTGTTCGAGTCAAATGCTTGTATCGAGTCATAATGGATGTTTTGCGTAAGTTTTTCCAGATTCTAAAGATGTAAATTCTCGTAATTTTTCCGTAAAATCGCAGACCGCTTTTTGTCGATAACCCGACGGCATCGAGATTGCAACCGACGGCCGGGAAGGAATAAAACTTCACCTTACTTTTTCTCGTTTTCGAGCTACTTGTAAAATTTTGGAATTTTCGGATCTTAACTTTCAAAACAAATTGTAAACATCCATTCCACAAGCATTATATCCTAGTTTAAATCGAGTCTTATGTATATTATTACCCGATTTTACGCGAAGGTTTCGTTTGTTTTCTTCTAGTGTGCGGTGTTTAGTTTGTCAGAAGAAGTTACACAAGTTTGGAAGGAGCCTTTCACGCAAAAACTCTTCTTGGAAAAGATTTAACCACCACTTTTACGGATCCTACCGAGCTAATCAGGGAGTATTAGTTTCTTTCATTTTAATTACCGCTATTATCATAACTTTGATATTTTCGGGAACATTGGGACAATGTTCGGTTTAAGTGTAGGGAGGGAAAATAAAACGGAACTTTAAAACTATGCTTATCCTTGACTATTTGCTTTGTCCAAGTGTATTTGTGTAATAAACCATGAGAAAATGTAGGTTAGGGTAATTTTAGCCAAATTTAAAATTTTTTCATGACGTATAAGAGTGGGCCATTAGTCTTAACAAAAGCGTCTCATGGATAGGAAGTTGCATGACTAGCACAAAAACCCTTACCACCTAAATTCCACCCAAATGTGAGGATCGCCTTAGATTAGTAGGAATTAAAGCATTCATCTTTAATGCTTAGAGTGTGAACCGTAGTATATTAGATTCTAGAACTTGTTTTGTGATGCATTCCGAGATCGCAAGTGAGGCTACACTTGTGTAGTTAGGAATAACTAAATGATAAGAGGCATTAGGATAAACCCTTGTTTGACACGTAATATAATTACTTCTTCCATATCGGTTGAGTAATTCCCCACACCCTTTGCGTTGTACTCATCTTTAGTACACGATACCCTAGTTAACCCCTCGAGCCTATCCTTTTCGCGGTTCTCGTGATGTTTCGGTTTTCCGGAATATCAATGAAGAGCATTGTTTACACCCCACCCCAAATATACACCCAATTCGCTTTAGCCTACCTTTATTGCACTCACTTTTAGTGCAAATTTATGTTATCACCCAAAACCCTTAGTTCAATTATCCGTTGCTTGCATGAGTTGCTAAGTCGAGTCATATCCCTTGTATACGCTTTGGGATGATTGGGATTCATGGGAAAAGTTAAAGTTTATGAAACATAGGAAGAGAACGTTAAACTCAAATTCCCTTTGTTTGCATAATAATGTACTCCAAGTGTTTTGATCTTTTCAATTCGGGTCAAATTAGTGTTAGAGTAATAAAAACTCAAGTGTAGGGATGTGTCTATAAATCCCTATCATTTTGATGTCTTGTAGAGGATGGTAGAGTAAAGTGTATGCAAAAAAAAAAAAAAAAAAAACATACATGCTACCATCCTACATCTATCTTTTAAATTATGTTTGTTTATTTTCGTTGCCTAGAGTTTTAGAGTGTCGAGTCTTGGCTTAGCAACGCCATTCTTCGTATACTTGCAACATAGAGATTTTGACTATCCACCACTATATAGCCTATCCCACCAAACCCTTATTTCCCTACCGTAAGCCTAACGTTACAACCCTTTAAAGACCTCTTTGATAGTCTTTCCTAGGTGCTTACGCCAAAGCGACGGAGGTTTGATCTATTCTCAAGCCTATGGTAATCTATGTACTAGGACCGGTTAATGAGTGTTTATCTTCCATTTCGATTTGTTATATTTCATATATACACCCGAGAGATGTGAGTATCCAAACACCCCATGTGAGGTGCTAGTATGTAATTCCGTGCTTGTTATGACTTTTATGGGCTTATATGTGTTGTGGACCGCTTTGAATGGATGCTTCATGACCCCTAACTTATAAATTAATTGGCTAAAAGCACATTTGCTTGAGGACAAGCAAATACCAAGTGTAGGGATATTTGATAAGGTTTTAAAAGGTACCTTTTTAAGGGGTCATTTAAGCCCTTATTCGATCACTTCAGATCCGTTATTGCTTAATATCGCTCCTTTTCACTTTTAGGTCTCTTGAAGGCAAAATGTCGGAATGATGCTTATTTGGACGAAAAGGCGCGAATATACGAAGAAAATGGCCAAAGTCGAATCGAGACACTCAAAGTCATTGAAACATAAGGCGACGGCGCATCAAGATATCTGCGACGCCGCTCGAAGGAATTTTATGACGGTCGAGGCGAAATTGCATGTTTCAAGGGACGACGTCAGTTCTAAAGGAGTAGGCCGTCGTTACTCGAGACGGCCTAGATAAACAAGACGGCCGAGTCAAGGGACGGCCACGAATATAGGTGACGCCGTCGAAAGGTTTACGTGGCCAAGACGAAACCCTAATGACGGCGACACGATGGCGCCACGAAACATAAGGTGACGCCGTCGCGGATGTAATCTTATATATAGAATCCGAATTTTTCGGTTTTGGTGTGTAGTCTTTGGAGTAAAACCTAAAACCGAACCAAGGCTTTCTTGTGCAGATTTTAGGGTTCTAAACCCTATTATACATCAAGATAAGTATTTACTTCATTAATTTAATTATGTCTTTGATTATTTGTGTGTATGCTTGCATGTTCTCCATGTCCGGCTAATTTATTTGTGTGTTTGCTAGGGAATATGAAACTTAATTATTGAATATTGATTGGTTGATACTTATCTTAGTTGACTAATGATCTAGAGTGCGCTAGATTATTCGTTGTGTACTTAATGCTTGACATTTCTTTGTGAACTTTAGAATATAATTATCTAGGTAATTGTAGGATAAAGTATTCAAGGACAACCGTAGAGTAGGCGCCTATAAATCACTAGAGGATTTGTAAACAAGACCCTTTGGTAATTTCAAAGAGTTAGAAATAAGCACGCCTATAGCCTTAGAATCACAACGCAACTAGGAATAAGGACGTGACAAATCAACCATCAATAGGAGATAATTAAGGAGTAGTAAAACCTAAGTAAACACATCTTTAAACTATCATACAGTACACATCAATTAGACATAGACTATCACAACCTTAGCTTAGATAATTAGATAATAGTAGAGTAATCGGTAGCAATACCAACCCCCAAATCCAATACCCGAGATTCGTACCTTTTCATTTTCTAAAAACATAAAAAGATAAAAATAATCTTCCTCAACCTCAACCTTAGCGTAGTAACTTCTCACTAGCATTCCTATTCCCCAGAGAACGATATCAATACCCGTGGCTTACCCTAATTACTACACTACAACGATTAGGTTCAACGCCTGGGTGTTATAAAACTTGCTCGAAGAAAGGAAGTTTCTCGACCCGAACGAGCAGCGCGTGTAGCGTTATCAATCGTCGTTGCCTCCCGACATTGTTTTTTTGCAGTTAATTGAAGTTGAAAGATTGAGAGTATTGAGAGGATTTAGTAGTGGAAGTGTGAAAAAAAAATGGTGTTTTAATTGGGTATTTATAGTGGTAAAAAAAGGTTGTTGATTTTTTTTATTTTTAAACTAGCCGTTTAGGGTAGTTTTTGATTTTTTTTTTTTTTGAAATATAACGGCTAGTAGCCGTTACAAGGGGGTTAAGTGTAAATTTTTTGATTTTTTTTTTCTTCCCCTAACGCACGTTACTAGTCCAACGCCGGATCCCTTTCCCATGTTTAACGTCGTTGTTTCAATGGGGATAACGGCCATAGCGCCGTTATGGCGTTACCGTTGATCATGCTCTAAGTATTGTGTGACAACATATAAAGTTGTGACATAAACGTTTGAACACATATACAACTGCTTTTTTCACAAAAAACATATACAACAATATATCACAGTTGTATTGAAATATTAGTTTAAATAATTTTATATTCCAAAAGTCATAATTTTTAATTCATAATAGCATTATCAAGCGACAACAAAATAACATGGTTGTGATGTCGTTTTAAAGTTTGGAACTTGTATTTTCAATGGCTGTATGTTTTTATTGGATTGTATGTTTGGTAAAATTATTTTATGTTTAGTACGGAGTATCTAATATTCAAGGTTTTACACGTGTTTGGTAGTGGTTTTTTACAAGTTATATATGTGTTTGGTAACACGATTTATTTCATTTTTTATAGATATAAAAAACCGGTGCCAGTCAAACCGGTTGAATCATTAACCCGATAACCTGCCGACTCGATCATGTCAATAAAAAAACCGGTTTTTGAAACATGATTAAAATATGCAATAAAATCATGTTTCCGATTTATAATATTCAAAAATATATTATTGTCTTTGCAACTTCGTAACATTATTGTTTATATAAACATAAACTGCAAAATTTAACTACTTAACTAACAACCAAAATGTTCATATAGATCGTTTTCCTTATGTTGAATACTATGCTAAATAAGTCGATACCAAAATCAACAAATCTTTCAAAAAAGTCTTTAATATACTGCTTTACTAAAAGTCTGAATACGGTGTCAATATTCTAACTTACAATAATATTGTCTTGTAAGTCTAGCACGAGGCTTATAAGGTTGGTAGCAGTGGTGACTTAAGTCGACCCTGTTATATTAGTTTTTTTTTTCCAACGACCTGACGACGACTTAATTGCCACAATAATGATCTGAGAATTTTTATTTTTTTATTTTTATTTTTTCAAATATTTTTAACAACAAATTTAAAATTCATTAAAAATAAAACATTACAATACTAAATAAAAACATTCACATATTAAAAATAAAAACGATACGAAATACATAAATCATAAATCCTAATCAGACGCTCCCACATACAGAATCATACGAATGAGATCGATAACCAGCAAATTCTTCGATGCGAGCCAAACGTTCCTCGTCTAACAGAGGTTGCCCAACAAATCTAGCAGACGAACTTGATGCACCTACACCATCGGTTTTGTTCTCCCGATAGCTCCAATTGATTTTGGTGCTGATGTAGTTCTGCATTTGTTGAACACACCCCCCACAACGTGTCAGCAATGTCGTCATCTTTGCGGGCTTCATCCATAAAAAATTAGTCGATTATAGCTTTTCGTTCAGGCGTAATGTCGTTGCAAATCGTGTAGTTTTCTCTCATACATTGCTTCTTTGCCTTTGCACCGCCAAACAGATTGATAACGCCTTTAATAGCGTTTTTGAGCCTCATCGCCTTCTTCACATTGTTTTTAACGTACATTTGCATATCTTCAACTGGAATGGGAGGCATGCCATTTCTGATAATCTTGTGTTGAGAAGTAGTTTGAGGTTGAATTGAGTTTGAAATTGTGTGTTTAAGTGTGTTTGAGTTAGATTTATAGGATGTAAAAGTGGTAAAATTTTAATTTTTTTTTTTTAAATTATTTTTATTTTATTTTATGAAACGGAAAAAAGGGAATGTGTTTGGATTTTTGTGTGCTATACAATTCGGTCGTGACCACAAACTAGTTTGTCCAAATTGAACCCCAACCGATCCTCACCTTAAGGCCACAGTGGGCACAACCGAGCAAAGGTCGGTCGACCCACCTTGCCCAACCGATCATTGTGGTCAGCCTAAGGAGTTGAGCTTTTAAAATAAGTTAGTTTATAAAATAAGCTTTATTTATTTCACATGTTTGTGAAAGCTTTTATAAGCCATAAGCTCAGGTCAGTTGAAACTAGTTTACGATGGCTTATAGTTAGTCAAATTACGTAAAAACTTTTCAAAATATAGTAAATTTTCACGAAAAAATTAAAAATATATATGGATGTAATTTATTTGTGTGCGATTGATTTAAAGTAAAAATGTATATTCATATGAATTATTTTTATGCGATTTTAATATGTATTTATGAATTTAACGAATATTTTGAGTTCGTATTCGTCAACATATACTTTTACTTACAATGTATTAAAGGGTTTAAATTGTAAATAAGAATTCTTTTTAATTTAAAAAAGAAAAGTAAGAAAAACCAGTCAAACTGAAGCAACAATATAAAACACAATAAAATCTAGCGAGAATTTAGCAAATTTAATCGAATCCCCGATTCCCACAATTATTCACTGTCCTAACCCCTTTGTCCCTAAACTGTTGAACAATTTTCTTTATAAAAACTCACAACTTGTAATGAACAATTAATAAGTAGTTATTATTATATGGGTCAATTTTTGTGTCATCTAGAAGGATTCCACAAAATTAAAAGTATTTACTTTTATAATAAATAAGTTTTCATATTGAATACGCATCTTGTGTGTATGCGTTACGTTCACACCCGTCAACTGTTTGTGTTTATGCCTCTGAGAGTTTGCTAAAAAATATTTTTTGAGTAAAGATTGTTGGGAAGTGAAAAAGATTGTTTTTTTTAGGTGGGTCTTTGGTGAAATTGAAAAGGGGAGATGGGTTCTTGTTTTAGTGTTGGATTGAAGCTTGATAGTTCTCGTCTTGATGGTGAGTTTGTTTTTGTGATTTTCATTGGTGTGCTTGTATTGGACTCTTGCTTTGGTTGTTTAAGCTTTTACCAGCTTATTTGGTTTCAGCTTATTTTTCACAAGCTCTGATTTTCTGGCTTATTTTGATGCTTATGGGCTTATATAAACTTATAGTAAGCTTATATAAGCCTGAAAATTTGAGCTTACGAAGGCGAAATTACATAATAAGATAATAAGCCCACAAATAAGCTTAAACAAACACGTTGTAAGATGGGTTTATGTCATTTTGCTTAAAAGATGTTACTTTGTACTTATTGGCACACTTTTGGTATTTTGGGGTGTTGTTCATGTTACCCAAATGGACAAATGATTGTTGTGGAATTGTACTTCCCAATTTACAAAACCAAATCTATATGCATGCTATTAAGACTATGATCAAAATTTTAACATATGGTATATTTAGCCTCTTCTTTGATCTTGACTCTATATACTATGTATGCATCAGTAATAACATGGTACTTTTATTGTGATGTAACAGGTAAGGTTACTTCCGCCTCGGTGCCACCTAGTCCCTGGAGTCCTAGAAGCCAGACTGAGATTTTGCAGAGTGCGAATTTGAAATCTTTTAGTTTTAATGTGCTTAAATCAGCTACCAGAAACTTCCGTCCCGATAGTGTGTTAGGAGAAGGTGGATTTGGTTCGGTTTTTAAGGGCTGGATTGATGAACAATCGCTAACAGCTGCCAAGCCAGGTACTGGTACTGTCATTGCTGTTAAGAGGTTAAACCATGAGGGTATTCAAGGTCACCAAGAATGGTTGGTAAGTATGACTTGTTGGATCTTTTTTAGTTAATGATATGGATTGAGTGATGTTTGGATTTGTGTTTTGGAATGCTGTGTATGATCATTGTGAGTTGAAGTAGCAGTAATCAGTTTTGACTGTTTATATAGACAAATTTTGGTTCCTGATCATATGGAGGTCAAAAAATCAATTTTGCATATTAACTGAACAAAGCTGTTTATCTAGAGATTTTTTTATTTTCTTTCCGCAAGCCGTCTTTACACACATCCAAACATTCAATTAATCATATATCAGTTTGGTTCCTGGTGCAGTTTGATACTGTCAATTAGTACTTCTATTAAGCTATAATATTTTTGCAGGCAGAAATCAATTATTTAGGGCAGCTAAATCATCAAAATCTTGTCAAGTTAATCGGTTATTGCCTAGAGGACGACCACAGGCTCCTTGTGTACGAGTTCATGCCTCGAGGCAGCTTGGAAAACCATCTTTTCAGAAGTGAGTTCTTGCAATTTATCTACCTCTTTCGTAATTGGATCTTGTATTTATTTTTATCTACTATGACAGGAAGTTCTTACTTTCAACCCCTCTCTTGGAACCTTCGTATAAAAGTTGCTCTTGGGGCTGCAAAGGGCCTTGCATACTTACATAGTCCTGAAGCGAAAGTGATATATCGTGATTTTAAATCATCCAATATATTAATCGACTCTGTATGTTTCAATTTCTTGGTTATTTTTCATAAAGTTGTTACTTTGATTGTTTCCTATTCCAGGTGTCTTACAAATTTAACCATTATTTGCTTTCAGAGCTACAATGCCAAACTTTCTGATTTTGGGTTGGCAAAGGATGGGCCAGCTGATGGTCAAAGCCATGTCTCTACACGCGTTATGGGTACCCATGGGTATGCGGCTCCTGAATACATGGCCACAGGTAATATTATTTGACAATCTTATTTATCAGTAACCATTGCACTTTGGGATGTCTTCTTGATCAAATTTAAGGGAGCCAAATTTTCAGTTTAATTTGCATTCCCAGAATTTAGTAAGTTTGACACAGTAGCACACATTAACTTTTACACTGGGTAATGGGTCAAAACGGGTCATTTTAGTACATAGGGAAACACCTGCTCAAGTTGACCACTAAGCAATTTTTGACCTTTTTATTTGTTATTTTTTTTAATGGCAAAGACGTAGACTTGGTACACATTTTGTTGAGACCTGATCGCACAACCTCTTGGTTGATGGACTACCTTGGTACCATTAGTTTACAAGCCCATCGATAGTTAATGCGTTAAACAGTTTGGGAGGCTGTATTTACTTTAATCGACCTTCAGCCCGTTTAGCTAATTCTTTTGATTTGACCTGTAGAGTAAAAGCACGACCCGAGTTGAGACATTTATAACTTCATAAGTACATGGGCTGATATTGTCCCTCTATATAGAAGGAAATTTAACTAATTTATGTCAGATATTCATATCAACATATCTTTTCTCATACTTTAATTCTAATTTTTATAGTACCAAATAAACAACTTGTGGTTTAGTCATCAAGTGCTGAAAACTTACTTAGCCGCCTAGCTTCCCTCAACCGTCCTATAACACCTGTTGTTATTCAGCTTATAGCAGTTATCAACTTTTTTTGCAACAAGTTTTGGAATTGCATTTTTTCTTGATTCAGCTGGCCTAATTACTCTCAGATATGAAACAATCTAATTTCGCACCTATCTGATTATGTGTAACATTGTTAGGTCATTTGACAGCAAGAAGCGACATATACAGTTTTGGGGTGGTTCTTCTTGAACTTTTGACAGGGAGACGATGCATTGACAAAAACCGTCCATCAGGTGAGCAAATACTAGTTGTATTTGCTAAGCCTTTCTTGACCAGCAAGAGAAAAATCCTCCACATCATGGACCCACGTATTGAAGGCCAATACGCTTCTGCAGTTGCAACACGAGCAGCCTTACTTGCAATGAAGTGTCTCATGAAAGAACCCAAACACAGGCCAAGTGCCGACGAGTTGGTAAAAGCGTTGGAACAAATTCAAGAATTGCAGAAAGCTGCTGAAAGTTTGAAAACTGATATAGTTCGGAACAACAATGGAAATAAAGCAGTTCCTTATCCGAGGCCCGCAGCTTCCACTAGTGGCAGTGGTTAAAAGAGATGGTAAAAAATTATTTAGCGTTCAAGTAATGTTGTATATCTTGATATAGAGTTGAGGAAGAACATATGATCTAAATTATGGGGATGGCCTTGGTTGTACAGTTTTGAATTTTGACTAGTGCATTAGAAATTAAAGTCATTCATGTGTTATGACTTATGAGTATGATCAGATCAAACTTGAATGCGATTGCTGTATCTGTGTTTGTTTCATTAAAATGTTTTGGAGTCGATCACTACCACATCTTACCTGGTAAGAGGTGGTTAGAAATCTAATCGAAGGAAATAATGTTGTTTGTTTTGTATAATTGTCCGAATGATTTTAAGTCTTTCGTTTTGCAATTGTTTATTAAACCAACGAATGCGATAATAAGAACTTATGTAAATATGAAACAAGACTTTTATCATAAATATAAATAGTTAATAAACAATCAAATATATTATATAAAGTTTACAAAGCGAAGTAGAAGAAGAAGACAAATCTCCCACTCTTCATCGAGAAGATGTTATATATCTAACGGGTCTTACTTCGAAAAAAACAAACAAAGAAAACGTCTGTCGCCTTCTTCTTGGTAAGTAGAAGAGGCTAAGTAAGAACCTTTTTAAAAACAAACACACCAATAAGAAACTAACGAGACTTTCTAGAATGAAGAATGTATAATGAACGATTGAACGCTTAAAATTAACTTGCTTGCAAGTTGCAAGTCTTAACCCTTGAAAAAGTCTAAAAGGCAGGAATTTTCAAATCAGTCTTTTTGGTAATATGATTATTGGTTAGTGTATGTATTTATGTGTCTCAAAGGCTTGCATTGGATATTAACGAGAGTGAACCACAACTGGAAAAATATAAAAAGGTGAACAAAGGAGCAGATTGAAATGAACTATCCTGATCGCAAACGGAATTGGAACTGGAATGGGAATATAATTAGGTTTATCTTGAATGTATAAACCTATAATGACTTTGTTTCCAAACTCACCAACAGAGGATGATCTCTTGTACATGATAGGTTTTTGAAGTATAGTCTTGGTCTTAACTAGTGAGACATGTTTTGGATAGTGTACGGGGCATGTATGTATAAAAGAGTTTTGATATATAGACCTAATTAAGAGACCTACAAATAAGCCTAATTTTTTTATTGGTACACTTGTCGTTATTTCTACAACTTGCTTATTTTTCTTTTTTATTCCTAATTTACCCATTGATAATTAGTTTCCTAATTTACATGAATCTTTATATATAATTAAAATTTAAAATGATCTCACACTATTATTTAACTAAAGTTCGTAAGTAATACAATATATAATCAAAATTGGATGTTCTATATATACCAACAAGAAAAAGAGATGAAAGGGTTCTCTCGTAGGGCTTGCAATATATTTACATGCAAGTTAGTTTTAATTTGTTAGCCCAATAGTGGACTAAAAGTTCTCTACTGTAATGACCAACACATACAAATTGAAACTCCATCATGTACAACAATAATATTTGAGGATGAAAAATTGAAAGAAGAACATTGAAACTAAGTTAAATGATGAAGAAAAAAAAAAACTTCAACAAATATACATGGAGAGGGAGACGGTTACAGCTTACAAGAAAGAATGAGAGATAAAGAAGGAGAACCAAATTATTTAAATATTAAATAAGGGTATATTAGGAAAAACAATAATGAAAACAGTTGGGTTAATATCTACTACACGTGTCATCATAAGGTTATTAGGTCTATAATTAGGTTTGTTTTGTTAGGTCTATGTATCATTTTTCATGTATAAAAAACAAACCCATCAAGAAACCAGTGAAGTAGACGTAAGAAAACAGACTATATAACCAAATTGTAACATACTCGCATACTTGTGGAATTGCTCGCAAGTACGCTGCATTGAAAAATAGCTTCATTTTGTTGTAGTATTTCTAATACGCAATTGCATTAAAAGGTGTCTTGGTTTCTTTGAGCACCTAGAAACGTTGTTTTTATCACTGTATTTGCTCCACTCTGCCGGTACTCAATCGGCAAACCAACGCGGGCCTTCTCATGGTTTTGTTTTGTTCGGGGCTTCTATCCTGGTTATTGCCAAAAACAAAAAAACAAAACAAAAACTTTTAGGTTTCACAAAATGATGCCAAATATTTTGATTAGTTAGTTTAATTAAGTGTGAATACAGAGTGAAAGCTGGAGCGACTCGACCTTTACGAGGCTTAAAATGAAGTTTCAGAATGAGGCCATATATTTTAAAGTTATTTACATAAAGAAATTGTTCATATAAAATTTAATTTTTAAACTTCTTTCATATAAAATCTTTGATTAAGTCTTAAAAATTCAAATTTGCATAGGATATTATTTTCAATCGAGCTTTTAGTGATATTTTGGTTATTTTGTTATATTTTGAATCTTTATCTTTTGATTGACGAGAAGCTAAAAAACTAGTGTGACTAAAGCACTCAAATCTACATATAACATCTTACTCAATAAAGGTGGGAGGCATCTTCATCGCCTCTTACTCGCTTTGTAAACTTTATATAATATATATATATATAATTGTTTATTAACTATGTTATATTTATGATAAAAGTCTTGTTTATATTTACATAGATTCTTATTATCGCATTGCGTTGGCTTAATAAACAAATTGCAAAACATCATTCGGCACTTATACAAAAACAAACAACATTATTTCATTCAGATTTAGACCTTTTAGCCACCTCTTACCAGTAAGATGTGGTAGTCAGATTCAGACCCAAAACATCTTAATGAAACAAACACACCCTAAGCTTTAATTGTTCTATCTTTAAATCATCTGAAGTAATGTGATCTTTATATGAAGTATGAACGGTGAAAGATATAGAAAATAGCTTTTAGCATTCAGGATGCTGTAAACATAAATTTGGTCAATTGAAATTTGTTCATTTTGCTTACTTAATTGAAAACGAATATATTTAAAACCTAGAGGCGCTTTATTTTAGAAACCCAAAATCTACTACTTACCAATGGACATATTTGGACCGTTGGATCAAAAACACTTTTTAACATTAAAAAACACGGAGAGGTCATTTGTGTAAATTCAACAAACTTACCCCACCAAAATCACCCCAGACATCTCACTTTTCACAAATTCCATATAAAAAAAATCCCACTTTCTCTCTCTAACCAAAATAAAAAACTACCATAAATTTTTTAAATTAATCACTTTTAACCATTAAAAGCAAAAAGAAAAACACAAGAAACAATCAATGCATGTAGAACCAGATATGGGGAAAAAAAAACGGTTCAAAATGAATCGATTCATACTCAAGATGATCATACGGTGCTTCAAATTCTTTATTTATTTGTTATTTTACTATTTGTTGTGATTTTATTTATGTTTTTGTTGTTATTTATAAAGATTTTTCTGTTTTTTTAGTCGTTAATTGATAGATTAATGTGATGATGGGATGATTGTGATGATTTTGTTCTTAAATCTGGATTTTATTTGTGTTTTGAAAGATATTTATGAGAATTTTTATGAGGATTTTTGTGTTTTTATGATAATATGAGATATTATAGGTTAGATCTAATTGAAAACAAGAGATATTATGATTTTTCCATAGCTTTGTATACTGGATGCTTGTGTGTGTTTGATGAATGTGTGAGTGAAAAGTATCATACGTGTAGATCACCAAATGATATTTCAAGTTAAACCGTGTATCTTTATTATCACTTGTGAAATTTTATTTATTTTATAGGTTTTTTTGTTTATTTGTTAAGCTTTATTATATGTAATGTATAGCATCATTTTTGATATTTCATTGTTATTATTTTATAATTATAAATAGTTTTTTATTTTTATGTTTTTTTAATTTTTGATGATATACTATTTTCTGTGTGTTTTATCATCTTAGTTTTATATCATAATTTTGATGTTTTATGTGCTTTTTGTGGATGATAATTGTGTTTAGTTACCGATAAACTATTTATTATAGTGCAATATTACTTATCATTTAAGTTGTTAGATTAAACAACTTAAAAAGTTAGATTTTGCTTCAAATACATAGTTATTTAGTGTGATTTGCTTATTATTTAAGTTGTGATTGGATTTGTTTATTTAATGGATACATTGTGCGTATTTCAACAGGTTTTACAACGGGATTTGACAATATCTATGGTTGAATCAGCAAATTGAAGAAGTTATGGCTAAACAAAGCACAACATCTTCATAACAAACTGAAGAAGCTCAAACACATGTTATATCACAAGTGATATCATCTGTGAAATCACAGGTGATATCACCTGTGATTTCATACGTGATTCAACAAAAAGAAGAAGCCGACACATCTATGATGTCACTTGTGATATCAAATTCTCCTCCAAAAAGTTGAACAACATTATAATGAGATACATGACAAATTGGCAAATAAAAGTGTGGTAGTTAGTAGTTATTGATGGATTGTTATGATAATGTGAAGAATGTTGTGATAATATGAGAAATCACAATAGATGTTGAGCTTGTAACATGCTTCTGTTAGATTTGTAATTCATTTATTTTCTTAATTGATATAGTGTGCATGTTTCGATAGGTTTAACCAAGGTTGTCAAGATCGGGATCCTACTCAGGATCGTTTTCGTCTTTGCAAGATCGTGATCGTAAGATCGGATCGGGATCTTAAGATCCTACTCTAATGTTATTTCTTAATAGTTTATGTAATTTTATACAAATCTACAAATTCTAATACATTATAACCATAAAATACTATGAATGTTTCATATAAATGTTTTTCTAAATTATGATTATAACATGTTTAAAAAGATTAACATGTTGTTTTTGAATTCTACAAACAAACAACCCGTGAATTTGTAGTTTTTAGTTTGTAATTCGAGAAAGTAAGATCGGATCGCATTAGATCGTAAGATCGATGGTAAAGATCGGGATCCTATAAGATCTTAAGCTGCAAAGATCCTATGTAGGATCCGGATCGCTTTTGCTGCGATGTCGTAAAATCGTAAGATCCTAAGATCGGGATCGGGATCCCGACAACTATGGGTTTAACATTGTATCACATGTTCCTCCATCACCACCACTGATTCAACAAATAGAATAAGTCGACATGCCTGTGATATCACATATGATACACATGTGATATCACCTATGATATCACAATATCACAGGTTCCTCCAAAAGCCAAACAACATGTTGTGCATTTTTTTAAGTGCAGTATAAGTATCACAAGTGATAAACGAGTATATATTGGTATCTAATAATCATGACCTATTAATATTTACATATGGACGTGCTTGCGAGGCACATAATGATAAATAATCCATATGAAACTTTATGAAGAATAGCAGCAAAGATAATTCTACATCAAGTAAACAAAAAAAAAGGAGATGATGTCTGATTGTGCAAAAAGATTGCTATAAAAAATAAAGATGACTAGATAAAGAGAATGATAGATGAAACAAAGATGACTGAAAAAAGAACAGGAGAAGCTAGAAGTAATCCTTATGTTGCTTAGTTTAAAAATGCAATGTGAGTTTGGGGTAACCTAAGAAGGGTGTGCTCTATTAGGTCCCCGAGCCACATTGCATGGTGCCGGAGTTTGTATTACATTTGGGAATCACTAAGTGACTTGTATGAATATTTTTATGGAAAAGTATTAATGTATCATTTTATTCATTTATCACATGTGTACTCTTAGCATTTTGTGTTACAATAAATGTTTCATATCACAAGAGATATAACACTGCATATTACATATACCAAATATGTATAAAAACAAGAAAAAAAATTACAAAAATAAAAAACTTGACATATTCTAAAAATCAAACAAAGTGTTACATCAAATTTAACATAATATCACAAGTGATATAAACATCAAAATTAAAACCAAGTGTTGCATCATTTTTAACAGAATATCACAAGTGATACCAGATACAAAGAACAAGTAAACACATAAATGATGTAAACATTTCATCATTTTCATGCTTTATCACAAGTGATAAAATGACAAAATATTTCATAAACTTACAAAGACCTTATAAAAGTTAACTTCAACTATTTATCACAAAAGATACATAACTTCTAATTTATGCAAAGACGGGGCTTGGAACCAGGAAGCTCAGCTGCAATTGCTTTTCGCATAGCATCATGTTGACCAGTTACAATGATATTCAGATAACGCACAAAAGCTTTCTTGAATGCTTGGAGTAACCATACACAAGATTCAGTAGTTTCGTTCTTAAGGGACTGAACCAACAAGAACACATCTCATGTGATTGGCAATTCATGAAAAGGCACAAAAACCATCATGTACCTAGAAAGAGAAATATCTCGGTGATATTATATACAAAATGTACAAAAAACAATGAAATCTCACATGAGATATTACAAATTAAAAAGCATACTTGTTTGTTTTGTATGTGGCATAAAAAGAGACGATATCACCAAACTATTTGTGATTGCAATTTGCAAAAAAAACGTCTCCATCAAATGAAATAATCAACAACAACTGCAGCTGTGGTTCAAAAAAGCACAACAACTCCACAAAACAAATTGAAGAAGCTCAAAAAACTTTGACATCGCCTGTGATATCATAAGATCCTACATTACTACAACTGATTCAACAAAATAAAAGAAAGCTGACACACCTGTGACACACCTGTGATATCACTTGTGATATCAAATGTGATATCACATTTGATATCACCGTGATACAACGAGAAACCAAAGAATACGGAAAAGCAAAATAGAAAAGCGTAACCTCAAGTACAACACACGGGTCTTCTTATCGTCGCAATTAGTCGAATTACATGATTCCAAATGGGTTGAAGTTGTAATAAACAACCTTTCTTTTGAACTTTTCAAGTGGCCGAATATATGCAATCACATAATGATAAGACTTCCCAATAATTTCCATGTTTTTCAAATTATTTGCCTTCACGATTGTTAAGATAAATAGTCCTTGTGGCTTAAGCTCCAGGTCACTGCGCAAATCGAACAATACATCAAATTTGCATCACCTCAGATATAGAGTGATGGAGAAAGCAAAATACAAAACGCATTAAAATAGTTAAAAAGGACGCCATTCAGAAAAATGAAAATAAGCATCAACTAATGCAACATAGAATATGATTACTCATTTACAATAACTACAGTGCGCTTTGATTAATTCCCTAAAGCTTATTTATTCAAATAAATATTTTTGTTTGGTTACATATATGAAATGATGGACAAACAAGAACATGTGATTGCTTCTCAATTTGTACATCACTCTCTTATATCATAAACTAAAAGTATCAAATAAACAAAATTTGATATTCAGATATAAAACATAAACTAAAAGTATCAAATAAACAAAATTTCACAAGTGATAATACAAATATCACTAGTGACAATATACATATACAGTTCAACTTCAAATATCACTGGTGATACTATACGTACGATCCATAGCAGATTCAAAACAACAATCCGACATAAAAACAACATTCAAATGCAGTTAAAAACAAAAATTCAACTAACAACTTAATTAATAAGCAGAATTATATGAGCAGATAACAAGATTATTAAACATTTTTCACTCACACATTTCATCAAACACTTGGTGTACAACTTAATAATAAGGAATGTTAACAACTTGATCCACATAATTAACAACCGATCATCAACCGCAAGAACATCAATCAAATCAGCTTCTGAAACAAACGGTTCATTCAACTCAAAAGAAGACATAAAAAATGATGATATAATCGGGAGGTCATGATGAAATGATGATTGGAATGGTGATGGTGATCGAACTGGTGATGATCAAACGGTAATAGTTGATTGGAATAACTACTTTTTGGAGGGAAATGATGAGAAGAGGAAAACACATAGTAAATGTGTGAAAAAAATGAAGCCAATGAAAAAGAAGAAGAAGAAAAGACTTTATATAGTTGCGAGAATTAAGGTTAATCATATTAAAATATTGGAGTAGGTTAATCCTACCATTAGATCAAAATAGATAGATAGTGAGGATTTGTCCATTGCAGAAGATCAAAATAAAGCGACATGAATGAAAATTTCTCTGTAAAAATAAAAATAAAAAATACAAAAAAGAAAATAATAAAAACATACAAAATATCCTATATGTAGGTTTGAGTAACAAACGACACCGTTTGAGTAACTAAAATATCAAGTTCCGTTATCTATCATTTTTTCCAAAACCCCCCAAAAAGGTTTATCATCATCTCCTCTTCCTCCAAATAATAATAATAATGGCGTTGCTACAGTTCATGTGCTCTGTAACAACTCCACTCGCACGTGCAGCCAGGTCACGCGCCATCATCGTCTCATCCTCACGCTCCGTCGTTACCGTCCCCTCCACCACCAAAACAAAAACATCGTCCCCAGAATCAAATGTTCTTCTTGGCATGTCGGAAGATCAGCTTCAACAACTAGCTATCGATTTTGGTCAGGTATATATACATAAATATTGCTTAAATATACATTTCGCTTATAGAATTACTTATGGGTTTTAATTGATTGATTAAGGCTAAGGGGTGTTTGTGTTAGCTTATTTAGGGCTTATGAACTTATCTAAATTTGTAAAAGCTCATAAGCCCGTTAAATAACCTAACACAAACACCCCCTAAATCAAATCCATTTGAAAATGTTGTATGATAAGTATGATGGTACATGTATAGTTTGAATTTCATCTCAGAAAAGTTGAAAAAATAAGCAATCTCAGACACCCCTAGTAATTTAATGGTAATTTGTTTTGATGTTGGTGTAGCAAGGATACAGAGGGAAGCAGTTGCATCATCTTTTGTATAAGCGCAGGGTTAAAGATATTCAAGAATTTAGCCAAGGTTAGTAATTTCTTACGAAATAAAATAAATGGGAAGCGTGGGAGATAGCCTAAATGGATATGCTTTTGCTGTTTAAGGTTGTGATAGTTAACTAATTTAGGGGTTTGAAATTGCTTGTTCAAACTGCTTATCTATGTATTATGTTACACTGTTACAGTACAACAAATAAGCAGTTTTAAAGGTCTTTGGCAATCTTAATTTCAAAAGAGCATAATATTAAATAGGCCTTCCCCCGAACACCCCTACGTAGCATTGGAGAAGTTATGTGTAAATTGACCCGAATTAATCTGTTGTTTAATCGTCAAATTATTAGATCATTAGTTTAACAGAATCAGTTTCGCTATTGCTATACTTAGCAAGTAAACACTAGAAACTTAATGTGTGTGACTAGAAACTGCAATAATCAGACAACCACTTGTAAACTGCAATACCAAACATGTCCTTAAACCAAACCGATGGTGTAGGGAATCTTTGAGCGTGGACTGTGTAAATGTAATAGTGGTAATTCCTTTGTCTTATGTTTGATTGTGTTGTGTGTGAAAGTGCCTTTGGCATTCAGAACTGAACCCAAGAAGCTGGTTATGTGGTTGGACGGTCGTCAGTGCATAGTTCCGTGACTGCAACTGATGGTACCATTAAGGTGATCTTCATATTCTTCAATTCGTAATAGAGTATTTGATTACCTTACACCTGGATTGATAGGATTTTATTTATGACATTTAGTGTTCTGTTAAAATTTCAGTTGCTGATAAAATTGGAAGATAACCGATTGGTGGAAACTGTTGGGATACCAGTTAAAGATGATAAAGGTTCTGTTCGACTTACAGCTTGTGTCTCTTCACAGGTGATCTTTCCGTCACAAGATAACCATCTTTAGCTGTTATTGTTCTTAGTTTATGAGATGTATCACTGATTTATTCTTCTGATTCTACAATTAACAAATTTCTCGTCGTTTTTATTTTTTTAATTATTCAGGTAGGGTGTCCTTTACGCTGCTCATTTTGTGCTACTGGCAAGGGAGGCTTTTCCAGAAACCTTAAAGGGCACGAGATTGTGGAGCAGGTTTTTGTAATAATATATTAATATGAGACTAGTTATCGTTGATTTAGATAAGCAGAAAAATGCAATGAATGAATTTTAATTTATTGTTTTATTGGTAGGTGTTGGCAATAGAGGAGGTGTTCAACAATAGGGTTACAAATGTGGTATTCATGGGAATGGGTGAGCCGATGCTGAACTTGAAAGAAGTTCTTGCTGCTCATCGATGCTTAAACAAGGTTCAGTTTGAAAATAGTCTATTTGCTTGTTTTTTTGTGTTTATACTTGTTTCACTTTTTATGTTAATATTGTTTATTATCTCATGTCTCTGTGTCCTTGTTGAACTTGAAGTATTATGTAAATATAGATTACTATGTATAAAAACCATTTTTTGCTAATCTTATATCATAAAGAACTAATTGGTTTTAGCTAGGGTATCTTGTAAGTTAGTTGATCATTGCATCATCTTCCAGTGAAAATTAGCAAAGAGAAACATGTCAAAATCATTCGGGTGAAAATGAAACAGGTTGGGTCGGCTTGTCCATTTTTTTAGTTTTAATTTACAAAAACTATATTACAAAGTTAATTGTTTGTTATTTATTTTATAAAATAAAACCATTTTGGATCTTGTCAGCATTTTAATGCACACGAGGCAACTTTGGATCTTTTCGTCTTAGCTATTTTTTTTTTATAAACAGTGATTTTCTGGTTTGACCCTTTACCGATAAAATGCAACTCAAATTAACCAGTTTCGAATTTGATACATAGTGGTTTATAATTGCTACCTCTGGCGGAAAGTTATTATGTAGAACTACCTACTTTTACATGTACTACGTTTCAGAGCATACTTAAACATTTGTAACTAATTACTGGAACTATTGTGTGTATGTGTTAAAGGCGTTAGCCATAAGCTCATACTTAGCATTTGAAAGCCTGTAGCGCCAACAACTGGTCTCTTTGTTTTTCAGGATATACAAATAGGGCAAAGGATGATGACCATTTCCACTGTCGGAGTTCCAAACACTATTAAGAGGCTCGCATCCCACAAACTTCAGTCTACATTGGCTCTTAGGTATGCAACAACTGTTCCCAATAGGGACAGTGTGAATTTGAGATCAAACTCCTTTTTGACATAAAGAGATATACAAAATACATAGATATATATCTTTCTGTTAAAATAAAATGTGATGTTTATATTGAACATTCTAAAAAATATTGCAAATGAACAATCTTGGTGATAATTTTTTAACAAAATACACTTCCAAGTTTAAATTAGATAACTTGACGATTGGACAAAAAAGCCAATATATTGACTTTATTGTTCTTGTATTCCAGCCTTCATGCTCCTAATCAGAAGCTGAGGGAAAAGATTGTGCCAAGTGCAAAGGCATACCCGTTGGATGCAATTATGAAGGACTGCAGGGAGTATTTCCATGAAACTAGCAGACGGGTATCCTTTGAGTACACGCTATTAGGTATGTGATTTTGTTTGGCTGACTTCTGGTTTTGCACGTAAAACATTTGTAACGTGAAACTAAGTCAAAATATTTTAATAGCTGGAGTCAATGATGATGTGGAGCATGCGAAAGAGCTTGCTGAATTACTTCATCAATGGGGACCTGGATATCATGTGAATCTGATCCCATTTAATCCAATTGATGGCACTGAATATAAGCGTCCTTACAGAAAAGCGGTACGCGTATCTCTACCTCTTTTCATACTGCATACCTTTTTCCTTTTTTAAGAAAAGAATCAAGTTTGAGTATGTGGATAACTATCTACAAATATGTAGAGGTGGCATATGGGTGGTTAGGGAGGTTGGTGACTTGTCAAAAACGATAAACTTTGAAGAGTTATGTCAGTTATGATTATAGTTTGGATTGACGCAACACTTTTTGTCCAAATTTTGGAATTTGGATGAGTCGTGTCAAAATATGATTACAAAAATTCTAACATGGTTGCTCTTTGGGTGACTTTAGACACTTTGACATGTTTCGGCCCATTCAATTTGTCTCGGTAAGCTCAATTTTTTTATTTCACTCACTGGTAAAATTTAACACAAATAGACCATCCATAAACTGGTGTAGGGGGATGGAAACATCTGTGACCCATTTATTATGGCCGTAAGTCATGTTACATGTACCGATGTACGGTTATATTTGAGCCGGATCAGCGCCAGGTTGTTTGATCCAAAGCTGGGCTTGTGAGAGGTTTGGCAAGCTTGAGTTCACCTACCAAATTCGAGACCTAACATGGTGTTTCATCTGAGCCTAGTAATTTTGTATTCTTTGGTTTCATATGACAATAAAATGAGTGAACTGAGTGAGTCTGATATGAACGGATCGATAACAGAATGAAAATAGCAAAATAACAAGATAAATGATGCAGAGTCCCCTACCATATGCCAACTTGCACTTTTTCCATCTAAGTTTGAGACTTGGAAAGGTTCCTTGAATTTCAGTCACAAAGACATTAAAGAATGTCATGTGACAGCTTTTAAGAGTTCAAAAAATTATCACCTGTGTTATCTTCGTTCTCGTCTTCATCTTCTTTGCAAATATATTAAAGAATGCTCAAATTCAAAGCAAAAAATTTGGAACATCATTTTGTAGAGCTACATCTAACTTAACTGGAACTAGAACTGCTCATTTCCATATTTTAATATCACCATCAAAACCCTAGGAAGTCGTGCCAGGATTTTAAGATAACCAGATAAGCCTGTATTTCGGGTTTGTTTTAGGCTCAATCGTTCATAACCTTTAATGACTCAGAACGTCTTGTACACACATTATTTTACACCTCTCTTTGTGAGATTTTATTGTACAATGCTGCATTTTATACTGCACTTTGTGATTATATGCATACTCAAGTTAACTTTACTTTGCAGATCAATATGTTTCAATCTATGTTAGAGTCCCGCAAAATAACCGTTAGTGTACGCCAAACACGAGGTCTAGATGCAAGCGCAGCTTGTGGACAGCTAAGAAACGAGTTCCAGAAGAGTCCTTTGACCACACCTTCCAACGATGACATGCAACTTGAACCCGAAGGTTCACTTGAACCTGAACTCGAACAAGAACAAGAACAAGAGGTTGCGGTTGCTTGTTAATAATTGGTAAGAGTGCGGGAGTTTTTTTTTAATGCATAACCACATCCACTTCCATTGCTCCTGTGACTGCTCAAACTCTCAAAGGGTTCAACATATTCGACAGGTGGGATAGCCGGTTCTGACAGCATGAGTTTTTTCACAGTCAATAGATGCACAGTGATTAGTGGGATGCAATAGCATCTCTTCTTAGGGTATAATCATTTTGTGTAATATTGTTAGTTATGTTACTAATTTATGCGCCTCACTTTTGACATTTTCTAAGTCAATATGTTTTTGGTTTTGTTTATTTTCCCAAAATGATCATATATGTTAGTTAAATTTGTCCCAATTTAGTGTTAAAAGTGGTAACCTTACGGGTTTCATCTCTAGTTATCTTCAGTATGTTAATTTGATCATTTATGATTGTTTATTTTTCGGTTTGAGGTTTGTATCAGATTAAGGCTTTCCACAGGTTGTTGGATGCTGATGACTTGATGTAATTAAAAAAAGGAAATGATAGCCATCTGCAGAAAATTCTCTAGTTATAACTTTTATCAAAATTACTATAAACTTTTTTGAACGATAAGAAATTTTTATACCATTATACATATAACTTTATTTGAGTTTGATAAAATATGTAATTGTGTTGCACTACATAGCGATCCTATTCAAAACCGAATAAAAAAAGAGTAGAACTTTAAGTGAAAATGGTCTAATTTCAATCTATATCCTATAAATCCTATAAGAGCACAAGGTGTTCCACCACAACAAACTCTCTATTATAAACTTATAATGTTAAAGTAAAATACACGGTTGGTCCCTAATCTTGTACATAAACATCACCCTGAGACAAAACTTGCCTTTTTCATCGTGAGGAGTCCAAAACAAAGTTTATATAGTCTAAATCAGTCCTTTGACCATTAATGCCCAGGTCAAAGTCCCTTTATAGTCTACAAAATCCCGTTATCCTTTTATTGTTGAGGGTAGAATCGTCTTATTACCTTGATGTACTATGTAGCAGATGTCTAATCCAATTTCCCGCCATAATGTATAATATAACTAAGCTGTATAATCATTGCTCATCCCCAAACTTGTTTCGGAAGCCTACCCAAAAAACCCTAATGCAATGTCAATCATCAAATCAAATAATCTAAGAAAATAACAAGCACCAACCTTCGATTTACTTTATGGCGAATAAGAGAACCTCCTTTCTTTGATGACCATGAGAAGGAGGAAAACTCTGCAATTAGCATATATGGTTAGTGTATTTTGCATTTTTTGTTATAATCGTATACACCTATATATTAGTACGATTGTTTAAGTTATTCCACTTTTAGGTAACTTTATCGTAATGATGTTTTTACATTTTTATCTGACGGATGAACCAGTTCCTTTAGCATGTGGTTCCATCATCAAGGTACATTCAAATACCGCCGGTAGAACTTATGATGGAGGAAAGGAATGCACGGTTGATTATGTTGAAATCAATGAGGTATCTGTTGATGAAATGGATGCTCATGACCCAAATCGGTTATGATAATGGACAAACCAATTATTACTACTTTGTTAAGCCCGTAGTACATTGGATGATGGATTGTTTAGTTTTCGTGAAGTGCTAATCTTGAGTTGTTGAAAGACCTTGTCAAAGACCATAAGTTGATAGATGTGTATGTGGAAATAGGTAAGACAGATTAGAGTATCGAAATGTCCCCACAATATATTAAGACATTTTTTGGGAGATGGATGAAAATAGTAGAAAAGTTGCTAGTCTTTGCTATTCAATCTTGTTGTAGAGCGATTGGTGTTAAATGATCTTGATAATGAGTCGCACTAGATCCTTTTATGCAACTTACACAAGTACCTATGGACCTCAATTATATTGGTGAATCTAGAAATTTGCCAAACATTGAGCCCTGATTTTCCACCCTAGACACATTATTTGCTAGCCAACTGTTCATAACAAGTGGCGTGCTTTATTACTTATGATGAGGACAATGTTATTAAGGGCCCGATAATTTTGAGGTTAATGCATTCCGAGTGACTCGGGGAAGCAGTTAGAGAAAGTAGGAAGAGCACTAGTTGATGTCAATAACAGGTTTGAGGAGCGATGTTGATGTAAATCTGTTTCAATTGACTCGGGATAACCATTTAGGGGACGAGGAAGCGATCTGTTTATGCCAATAAATGAAAGAGGCACTGTTGTTGATGTTACTCGTTCCAAGTGAAAGCGACTAGTGACTTAGGCAATGCATTTGATGATTCAATTCAAGCAAATGAAGAGAATACTTGTCGAGAATGATGCACAACTTGCTTTGGTCCAACTAAGTCGAGTAATGAGTTAGGTAAAACAGAACAACCACTAATATAAGTGATGACATGCATTTGGAAAATGATTTACCGTGATGGTTGATGATATCTTTTATAGTGAGTATGTTTCTTACCCACAGCGGACTTTGCAAATGGAGTTTATACCACATTCTTCTATTGTGGTCGGGACTTTCCCTCCGCAATGGATGTCAAAATAAGGTAAGAGAGCATTCAATAGAAACTAGGAGGAGTTGATTTTATGAAGAATGACAAAACAAGAATAAGGGTCGATGTAAGGGTTGTGTTCCACTTTCAGCCCAGTGAAGGTCCTGGATGGATATAGGCCCATCTAGAAGTCCATTAACGGAAGGGTATAAATGCATTGCTTTTTCGCAAAAGGACCCTTCCAAAATACTTTGCCCATGGCTATTGTTTGTCGTCGAAATGGTGAGACAGTCCATGGTCACCGAAAATATAATGAGCAACACACTTGTTTGCAATCAAGGCGATCGAGCTTTTTACCTTAACTATATCTCAAAGCAAATTACGGACAAATTGAAACCAATCCACGGGTTCTGTCAAGTCTTCATAATCAACTTACCAACCAATTCGAGCTTGAAGTGTCCTGCGAGAAGGTGTTAAGGGCCAAAAACCTAGCATTAATGGGCATCGGGGTCAATTCAAGCTATAATTTACCATGTTGAGAGATTATGTTCAAGAGTTGCGAAGAGAAACCCTAATACAACAAGATCTTGATGAATGTGGAACGACTGCGGATGAGGCTCTTCCAATGAGAGAATTCAAGAGAATGTATGTTTGTTTAGGTGCATGAAGGAAGGATTTAAAGCGTTTGGGAGATCGTTGTTGGGATTGGATGATTTTCCAATTCATGGTCCTTTGAATGGTCAATCACGGCAAATGTGGAATTGATAGCAACATTGGTATATACCCTTTAACTTATGTTTTTCTTGAATCGAAAACATAGGATCATGGACTTGGTTTCTTCATTGTTTATCCGATGATATAGCACTTGAGCCAACCTCAATCATCACTTTTATTCTTGAGATGCAAAAGGTACTCCCTTAACTGCTCATGAGTTAAAGTCTCTGTTTTGAAATGGACAATAAAAATATATGATTTTATGCAGGATATAAGTGGAGCTTTAAGAGATGTTTTCCGGATGCATAACACAAATTTTGTATTAGAAGCATTCATGAGAAAATGAAACTTCAATGGAAAGGTAGGGCCTACAAAGACCATCTATGGAAATGTGCAACAGCCTCAACTGTTGTACAGCTTTAGAAAGCTATGGCTGATTTCAAGAAATTTAATCAACCAGCCCATGATTGGTTAAGTAAGATATCACCGATCCATTGGTCAAGGTTACATTTTTCATGTAAGTCATATATATGTTTCAGTTAATTTGTATTTGTTAATGCATTATAAACAATTATAATTAATACATGTTTATTTGTAATCTTTAGGGAGAGATCATTCTGATGTGTTACTTAATAACATGTGTCAAGTGTTTTATGACAAAATAATTGAGGGTTTAAATAAACTAATTACTACAGCCTTAGAATACATCAGGGAATACTGTATGAAGAGGATAATGCATGTTCTTATGGTGATTGAGAAGAGTAATGGGCCACTAACACCAACCGCACAACACATGCTAGAGGTATTAAGAAAGAGGTCATTAAGTATAATGTTTTATGGAATGGGGAACTAAGTTTCGTGTTAGTGGACCATGGGGTGACCAATGTGTAGTTAATGTTGTAGAAAAGTCTTGTACTTGCGGAAGATGGGATATAACAGTTTACCATGTAAACATGTTGTTGCTACCAATTGGAATATGGTTTTAAATGGGAAACAAGTAGAGTCAGAGAAACATGGGCTCATCCTTGTTACTATCTTCTCACTTGGGAGGTAACCTACAAACACCATGTCCAGCCTATAACTAGCAACGAACATTGAGAAAAATCAACTTTGCCAAAATCCGAAACAACTCCGCCTAGGTCAAGAGATAGAAAAAGAGTTAGGATAGCTCCTGAAAGTGAAGAGATTGTGAAGAATGGTAAGCTGTCAAAGGCTTGAAAGAATGTTAAGTGTAGTATTTGTGGCATTGCTGGACACAACCGGAAAATATCATTAACACCTTATTTTATGACCCACTATTTTATTTTTTTTATTTTTTTAAAATAACTAAATTTTCATTTATTAACTATATAAATACAAAACACTTTAATAATCATTAAATAAGAAAAATAGTACACTTAACTTTAGATTACCTTTACAATCTTTATATTATAGTGACTAACCATGCAAACTTTTAAAATTTCATGCCTAAAACTGAAAAACAACATTTTTAAAAGTTTAAAATAATAAAAACAAAAACAAAAAAATACACAAACTATGTATCTTCTCGGTTCATTCCACACACCAAAACACACACAAAAACATCATTATTTATTAAAAAGAAAAATAAAAACCTAACAAACACCTTGCTATGGCGTACACCCAAGACATAGTGCATGACATCGCACCACCGGTGGTGTCATGGCGTGAGGTGCGTGCCACCTCGACCTTGGCGCTTCTAACGTAACAACACTTTGAGCTTTAACTAACTTTAAATTTATATTATTATGTATATTTAAATATTAATATAAGTACTATCAAAATTAATTATTTAATCATAAATCTTCATAGAAACGAGGCCTGACAAACCTGTGCGTTGCACAAATTGCATCTAATTGTTGCTCGTGTAATGTTTGAGTAAAATGTTGAGTTGTTAACGTGAGAACCCAAATCCTTTCTTATAGTTTCCTTCATTTAGATTGGTGTATTCTTTATATTCTTCTATATTTGACGAATACTTATTTATTGTTGATTGTTCTTGTTGGAAAATGTTCAAAAAGGTTTTTTTTTTTTTTTTTTTTTTTTTTTGCAAATTTTGGACATTGTTTAATTTATGTTTATGTTATATATTTATATTTTTGGTAGCTTTATGCTCTCCTTGATGAGAGCTTCACAACGAGCTAAAATGTGTCAAAAATGGAGTTGGTATGAATGAGATATCGTGTCTCAAAGTGAGGCATTTGAAACACAAAAAATAGAAAAGTGAGACTATACCACATCGCCCAAAACAAGAAGTGAAAGCTTGTTTATATAGAAATCTTGGTCTTGACATTCAAAATGATTTATTGGTTCAATACCTATGCTGGGCTAGGGGTATATTTCAGGCCAAAATGGGTTCAAGCTTCGAACTCATGCGAGCCAGCGACCTGCGGACACGAATGCAACTCAAACTTCGCCTACGTGCGAATATTTTTCTTGCAAATTGATTTGGGTTTCAGTTCAGTAAATCTATTTTAAGAATAGATCTAACTTTGTGAAGAAGTCTTAACATAATATATTTTATGTGTATAGATTATATGCAAATCGTGTATATGAATAATGATTTACTTAAGTTTGGCAAATATTTATCTCGGAAAACAAGTCGAGTTTCAAGTATATATATTACCATCACCTTATTCAGTTTGTACACGAGAGAAGCAAATTCATCACAAAATGTTTCCAGATTCTCGTCGATCGTAAACACGCATTGTTTTCGTGATCTTTCGAGCAAGTTTTGTCAAGCCGGTTGTACTGTGACTTTGGACGTTGTACCATGGGAAACATGCGTCGAATCTTTTAAGGGAATCGTGTTAAACACAAGCCTCGTGCCTTGACCAACCTTTACCGCTTTTATTTACTTATCGCTCATAGTGTCTCTTCTCCTTCTACCCTTGTCATTCAGATTTAATATTTTGTTATTTATTTATTGTAATATGATTTAATTAATAAAAGTGTAAACTGTTTCATACAATCTTAAGATAGGTTCTGTGTTACAGAATTAAAACACTTTTCATTAAATCAGATTAATTTTGATTAACAGATTTATATACAAACTATTTCTTTTTGTCGAAACTAGGATTGAGTTTCTTTGGGAAACCGGTTTTTTGAGAAACAGGATTTTAATTAACAGATTTGGTGTACATATCTAAAACGATTTGATAAGTAGTTAATTTTATCAGTTTATATTGAAACCAATATTGTGTTTCTTTTAAACTGATCTATTTAATTTGATTATTTATTTGACTTAATTTTATCTACATTTATTGAAACCAAGATTGAGTTTCTTTGAAGCAGATTCGGTACATGTGTTCAGAAATCACGATAGAATTTCTTAGATACCGATTTTATAACAGTTTTCTTAGCTGTTTGCGTTGATTTGTTTTTCAGATGACAATTGACGCTACTCCGTGAACGTAATTGGCACGCCTGTTACTAACACGGTTGCTAATCATATCGAGAAACCGGAGAAATTCAATGGACATAATTTTAAAGGTGGCAAAGAAGATGTTCTTCGTCTCATGATTCATTGAAAATCAATAGTATAATTATATTCCAAGGAAATACAAAGAAAATATGTATTCCCGAGTCGTTTTCCAACGAAGGTTGAATGGAACTCGTGATTCGAGTCGTGATTTTGTGGATTTGAGTGAAAAAATGGATATTTGGATTTTTAAGACTAAGTTTAACAATCATAAACTAAAATTAACCAAATAAGCTGTGACAACTCGCAATTTCATGTCATTTCTCAAGTTTCACCATTTCAACATTTATCGTAAACTAGGTTTACGTGTTTCAAATTCGCGTAACCTTTATGGTTTAGCGGCGAATTCCTGATCATATCATCACGAACATTTCATATGGACTAAGTTTGGTCTACATTTCATTAACATCATTTGCATCATGTTAGTTCATTCATGACATTGCATTTCACCTGAATCGCGTAAATTTTATATTAAATAAACGTTATCGCGTGAGTTATTATTTTGAATATTTAATCCGTTATTTCAAAATGATCCCGTATATTTTTATACTTACATTTAGTTGATAAAACTATATTTTGAGTTTACCTAGTGTTTTAAATTTATTTTGTCTATAAATCGTTAAAGTTATATTATTACGACGTTTTCTTAAAAACTACTCGGTAATTATTTTATCACTCAAATTTTACAAGGAATGTATTTTATAATTTTATGATATCAATATACTTTACTTTGATCTATTAAAAAATTTACTTGTACCTAAAAACTACCATTTACCTTAACTTGAATCTATTTCACTTACACTTTTTCTTACAAATTACACAAATTTTATACAATAAAAAAAAAAAAAAAAAAAAAAAATTCAAATCCTCCCTTGGCGACCAAGGGGAGGTGGTAATTAATGGGAATGGTTCTTGATTGTTTAAAATTTTACTCATACTTAAAGTCTTACACTTTTATTTTCTCATTCATGTATCTCATAATTCACCTAGTGTAAAAATCTTTTTCTCTTTGTTTCTCTCCTTCAAAACCGGTTCTACAAGAGTTCACCAAAGGATCATCAAAATTTTCTCAAGCACAAGTAATTACAATCTAGATAACACTCTCATTAAGGTTTTGAAATAAAAACCTAGGGTGTTTAGGCTAACCTTGTTCTTTGCACCTCATCATATTAACTTGTAAGCATATCATTTATATTTTTCATCTTTCCTTTTCATTTCATAAGTATCTCTTCATTTTTGGAGCAAACATGCAAGACTTATGTTGATTTATACCATTTTTACATGATTTTTAGAGTTATATATATATAAAGTCATCCTATAATTATCCCCTTGGTATATGTTGGTCTTGATGATGATTAGGAACCCATGACACCCTAAGAAGGTGTATGGTAGGATTAGATTAGCTTTGGAGTTGATTTGAAGGGATTAGAATAGGTTTTGCACGAGAAAACTATTTTCGATAAGTATAAAAGTGTTCTGTCCTTGTTTTGTTTTTCTGGAAATCCGACAGTAGGCACGAAATTTTGGCCTTGATATTTAGAAAATTTACTTTAAAACGAATCCGTGGCGGTCATTGAACGGATTAAAACGGAGTTATAACGAAGAAGTTATGAATTTTAAAGTTTGACGACGAAATATACATTTTCGTAAAATTTCAGATACTATTTTTACTTTATTCGAGTCAAAACGAGTCCTAAGCTTTACAAATTATTTCGACTTATCAAAAATATATTAGTATACTTGATATTTAAGCTAAGGACGATATACGTAGAAAACGGATTTGAAACGACCGAGATATGCACGTTTTCATAAAATTTCCGTAACTATTATTTTTAGAAAACTATATTATTTTTACGAGACAAGTGTTACGGTAGCTAAAACGACCATGTTGAGGGTCGTTTTAACGTGGATGTGGAACTTTTGGAACGAAATGTCTTCTAATAAAATCAAGATCACCAAGCATATTTTCAAAACGACCAACCGCTTGTATAGCGGAGTTTTAATAAATTAGTTACGGATGCTTAAACTTTGCGAAACTCATTTTAACCAACATTTTAACCAAAATCACCATCTTTAACCCCTATTATCTTTATGCTCGAGACCTCTATGACGAAAACTCATGAACCTGAAACTTCTAGATTTTGATACAAACTTTCTAAACTGTCGAGTTCGTTTCCTAACGATCGACGCACACCATTTTACGACTAGTTTTTGAAGCCATTTTGTCAATTTCAAGAAATTTCCGACGACATTATTTTGCTGACGAAAAGTGAAAATTTCACCATAAATCATTACAAAACCATTGTAGGATGACATTTTGACGTAAATACTTGTAAAGTGATTTAAGAATGGTCAAGACGTCAAAAGAGTATTTTCGACGATAAGTATTATTTTCAAAACTCACAAATGGTATAAATAACATACTAAATGCATGCATATCATTACATCATAACTTATTACATATCATATCATTCATAATAGGTCATATTCGAGATTCACGCTACATTTCAAGGTATCCACTTTTGTCATCGCAACAATTCATCAAGTGAGTTCATAGCCCCACTTTTACTCTTTTAACTGCTTTTACAAACTCTCGGGGAGATACATGCTACATTTTTAATCGAACACATATGCTTTGAATCAGTATGCTATATCCGAATGTTTTATTGTCACTAAGTATTTGCCATGTTCAAGTCCCTACATCATGAACCATTAGTCACTTGCGGTGAGCGCGAATATTGTGAATAGGCCTATTGGAATTAACACTCCCGCTCTTATTGACCCAAATTTAGGGAAATTGAGCGCACTATATTTGAACCAAGAAGGTAAATTGGCAAGTTTACCTATTTAGGCGGCGATGAAACGATGATTACCAATTTTATTGGTGCGATATTTACGCTTTGGTGTCATGAACTTAGTGAAATAAATACGATTTTGTTTTCAACGATGAGTGTGAAACAATTTAACTCACACTACGATGATTGTGTTCAAACGAATTAAATAAACCTATGGATTTCACTCAACCTTTGTGTTGACCTTTTTAAGCATGTTTTATCTCAGGTATCTAAGGCATACTTCATGGCATACATTTGGACACATCATAGAGTCGCGGTGACGACGCGTCTCACATGGGTTTTATGAACATTTGAACATCGTTTGACTTGTATTAAACTTATTTTCCGTGCATAGTTGATTTTCATTTGGGACCTATACTTTGTAAACTCTGATTATTTTATTAAATCAAACGATGTATTTTCCAAACGACACTTTAGGTCGCTCAATATAATGTGATTGTGATGCTATGACAACAATCCCTCAGAATTCCATTCACGCAAAACAGTAATTTGGGGTGTGATGATTGGCATCGAGCTTTGTTATAGAGAACTAGGTTGCATCATTGACCCTAGACTATAACTACATTATCATAGCATCTCATCAATTCATCATAAGTGCATGTTCACTTTACATGCGATTTATACGTACATTTTCGAGTTATTTACTTTTATTTCATATCGATTGTCACATGGATGCCTTTAAATGCCCATTCCATTATTCTTTCTTCATACTCTAATGTGGAGAATTCCTTGTCATTCCCTATCATAATTTTTATATCAATTGACTCATCACCGATAACGTCGAATGCCGAGATAAACCTTTAAATAGGGCGAAGTCACTCTTATTCCTTTATATCACCACTAACATGTCGAGTTACACGTTATTCACACATTAAGTCACTAAACCATCATACATTTGAAACACTTACAACACCTCATAACCCATTTCTTAGGAAACCGTCGATCATTTTTGAAAATAACCTCAAACGTATCATTTCTTATCACCCTTTTAGGCGCATATTTTAACATGGGATTTTGCTACGTCTCACATTTCCTCTTGTTTTGAAGAAGATATGGCATCAAGAAAACTACACCGAAATGACTCAAGCGGCTATTCAAAAGTTGGTAAGGGATAGTGTAGCGAGGCATTAAGGATTGAAAGGAAGCGGTGGTCGCCGCCGCCGAGGCCGCGGTCACTTCTGAAGCCATAAGGCTTGTCTTTGCTACTTGAAATGCGGGAGGATCCGGAGTTAAGAGTGTTCTTACAAGGATTTCAAAAGTGGTGAGCCCACTAAGTTTAGAGGGATCAAGGAGCCACTGCCATGGTGCGATGGTTTGAGAAATTGGAGTCCGTGGTTTTTTTGTGTAATTGCCGGATGATAGTAAGGTCAAGTTTGCCACAAGTACATTACTTGATGGAGCATTGTCGTGGTGAAACTCATATGCTCAACCGATGGGAATGGAGAATGCTTTCAAGCTTACTGGGAGCAATTCAAGGGTTTGGTGACTAAGTTTTGTCCTCGTGACGGAAGTGAAAAGTTGGAGATGAATTCTATGAACTAGTAACCATTGGGTACGATATTGACACTTACATTCGGAGATTCCAAGAATTGGCCGTTATGCCCGTCTATGGTTTCTCGATAGCGAGAAGTTACTAGAGGCTTTCATCGGGGACTTCCGAGGTTATTCAAGGAGATGTGACTTCGCTTGATCCACAAACAATCGAGGAAGCTATTAGGGTGACTCAAAAGCTCATGGCCCGGTAGTGAAGAGAGGTAAGTACACCAACACCAACCAAAACAACAACAACCCCAACAACCGCACCAACTACAACAACAACCAAAACAACAACAACAACGATTTATAACCAAATCAACAACAACAAAAAGAAAATGGGAAGATGACCAAGGAGGTTATAATAACAACAACCAAAACCGTAACACTAACCATCATCAACAACAAAATAGAAGGCAAGAAGCGGGAATGGTTTATGTCATTGCACCAATGAGAGGTAGAGGGTATCTTGGAACACACCCACTATGTAATCGATGTAATTTTCATCACTGGGTCCTTGCCCGCCAAGTGCCACAAATGCCAAACACCGGACATCTAGCCGTGGATTGTAAAGGTAAAGCCGTAGTCACATGCTTCGGATGTGGGGAACAAGGACACTATCGAATCAATGTCCTCAAAACAAAGGTCAACCAGTTGAAGGTGCTCATGGGAATGCATACATGTTAGGAGGAGGAGAAGCTCGTCATGGTCACAACAACGGAAGACCAAGAAGTTTGGAAACTAATGTCTTAATTTTCCTTATGTACTATGTTGTACTAAGTTTATGTCTTCCATCATATTCGGATCTTATGACTTAAGATGTACTACTTTTGCTAAACCACTCGTTGTAAAATATTCTCATCTATCGTACTTTATTTTCTTTCCGATTTGTTATTATTTACGAGAATTTTACTTCTTTTTACTTTATCGACCATTTTAACGACGCGGTTGAAATCCTTGTAATCATTGAGAGTTATAACAACTAAACCGAACGTCACGTCATCGTTCCTTAATTATACATAGCCTAGCTAACTATGTCTAATTCTGGAGGATCACGTTATGTTGGGAGCGATTATTTATAATTCTTAGTGCAAGCAAAAATTTTCTCATGTTCGATTCAAAGTGTTACTTGAGAGATTCATCCGATATTTTCTTTACTATGATGTTTTGTACGCCTCAATCATTGACAACCGTAACGGCACTTCTCCATGTCTTCTCCTCGATATTCATCACAAACTCAAAATTCGATAGACCAACACGAACTGAATTCAGGGACTGAATTCCTTTTTGGATGGGCGAATGTGACAACTCGCAATTTCATGTCATTTCTCAAGTTTCACCATTTCAACATTTATCGTAAACTAGGTTTATGTGTTTCAAATTCGCGTAACCTTTATGGTTTAGCGGCGAATTCCTGATCATATCATCACGAACATTTCATATGGACTAAGTTTAGTCTACATTTCATTAACATCATTTGCATCATGTTAGTTCATTCATGACATTGCATTTCACCTGAATCGCGTAAATTTTATATTAAATAAACGTTATCGCGTGAGTTATTATTTTGAATATTTAATCCGTTATTTCAAAAATGATCCCGGTATATTTTTATACTTACATTTAGTTGATAAAAACTATATTTTGAGTTTACCTAGTGTTTTAAATTTATTTTGTCTATAAATCGTTAAAGTTATATTATTACGACGTTTTTCTTAAAAACTACTCGGTAATTATTTTATCACTCAAATTTTACAAGGAATGTATTTTTATAATTTTTATGATATCAATATACTTTACTTTGATTTATTAAAAAATTTACTTGTACCTAAAAACTACCATTTACCTTAACTTGAATCTATTTCACTTACACTTTTTCTTACAAATTACACAAATTTTATACAATATATAAAAAAAAAAACAAAAAAAAACAAAATATCTTCATCCTCCCCTTGGCCGACCAAGGGGGAGGGTGGTAATTAATGTGGGAATGGTTCTTGATTGTTTAAAATTTTACTCATACTTAAAGTCTTACACTTTTATTTTCTCATTCATGTATCTCATAATTCACCTAGTGTAAAAATCTTTTTCTCTCTTTGTTTCTCTCCTTCAAAACCGGTTCTACAAGAGTTCACCAAAGGATCATCAAAATTTTCTCAAGCACAAGTAATTACAATCTAGATAACACTCTCATTAAGGTTTTGAAATAAAACCTAGGTGTTTAGGCTAACCTTGTTCTTTGCACCTCATCATATTAACTTGTAAGCATATCATTTATATATTTCATCTTTCCTTTTCATTTCATAAGTATCTCTTCATTTTGGAGCAAACATGCAAGACTTATGTTGATTTATACCATTTTACATGATTTTAGAGTTATATATATATAAAGTCATCCTATAATTATCCCCTTGGTATATGTTGGTCTTGATGATGATTAGGAACCCATGACACCCTAAGAAGGTGTATGGTAGGATTAGATTAGCTTTGGAGTTGATTTGAAGGGATTAGAATAGGTTTGGTACGAGAAAACTATTTTCGATAAGTATAAAAAGTGTTCTGTCCTTGTTTTGTTTTTCGGAAAATCCGACAGTAGGCACGAAATTTTGGCCTTGATATTTAGAAAATTTACTTTAAATCGAATCATGCGTCGCTTGAACGGATTAAAACGGAGTTATAACGAAGAAGTTATGAATTTTAAAGTTTGACGATTTAAATATACATTTTCGTAAAATTTCAAAGATACAATTTTACTTTATTCGAGTAAAAACGAGTCCTAAGCTTTACAAATTATTTCGACTTATCAAAATATATTAGTATACTTGACACGGTTAAGGACGACATACGTGAGAAAACGGATTTGAAACGATCGAGATATGCACGTTTTCATAAAATTTCCGTAACTATTATTTTTAGAAAACTATATTATTTTACGAGACAAATGTTACGGTAACTAAAACGACCATGTTGAGGGTGCTTTTAACGTGATGTGGAACTTTTGGAACGAAATGTCTTCTAATAAAATCAAGATCACCAAGCATATTTTTCAAAACGACCAACCGTTTGTATAGCGGAGTTTTAATAAATTAGTTACGGATGCTTAAACTTTGCCGAAACTCATTTTTAACCAACATTTTAACCAAAATCACCATCTTTAACCCCTATTATCTTTATGCTCGAGACCTCTATGATGAAAAATCATGAACTGAAACTTCTAGATTTTGATACAAACTTTCTAAAACTGCCGAGTTCGTTTCCTAACGATCGACGCACACCATTTTACGACTAGTTTTTGAAGCCATTTTGTCAATTTCAAGAAATTTCCGACGACATTATTTTTGACTTAAAAGTGAAAATTTCACCATAAATCATTACAAAACCATTGTAGGATGACATTTTGACGTAAATACTTGTAAAGTGATTTAAGAATGGTCAAGACGTCAAAAGAGTATTTTTCGACGATAAGTATTATTTTCAAAACTCACAAATGGTATAAATAACATACGAAATGCATGCATATCATTACATCATAACTTATTACATATCATATCATTCATAATAGGTCATATTCGAGATTCACGCTACATTTCAGTGTATCCACTTTTGTCATCGCAACAATTCATCAAGTGAGTTCATAGCCCCACTTTTACTCTTTTAACTGTTTTACAAACTCTTGGGGGAAATACATGCTACATTTTTAATCGAACACATATGCTTTGAACTGTATGCTATATCCGAATGTTTTATTGTCACTAAGTATTTGCCATGTTCAAGTCCCTACATCATGAACCATTAGTCACTTGCAGTGAGCCAATATTGTGAATAGGCCTATTGAATTAACACCCCGCCTTATCGATTCCAACTAGGGAAATCGAGCGCACTATATTTGAACCAAGAAGGTAAATTGGCAAGTTTACCTATTTAGGGCGGCGATGAAACGATGATTACCTATTTTTATTGGTGCGATGTTTACGCTTTGGTGTCATGAACTTAGTGAAATAAATACGATTTTGTTTTCAACGATGAGTGTGAAACAATTTAACTCACACTACGATGATTGTGTTCAAACTAATTAATTAAACCTATGGATTTCACTCAACCTTTGTGTTGACCTTTTAAGCATGTTTTATCTCGTATCTAAGGCATACTTCATGGCATACATTTGGACACATCATAGAGTCGCGGTGACGACGCTGCCTCACATGGGTTTTATGAACATTTGAACATCGTTTGACTTGTATTAAACTTATTTTCCGTGCATAGTTGATTTTCATTTGGGACCTATACTTTGTAAACTCGATTATTTTATTAAATCAAACGATGTATTTTCCAAACGACACTTTAGGTCGCTCAATATAACTGTGATTGTGATGCTATGACAATCAATCCTCGTGAATTCCATTCACGCAAAATGTAATTTGGGGTGTGACATAAGCAAGGGAAACAATTATATAAAGCACACGTAAGCTAAAACGTAAAGAAAACCTAAACAGCAAAACTCGGGCTATTCCCGAGCCTTAAAAGTGAAATGATGGAAAATTAACCCTAGAAACGCAATCTTATTTTTTCTACGCCCTAAATGATAAAAGAAAATTTTAAAAAAGAATTGCATTTTTTTTATTTTCCTTTAATTTTTATGATTTAAAACTAAAATAATGAAAACTAATTATTAAAAATACTAAATGAAAATGAAAAATAACCAAAAATTTAGGAAAAGTACTTTTTACTGAGCTGATTATGGGAAAAATAAGAACAAGAACCCAACTTATTCCAATAAGCTGGAATAAGCAGTTTATAAGTTGACAGCTTAAAAAGCCAAGAAGGCTTAGGTATTTAATTGTGCACTATGGATCTTGTAAGACCCTAGGGAGAAGATGGTGTTGGGTGTGTGTGTTGTGTGCTTGATAAAGGGGAGGTCCAGGGTTCAAGCCTGGGTCACCCTAGAACTCCCTTTTTATTTTATTCTTTTCAGATTTCTTTTTACCAAACTTAAAAATAAGCTACGTTAAACAAGTTAATAAAGAAAATATTTTATTACTTTTAAGAATAAGCTAGAAAAAGCAGATATAAGCCAAAAGAATCTGAAAATAAAAGCTAAACAAACACTCCTAAACTGTATTGGATCTAAAGGTTATATTAAGCTATCCTAAAGTGAAATAAATCTAAAAAGCACTTAAGCAACTATAATAAGCTAAGAACAATAGAAAAAGATCAAATGAAAAGCAAAGAATAAGAAGTTTTCACAGACACACTTACGCAGACTAGCAAAACCAAATGGACCTAAGGTGACTGATTTAAGCTTAACAAACATCTTTTATCAATAAGCTAATGGGCCCAATTGAGCAGTTAAGGACATATAAGCTACCAAACTTCTGTTTTACCAAGTTTCAGAAATTTTGGAGACTTTTTAAAGCTTATAATGAGCTTTTGAAAACAGGCTTGCAATAATGATTATTGTCCTATTAGACAAACTTTGATTGAGACAATTTTAAGCAAAAAATAAAAACCAATGGCCACCAAAACCAAATAAGTCAGTGAATGATTAAGATTGAATTCCAAAAGCAAAAAATTCACTTATTACACTTACTTGACTTACTAATAAGTCACTATGAGATCTTATATAAAGCTAGATGAGAAGCTATTTTGGGATTTTGACGCTTGTGAAAATTTAAGTAAACCGCACATAGACTTTAAACCTTTAAAACCAATGACTCAAATAGACTAACCAACTAATTTAGACACTAAATAGACTCTTAAATGGACTCAATAAGAGCTTATTATAATAAGCTAAACAAACAGAAATAACAACTTTGTAACATACCACTTTTTGAAAATAGACTTTAATGACTCAAATCTAAATAGAAATGATTAAATTGACTCTAAAACTACTTATTAATCTAAATTGAAACTAGATTTGACAGACTCAAATGACCAAAATGATTTTAGACTAAAACAGTCCTTATGCCAAACACTCCTTTAAGGGATTGATTTGGTTTTTGATACGCGTACAACGTGCGTTCGGGGTCAAAGGAAACTTCCTTTTCTTCGAGCAAGTTTTTCAACCACCTAGGCAGTGAACCTAATCGTTGTAGTGTAGTATTAGGGTAAGCTTCGGGATTGATATTGTTCTCTAGGGGAATAGGAATGCTAGTGAGAAATTACTACGCTAAGGTTGGGGTTAAGGAAGATTATTTTTATCTTTTTATATTTTTAGAAAATTGAAAGGCACGATCTCGGGGTAATGGATTTGGGGTGGTTCTTCTACCGGTTACTCTACTATTATCTAGTCAAATTAACTAAGCTAAGGGTAGTCTATGTCTAATTGATGTGTGCTCGATGATGATTAAAATGTGTCTACCTAGATACTATTACTCCTAGTTATCTTTTATTGATGGTTGAATTGCCACGTCCTTATTCTTAACGCTTGTGTCTTCTAAGGTCGTAGGTATGCTTTTCTCCCTAACTCTTTGAGAATACCTTAAGGTTATTGCCTACAAAATCTCTAGGATTCATAAACTAGCTCTAAGGTTATCTTTGGATTTTTAGCCTACAATAACTCTAGGCGATTGTAAACTAATGTTCACAAAGATTACTCAAGCATTAAAAACACAACGTTGGCCTATTGAATACCTAAGCCAATTACAATTAAGATAAGAGACAACCAATCAATAATTAATAACTAGGTTTCATAGATCTAAGCAAACACACAAGTAAATTAGCCAGACATGGTGAACATGCAAGCATACACACATACAATCGAAGACATAATGAAATCAATGAAGTAGATTACTTATCTTGATGTAAAATAGGTATGAGAACCCTAAGATACTACCCAAGACAAACCAAAATCATTTTAGGTTTTTACTCCACAATTCTACCTCTTTAAAATTCGAAAATTCAATTCTATATATAGAGTTACAACTACGACGCGCCACTCTTTAATTGTGACGCCGGATCGCCGCCATTAGGGTTTTGTCTTGGCCAAGTCAACTTTGGGACGCCACGTTGTGGTTGTGACGCTGTCGGCTTTCATCTTCCGACTCCGTCTCAACTGGATTTAGGCCGTCCGAGTTGTGACTCTACTCTTCATAGCATGACGCGTCAGTACAAAATAGCAATTTCACTTCGAGCCGTCGAGTTAGAGGGACGGCCGCCTTTGTTTGTGACGCCGTCGGGTGTACTTCCAGACTTGAGTGTCTTGATCTTGACTTTAGCCATTTTCTTCACAAATTCACGCCTTTCGTCAAATAAGCATCATTCCACCTTTTGCCTTCAAGAGACCTAAAAGTGAAAAGGAATGAAATTAAGCAAGAACGGATATAAAAGTGGTCGATTAAGGCTTAAATGACCCTCAAAAGTGTACCTTTTAAATCCTTATCAAATATCCCTACACTTGGTATTTGCTTGTCCTCAAGCAAATGTGCTTTGCCAATTAATTTATAAGTTAAGGGTATGAAGCATTGGTTTAGAACAATTCACAACAAATATAAGCCCATGAAAGTCATAACAAGCACGAAAATTACATACTAGCACCTCACAAGTGGTGTTTGGATACTCTCATCTCTCAGGTGTATATGAAATATTTCAAATTAGAAATGGAAGATAAACACTCATTAATCGGTCATAGTACATAGATTACCATAGGCTTGAGACTAGATCAAACCTCAACCGCTTTGGCGTAAGCACCTAGGAACAACTATCTAAGAGGTCTTTTAAAGGGTTGTAACATTAGGCTTACGGTAGGGAAACAAAGGGTTTGGTTGGATAGGCGATTTAGTAGTGGCAAGTCAAAAATCTTTATGTTACAAGCATGAGAAGAATGGCGTTGCTAAGCCAAGCTCGACACACTAAACTCTAGATAACTTTGAAAAACAAACATAAATTTAAAGATACATGTAGGATGGTAGCCCGTATGTTTTTTTTCATTTTTCCTTTTTTCAACATTTTTTTTTCGATTTTTTTTCATACACTTTTACTATACCATCCTCTACGACAATATCAAAATATAAGGGATTTATACGCACATCCCTACACTTGAGTTTTTATTACTCTAACACTAATTTGACCCGAATTGAAAGATCAAAACACTTGGAGTACATTATTACGTAAATAAAGGGAATTTGAATTTAACATTCTTTCCCGTCACTCCATAAAATTTTACTTTACCCAATCGTCCCAAATCGTGTACAAAGGATATGACTCGACTTAGCAACTTATGCAAGTAACTAGATAATTGAACTATGGGTTTAGTATAATAACAATAATGCACTAAAAGTGAGTGCATACAAGGTAGGCTAAGGCGATTTGGGTGTACATTTGGGGTGGATTGTAAACAATGTCTTCATTGATATTCCGAAAACCAAACATCACGAGAACCGCGAAAAGGATAGGCTCGAGGGTTAAATAGGGTATCGTGTACTAAAGATGAGTACAATGCAAGGGTGTGGGGAATTACTCAACCGATGTGGAAGAAGTAATTATAATACGGGTATTAAACAAGGGTTATCCTAATGCCTCTTATCATTTAGTTATTCCTAACTACACAAGTGTAGTCTTACTAGCCATCTCGGGATGCATCACAAAACAAGTTCTAGAATCATTATACTACCGGTACACTCTCAAGCATTAAAGATGAATGCTTTCATTCCTACAAATCTAGGGCGAACCTCACATTTTGGGGTGGAATTTGAGTGGTAAAGGGTTTTGTACTAGTCATATAACTTCCTATCCATGAGACGCTTTATTAAGACTAATGGCACACTCCTACATGTCATGAAAAATTTTAAATTTGGTGCCAAAATTACCCTAACCGATATTTCTCATGGTTTATTACACAAATAAAATTGGACAAGACAAATAATCAAGGATAAGCATAGTTTCAAAGTTCCCGTTTTATTCTCCCTCCCCACACTTAAACTGAACATTGTCCCCAATATTCCCCGAAAGTATCAAAGTTATGATAATGGAAGGTAATTAAAAGAGAAAGAAACTAATACTCCCCTGATTAGCTCGGTAGGATCCGTGTGAAGTAGTGGTTAAATCTTCTCCAAGAAGAATGTATGCGTGAAAAGCTCCATCCAATCTTATGTATCTTCTTCTTCATAAATAAAATCGCACACTTTAAGAAAATAGACTAAACCTTCGCAGAAATCGCGGTAAAACTATATATGACTCAACTAAACTATGATATAATGCTTGTGGAATGGATGTTTACAGTTTTCAAAAATTAAGACCCGAGAAATTCCAAAAATTGTAAGTAGTACGTAAAACGAGAAAGAAAGATAAGTGGTTTCGCTCCTCCCGACACCGTCAAGTTGCAATCTGACGCCGTCAGTTATCCCGACAAACCGGTCTCGCGTTTTTCGAAAAATTCAAAATTACATCTTTAGAATCTGGAAAAATTCGCAAAACATCCATTATGACTCGATACAAGCATTTGACTCTAACACACACATATATATCTTTTCAATAATTGTAATTCTCATGTTCACGCTCTTTTAAAAACGCGTGTAATCTTCCTACACTTATCCTTTTGTAAAATACCTTTATATGTAATTAAGACGAGGTTAAAGACAAAATAAAGCATTTTCACAAATTCAAACATGAGAATAAACAATTAATGAAAAGATATATGACACACAAACAAGCAAACAATTAAGCATGGGTTGCCTCGCTTTTCTTTATTTATGAGTCTTGTAGCTAGACTCGAAGTCGTGCCCCACGTGACTTCATTACCGCCACCTTCTTCCAAAACAATATCCTCATCGTGTACCACTTCATTATTGTCCAACTGATAATGTTTCACACGTTGTCCATTCACGGTGAATTCCCTTCCATCATGTTAGGATTTAGAAAATCTCGTTATTAAAGAATCGGTCACCTCAAGTATATGTATTCGTTAGAAAGCTCGTAGTCGTAGTTATTTAGTGTTAATACGTTGTTTGTTAAGTAACACCGTGGAGGACGGACGGGTCTTTACCCACTGTATTCCTGATCCACAGCCCGTAGGAGGCGTGTCTTGTAAGAACCTATAAATACCCTTTGCCTAGCAAGGCAAAGGGTTGGAGCTTTCAATATTATTTTTCTTTGTCTCACTAAAGTTCCCAACTCTCTTCCACTTTCTCTCTCTAGACTCATTTTATACGCCCTTTGTTTATGTTTGATTATGTGTTTATGAAAACCAATATGTTACAAATGGTATCAAGAGTCATGGTTTGATCACTCATCTCTCACGCTCTTGGATTTCTAGTGGTTTTCATAAGGTTTTGGGTTTGAATGAGTTTAGAGTAGTTTGCATCATTTGGATAATTTCTTGTGTTAAAGTTTGGATTTTGATAGTACTTTTATGTTTAGAATCATTATAAGTGTTTAGGTTTTAGTTTGGAAGGCTTGAATCATCGTGGTTGGGTTGTTTTGGATTGAAAAGTGGTGTTTGTTGAATATTTCATGGATGCGATTTGTGTCGATGCGTGTTTTCTTGACTGTGTTTTACATTTATAGTAACTCGTCTACCTATGGCCTACCTAACGCACTAACGGCAGTGTACCCGGTCGCATGTAGTGAGGGAATGGTAAGACCGAGGTCGTCCCAAGAAGTTGATTCCTAACCGTCTAATTAATTAAATTGGTCAACAAAATAAGTTTTAATGAAAGGATTGATAATATTTAAGGTGTCACGTGATCAATTGGGTGGTTCTCCGGTAAACAAGCTAATGGAAAAGATAGTGATGCAATTCTTAAACCTAGTTCTTCCACAAGCTAAGAACAATGATAGACTCCTTTGGTCAATCTGTCACCCTATGGTTCTTAGAATTCTCACCAAGATGAACAGTCACCCGGATCATTCGGCAATCTAATAGCAGTAATTAAGAGGCGCTTACTATCGCATTACATGGGTTCTAAATGTCACTAGATTCTGCTTCAGTGGGTTCAAAGTCGAGAGGACATGATTTGGTCGGATTCGCCTAACCTATCAAAGAAAGATGCCACCACCGGAGAAGTCAGTGTCCTTCATAAGTCCGGTTGTTCTCGGTCCCTAAGCCGAGTCATTAAGTTCCGCTACATGCTAGACTTATAATAGTGAGTGCCCGGCGTTAGCAACTTAAACACTCACCCCTAATTCTTAAGTTCATCCAAACGGTAGGTGATCGGTTGGTCAAATCGCACAAGTAGAAAGTGGTCGTTAGTTGGTCATATCTTACCATTCCGTGCCGGTCTACTCACTTAGGGTCATTGGTCATATCTCCTAAGCAACTAGCCTCTACAGCCATTCAAAACTACACAAACAAGGGTAGCTACCAATAAACTATGCATGCATACACTAGAAACAATTAATAAAGCAAAAGCATTAATAATAAAAAGAATCAAAACTAAGCCAAGACCTAATCTCCACATCTCATAATACCCTAGTGGAATTACAAATATAATTACCATATAAAACAATAAATAAACAAAGACATAACATCAAATAATTAATTGACTAATAATAAATTAATAATCAATTAAATAGAACACAATAAGAATTAATTCGCCAACAATTATATTGAGAATCAAGATTATAATAAACAATAATGAAACCAAAATAATATTATGAGTCAGAAAATAATTACATATCGTGCCATGGATAAAGCTATCGATCCTCTAGTTGAGTACGGGGCAAACCCCGAAAGTTTTGCCCCAAAAAAAACCTTCGTACTAAGAGCATCCACTATGGATGTTTAAGAATATGTCTAAAAACTTATGAAGATGTCTAAGAATTTTTGTACCATAGTGACAAACTATTTCATGTCTAGGTGGCATGAAGAGGTCTAAGATTTTGGAGAGGTCCAAGAAATGTATTATGAATTAATGTTTGGACAATTTACAAACCTCAAAAGCTTTATTCCATAGTAGGAATAGGTTCATAATATAAAAGTTTTATGAATTAATGACATTATAAGATGTGGCAATTTTATAAACCTTTAATAGATTCACAATAGTGGATGCCCTATTGATGTCCTTTTCTTCTTTCGCAAGCGCACCAGAAAACGAAATACCCACAAGATGAATTGAACATGCGTACATGTATTAGTATATATAGTGATAACTTTAGGCTCATGTCGATTTTAGCCCCCGAACTCACATCATTTAGCACTAAGGTCCTTGGCTTTATTAACTCCATATTATACACAAGTAAATGTGTAACAATTAAGTCCTTCGACGTTCTTTAGTATATATTCTTTAGTCCTCGAAGTGAATGAAATAAATATTAACTTGCCACTTTTAATCTCTAGACCTCGAAACTTTGCGCTCAAGTAATTAGTTACGGCGTAACTAATTATCCGAATTACGCCGTAATCCTTTGTCATCTCATACATATCCGATGCGAAATAATCTCTACGGCGTAACTAATTCCAAATTACGCCGTAACTAATTCCAAGTTACGCCGTAACCTTCACAAAATAAATTACGACGTAACCATAAGAATTGATTACGTCGTATCCTTCAAAGCTCATATTTACGCCGTAACATTATTAATGAGTTACGGCGTAACCTTCACAAATAATTTATAGGCCCTCGTAAATCAATCTTCAGAACATATATTTGGCCTTTTCTCACATCTTTTCCGCTTCAATGCCTCATTTATCCTGAAATGCAATTATGAACGAATATGAACGAATTAAGTACCATATTAATACAAATGAGGCCATAAACACGGGAATTTGATATATAAAAGATCAGGCTAATTTGATGTTATCAGTGTCTCGTAAAGTGATTTTTCTATGCGATTTGTCCCAGTTTTTATGCGACTTGTCTCATTAACAATTGCTTATTGAAGCGATTTGTCACTTATTTTATGCGATTTGTCAGTTTCTGTGAAGCGATTTGTCTATTATGCAATTTGTCTATTGAGATAAAACGACAAGAAAGGACAAAGTAGTGGAAGTAGTGGGTGTACTTGTGTACTATGCGATTTGTCAGTTTATGCGATTTGTCAGCTTATGCGATTTATCTAGGGTGCGATTTTTCTGCTAAGCGATTTGTCATTTAAGCGATTTGATAATCAAGGTGCGATTTGTCTAGGGTGCGATTTGTCTAGGGTGCGATTTGTCTGGACTGCGATTTGTCAGGACTGCGATTTGTCAGAACTGCGATTTGTCTTGGGTGCGATTTGTCAAGGGTGCGATTTGTCAAGTGTGCGATTTGTGGTATGCATTTTGAGAACTCTGCGGTTTGAAAAAAGTGCGGTTTGACCATTTCATCAGTGCGTTTTGTTGACTTTTCCCGACAAAACTTCAAACGGCCATAACTTTTGAACCGCAACTCCGTTTTCAGCGTTCTACCCATCAAAACGATCGTGAGAATGAGAATGGCATGCCAAATAACTAAAGTACATTCAGTCAACCTTCGAGGCCTAAATCCGCTCCAAACGAAGTTATTGAGGTTTTAAGTTTTAGACCTAAATTTCTCCGTAAAATCGCAACAACCACTCCAAATCTCAACTAAACAACATCTCGCCTAATCCTACAAACAATCATAAGTCCTAACACACAATTGTCTATCATTGTGTCGATCCATCATCATCTTAATACGTTCTATTGGTCATTGTCAAGGTTTCTTCTTGATTTTGTAAAATCCCGCGAAGATTCTATTTCTCGGTTTAAATCACGATTTGTAAAATACCGCACGCCAACATCATGCTTAACGATTCGATTCGATTGTATCTAAGATACTCGGATTATACGACGTGATCAATGAACAGAAGATACCCAACAATGTACAACAGACTATCGTGTTTGAGTCGGATAATGCTAAAATGGATTCTTAGTGCTCATGTTCACAAGAGAGAGAGAGTTGAACCAGTCACAACCTATGCAAGCTAATGCAAAGGAACGCTCCATGGAAGCTTTGAATGTACCCAAGATAGAGATGCACCAGCAACAACCTGTGCACGTTAATGCAGAGGAAAGTTGCATGGAAGTTCCTATTGTACCTAGCTGTGCATCTTCTACTCAAAATGATGATTATGGGCTGCATGAGTACTCTGATTTATCCTCGATGATTCCCTTACCACCGAGCTTAACATATATAAGGATCAAGTTGCCATCTATGAACAGCGTGCTAAATTTGAGCCGACCTCACGCGAAAGGTGAGATGGATACCCAAATGCGCACACTTATCGAAAAAAGTAATTTTAGGAAGAAATATTAAAACAGAGTTAAATTCCTTACAAGAAAAACTTAATAAAACTGCTAGCAAAAACAAGAACTTCAAGAAAATGTAAAAGTGCTTAGCAGAATTCAATGCTAAGTAATCAAAACTTTTAAATGAATTTTCCAACTTTGAAAAATTTGAAGAACAAACTTGAAAAAAGTTGTACGTACAAGGAACACCCTTTGATCGCTTTCACATGGTCACTAAGCATAGAGATTTAGCGATAAGCATAGTATTGCCCTTGTAGAGGAACCCAACTCGAGTATGGTAAAATAGCAAAGGCTGCTCAAAAAGTGGTCTTTGATGGAATGAGATTCTTAAGCCTAGACAAACGCCATCATGTATAGAGTGCACTGAAGAGGATAGAGAATTAGAAGATGGCTCTAGGGAGAAAATGGAAAAGAAATTAAAAGATCCTTGGTGTATAGAGTATAATATAACGCTTAAATCCCATGATTACACTAAGGAAAATTGACCGCTTTGAACAAGTTTAGACCTCAAACTCAATTAACCCCCGAACAAGTGTTTTGGAAGAAAGATATTGATAAAAGAAAGTCGATGAACTTGTTGAAAAGAATCCTCCCTTAGGAAATTGCCTCCACCATCGTGGTATCCTCCCAATACACCAATGCATTTAGTGCCTAGAACTCTTCCTACTCAAAGCAAGACCTTAATCACTTATATATAGTTTACCAACTATTCGTTGATTTTGAGAAAACGTAAGAAGAGAATCACACCTACGGGATAACTAAAGGGAAAGGGTTTTGAGCAAACTAAAGAATGTTATTTAATCGAGGTCATGCCTTTCTTTAAACAACTAAAAGAACAATTTGAGAGTCTTCAAAAGGCGATAGATACAAAGATTAAAGAAATGAAAAAGGTGTTTAATGAAATAGAAAACGAGGTAAGAATAAATGAATGTGAGCTTAAGAGCAATGAGATTGAGAGGAAGAACCTTCACATCTTTAACGATAATTTGATTTCTAGATGTATTGCTCAAGATGTGTTCTATACTGTTATGAATTATTCCATTACTGCTTCTCAATTTCATGAATTGTCAATTGCATTGAAAGTCTCCCAGGATCGTGTCATTGAGCTTGAGACCAAAAATTCAAAATTGCATGATAAAATTGAAAAAGACGATCATGATAACATGGTCAAGCATTTTTCTAAATTGGAAGTTGAATATCTTGGTTTACAGTTAAAATATCAACATCTGAAAGAAAATGTTAAAACCACAAATGCCAAGACATCTTCGGATGCTCCTGAGTTTGATGCAGTTTTTGAAACCAACAAACGTGATGAACTGATCCAAGCTCATTGTTACACGATCAAAAGGTTGAAATCCTAAATTTCCCAATCAAGGGTGAAAATAATGAAGCGACCTGGCTCCCGTATGCCTCCGCCTTTAGATTCTCAAAATTTCCAACTTCAAAACAAAATTGATAAACCTGCAAAACGAAAATGAATGTTTTCAAGTGAAATTTCTAAAGTTAATGCTCGAACAAAGAGTTATGTGATTCACTCAAGGTTAATCATAATAACGGTGAAAAGGTAACTTTTGCTTAACAAAAGTAAGAATCAAGCGTGTTGTAAAAGGGAAAATGCCAATCAAGAGTGGTGAAAATGTTACACCAAAGGTGCCGCTTGTTCTAAATATGTTGTAACTGTGAAATATATTCCCCATCTTCGAAATAATGAATTTGCATATCAAACATATCTTCAGACCTCAAGAATAGTCTAGAGTGCCTCCGTGAGATTTTTGAAGATGATAAGATAGAGAAACCACTTGATAATCTTGTTGGGCATGCATGCTTATATGCCAAACGATCTCGTGAACTCTTAGAATGTGTGATTGCAACATGTCCTTGATGAGTGTCCAAATACTCATCATTTTGTATAAAATAAACGCAAAATCATCCGAAAACACTCGAAACACATCAAATGATCAAAATATCACAAACAAGTGTTTTATGTGTTTTAAATACAAAATATCAAAATCGATGAAAACGTATCAAATTTACAAAATTGCGCTTTAGTCCCCAAGTTTCAAAATTGTCAAAAAAAGTCTCGAAAGCACAAAATTTCAAAAGAAAAATCACCAAAGGTCCTTTTAAAATCATAACTTGTCAAATTTAGTCCTTTGGTGAAAAATATGAAAAGTTTGAGAAAATTACAAAAATGGTCCTCCAAGTTTGAAAATTGGCAGAAATGGCCCCTGGAAAATTACAAAATGGCAATTTTAGTCCTTATACTTTTGAAGCTTGTCATTTTCAGTCCTTGGAACAAGTTTGATGAATTGGCAGTTCTGGTCCCTGGAATTTCAGAAGTTACAACTAAGGTCCTTGAAGTTTAAAACCTTTTAACTCATTTTGGACCCCTCACACCTATTGGACCCCTGTCAAAACTGAATTGTGAACCCCCCCATTTTATTAATACACTGCCTTGGTCAAATGGCAGTCAAACCTCCACTTGCCCGCCTTCTTTCTTCTTCCCCACCATATCCCTGAAATCACTCAACCAAGCCACCCCCCTCCTCACCTATCCATCCCCTTGTCCCCCCACCTCAACACAAATCCAAATATCATTAAATGCTCCTCCAAAGCCTTTCACTCAACCTCACTGTCAAAAAAACAATTCCCGCCAAAATTGACATTTTGGCTAAATCTCACAAAAGTCTACCAAATGATCTGGAATCAAGTGGGATTATCTCATAAGGCCACGTGGAGCTCAGTGGATGTATAAAAGGGATGAAAGAGAAGAAGAAGGCAGGAGAGTTTTAGTTTTTAAATTTACTTTTATGTCGTTTTTTTTAGTTATGTCTTAATTTAACTCAAATGTTGTAATAAATTGTTCCTAAGTCTTAAACTAAGGTTACACTTTCATTTTGATCAAGTTTTAGTTATTAATCTCAAGTTCCATTTAATTTCATGTGTGTATGGTTACTGTTAAAAATTCAAGTTTCAATTTCATAAAAATAAGCTTCATAAAGCTTGTTAATCAGTCTCAATAAGCTTATATAAGCCTTTCATAACTTTTTGAAAGCTTAAAATCCATTTTCAAACAACTTTGTCTTCTGGTCAACAAAAGTCAACTTTGGGCTCTATTTGGATTGGAAGCTGACACTGGGTGATGCAGAGGCTGATATTGGGTTGGATTTACTTAGAATAGAGTAGTGTTAGTTTTGGTTCTTAGCCTGCAAATCAGCTGAACTTATGTGAGTAGTTCTCTCATCTCCAAAATTCCAAGTTAATTTGCATTTTCTGTTTGTACTCATATCTGTGGTTATAAGTTGTTCAAATGTGCTTGTTCAGTTGTATTTAGGCCATTCATGTTTAGTTTGATCAGTGGTACTTGCCTGTTCATTAGTTAGTTCATTAAAAGTTCATAACAGTTAAGATACAAGGGTGTTTGGATTAGCTTATTGCTCTGCATTAGAAGCCTCATCAGTGGTTACTTTTTATTGTTCCATGTTTGTTTAGACCCTTTGAACTTATATCTGTCAATACCTTGTGCTTGCTAACACTTAAAGTCAAAAATTCCTTTTATCACATCTAACAGTCCACTGTTAGGATTTTTAACAAAGCAAATTCGTATTTTGTGTTTAAATGTCCTGGATTAAGCTAGCATTAGGTTTATTTCATCTATTAAGTCCATTTTCAGTTCACAATTCATGATCAAAGCTCAAAAAGGTCAACTTTTCAGTTTTAATAAAAAAGTCAAATTTTGCAAATTGAGTTTTTGGGCTAACTAGAGTGATTTTTGTTGAACTCATTTCGAGTCTTTATCTATAAAATTTGTTGTTTTTAAAAGTGCTCTTGGTCTATTTTCTTATGTGTATTTTGTGGAATTTTATAATTTTCTATAAGCTTCAAACAAGCTCATGAACATGGACCCATATCCTCGCCACCGATCTCACTTATATTGAGTTTCTTTCGACTTTGCAGAGCTTGTAAAGGCTCTCTTGAGCTCCTCTGAGTCTAATTTTGGTTTAAGTACTCTTGGCCAGGTCCTCTTGAAGTTCCAGTTGGTGTTTTCCTATTTTAAGCTTATTTGATTGCTTATTTCTGTGCTTAAAGTACCCCCATTCTCACTGTTTTAGCTTATTATCTCAGCACCTCAAATCTTTGCATCTTGATAATCAGTGGTTAGGACTAGTTGTTTCTTGTTATATTTTGGTCCTTTTAGCTTATTATTGCTTCCTTATCAGTTTGGTACACTTTGGAGTCCATTTGCTTATTGAAGTGCTTATTTCAATAAGCACTTCCTTATCAGTTTCATATTCTGCCAAACAAGCCCTGGTTTTTCTATTTTTCCCAGCTTCCTAGTATAATTTTAGAGTTTTCCTTAATTTTTCAGATTTTTCCAAGCATTTTTGCTATTTTTCTTATTTTAAATTAGTTTTTAATCATTTTTAATTAGCTTTAAATACAAAAAATTAAGAAAAGGTTCCGAAAAATAATTTTTCATTTTTCTTAAGTTTAGATAAATGTAAAAAGCTTAAAAAGTATTTTTCCATATTTTTCTCCTTTTATTTGGTATTTTTAATGATTTAAATTAGTTTTAAATAGTCTTAAATTAGTAATAAATATATAAAAGTCTAAAAATATAATTTCTGTTTTAAAATTAGTTTTATAGTATTTTAGATTTTTCAAAATCATAAGTTTATTTTTCTAGCCTTATTTTGTATTTTCTCTTATTTTAGAGTGTTTATAAATAGTTTAAATTAGTTTTAATTAATAATAATTAATTAATTAGTTATAAAAATAATTTTCCTTTTCTATAAATTTTCTTATATAATTAGGATTGTAAAATGTATTTTTCATATTTTAGGATCTATATTGTATAAGTTTCACTTTTATTTAGTACGCTTACGTATTTTTAATTTAAACGTTAGTTTTAGATTTAATTTTAAACGCTCATCACTTTAAAAATAGTGATAGCGTTTATTTAATAGATTTTAACTTTTAATTTTCTTAATTTGTATTTAAGTCGCTTTTATTTATTACCTTTTCAAGAGTGTAATTATTCAATCCTAATCCTTTTCGATCGCTATCATTAGTGGTCATTCTGTCGTCTCGATCAAGTGTTGTACACACCATTGAGTCTCCGTGGGACTTAACGACCGGAATCCACCGTATTCTCTCGATCTTCATTGCATTTGTGTTTAAAATTTGTTTTAAGTCTGTTAGACTTGACGGTTTCTTGCAGATCAAAATTTGGCGCCACGGGAGGCTTAAGCGTGTGTTTAGCCTTTTCGATCCATTCTTGTGCATATCCATCTTTTGTAAAAGTTTTTGTAAAGTTTTCAAAAATCTCAAAGTTCATTAACACTTTTCCTAAAGTGTTAAAACGCCAAAAATATTTTCATTCTTTGTTTTATCATCATGTTTTCAAAACACCAAAAATATTCCTCTTTACCCTCCTACCTTTTGATTCTTCATTTCTTACCCTCTCGATAACCTTTGATTCTTTCTATGTCTTATCCTCACCCTCTTGGTTGTCAATGGTGTGGTAGTCCTTATAATGGTGGCAATTGCCCCGGTTGTTGCATGGTGGAATCGTGAAACGGGTCCGTCTATAACCAAGATCCCTATTCCTACCACAACACGATCGATTCATTCCATCGCTACCACATCGTGAGACTCGGCAGATTTCTTGTTGTGAAAGTCTTGTGGTGGTTCACATTCCAGCTCGATTGTCAATCGTGAAACAGCTTGTCTATGAGCGTGTTCCCGATAACAATTATGACTACAACACATACCACTCATACCACATCGTTTTCTTCATGTGAGTATTGTGGAGGTCCTCACTCTAGCCGGATTGTCAAACAGGAATCCATTTCCTTGTAACGATTACGGCTCTTCATATCATGACCAACCTCTACAAGACCGGCTGATTCACTTCCTCAAAATCTTCTCCTTGATCTTTTGGATTTAGTGAAAGATTTGAAGGAATCTAAACACTCCCATGATAATCCAAATGAAAATCAATGGAAGTTTTGTTAGTCAAGAGCGGGTCGCTAAATTTGATTCCCGATTGCGTTTGAAAAATGCATTAGGGAATCAATTGCAATAGAAAAGCGCCGATCTAGCTCTCGATTCCGCTTTCATTCTCGATGACGATGATGATGAGGATATCCTTGATATCCTACAATTTTATAACAGTTCATCAAGTTCATCGGTTGAGACTCCTTCCATGATCCATCGGGGAGAAAAGACTATGATGGAATTACTAGCGAGAAGAACAAATGTTAAGTATTAAACATATGTATGCTAGTCCATCTAATCTCCTCATCTGTTGTTATCACACCAAGCTCCCACTCACTCTCTAAACATGGGGATGAGCTTTAGCACTATTCCGTAAATGGAATCGCCTAGTGTTGAGGACCTTATCCCAATCCCGAGAGAGTCACGTGGAATTTCGATCATCCGTGTGATATCCCTTTCCTCTGAGTGTTCTCAAGATCATTTTGGAACTTTCTCGATCTTAGCGACGATTGTGCTTCCTATGGAGACATCGAGTACGTTGAGGCATCACTTCCACTATCTCGATGTCGATCCCTTCTTGAGGAGTTCTCCGGTGAACTCACTCACATCAATCCACTCTTTGATCTCGAAGTCGATCCGGGAGAGACCGAAAGTCTCATTGTTAATGATCGCTCACTCACTTCTTATCCCACAATCAATTGAGAATGTTGATCACGTTGTTCGAAACATTCAAAGCTACTTTCACCAATCCTCTATTTGAATTCGACTGAATTCACTTTAATTTCGAGAATCCACTCTTTGATACTCAGTTGAGGATAGTGATGAGGCCACTATGGAACAAGAGTTCACAAATTCACATCATGTGAATGATTCTCTTCATGAGGAGTTCGCCGGTGAACTCACTCATATCATATCTCCGCCGGAGTATGATTGCGTGGATGGCAAAATCATGATCGGGAGAGAATCTCAATTTGCATAGTTATGACAAATCTTCCCACCCTCCCACCGAGATGCCTTCCAACCCAAAGAGCTCTACCAATAAAATCCAAAAAAAGTGCTCTCTGACTTAATCCCGAGGAAGAAGATCTAATCATGATTGTTATCATGATTTTCCTTCTTTTCTTCACCTACTCGGTGACTTCCTCTCTTCTTCACTCCTTCGGGAGTGAGGACACTATCTTTGACCCTGGCATTTTCATTTATCATCTGTGAGCCGGGTCTATCTTTCTATGTATATCTCATCGGTGTGGAACTTTCACGTGCTTCAAATGTTTGTCCAAACATCCTGAATGAAAGTCCGATGGAGATTGTTTCTTCCACTTTGCTTCCCCATGAACCAATTAATTCGGGGTCGAGTCAAGCTAGCGACTGAAATCAAAACAAGAGCACACACCATATGGGTTTTCACCCATATTTACGCCTTCTTACCCCTTCTACCACCTAAGTGTGGGGTGATGCCCACATGTTATATATATAAGTTTCTTAAAAAAAAAAAAAAAAAAAAAAAAAAAAAATCTTTCTAAATAATGGCCGTAGTATTTCCTTTTACGTTCTTTGTTTCGGCATAACCGCGGTACTTTGAATATCGAGGTGATATTCATTTCTGTGTGGGGAATTCTCACGAATTTCATATATTATCCGCCTAATCCCCGCTTTTGGCCAAAATTTTTTTTTGGAGTAAGTGTTCTACACTTTCTCATCAGTTATCATCCGCCTTGTCTCATAAGACAAAAGGATTAGCTAATCCAGAGCAAACGGCTCTTGGTAAAGATTTCTCAAACCGCTTATATGGCTTGCAATTTGCCCAAAATTGTATGGTTCTTCACTCCCATCATCCTCAAAAGATAATGAGTTGGCTAGCCCGCAAGATTATGGCTTGTGGTAAAGGCAAGTGGAAAAACCATAATTGGTATTTAGCTCACCAAAGATAATTCGATAATTTATCTAAGAGTTGGCTAGTCCGTATGGTACGGCTTCGTAAAGACAAACCAAATCCGTTGAAAGTCGGTGGTTTGCTCAAAATCACATGGTTATCGGTGTACCATGGTTCTTACTTGAACGAAACATTTGGCTACTCCGTAAGTAATGGCTTTTGGTAAAGAGTTTAAAATCCATTATGTTTTCTCAAATCATTGCTAGGGACTAGCAATATCTCGATGTGGGGGATTGATGAGTGTCCAAATACTCATCATTTTGTATAAAATAAACCGCAAAATCATCCGAAAACACTCGTAAACACATCAAAATGATCAAAATATCACAAACAAGTGTTTTATGTGTTTTAAATACAAAATATCAAAATCGGATGAAAACGTATCAAATTTACAAAATTGCGCTTTAGTCCCCAAGTTTCAAAAATTGTCAAAAAGCAGGTCCTCGAGCACAAAATTTCAAAAGAAAAATCACCAAAGGTCCTTTTAAAATCATAACTTGTCAAATTTAGTCCTTTGGTGAAAATATGAAAAGTTTGAGAAAATTACAAAATGGTCCTCCAAGTTTGAAAATTGGCGAAATGGCCCTGAAAATTACAAAATGGCAATTTTAGTCCTTATACTTTTGAAGCTTGTCATTTTCAGTCCTTGGAACAAGTTTGATGAATTGGCGCTCTGGTCCTCGGAATTTCGAAGTTACAACTAAGGTCCTTGAAGTTTAAAACCTTTAACTCATTTTGGACCCTCACACCTATTGGACCCCTGTCAAACTGAATTGTGAACCCCCATTTTATTAATACTTCGCCTTGGTCAAATGGCGGTCAAACCTCCACTTGCCCGCCTTCTTTCTTCTTTCCCACCATATCCTCGAAATCACTCAACCAAGCCACCCTCCTCACCTATCCATCCCTTGTCCCCCACCTCAACACAAATCCAAATATCATTAAATGCTCCTCCAAAGCCTTTCACTCAACCTCACATGTCAAAAAACAACCCCGCCAAAATTGACATTTTGGCTAAAAATCTCAAAAGTCTACCAAATGATCCGGAATCAAGTGGGATTATCTCATAAGGCCACGTGGAGCTCAGTGGATGTATAAAAGGGATGAAAGAGAAGAAGAAGGCAGTAGAGTTTTAGTTTTTAAATTTACTTTTATGTCGTTTTTTTTAGTTATGTCTTAATTTAACTCAAATGTTGTAATAAATTGTTCCTAAGTCTTAAACTAAGGTTACACTTTCATTTTGATCAAGTTTTAGTTATTAATCTCAAGTTCCATTTAATTTCATGTGTGTATGGTTACCGTTAAAATTCAAGTTTCAATTTCATAAAATAAGCTTCATAAAGCTTGTTAATCGGCCTCAATAAGCTTATATAAGCCTTCATAACTTTTGAAAGCTTAAAATCCATTTTCAAACAACTTTGTCTTCGGTCAACAAAAGTCAACTTTGGGCTCTATTTGGATTGGAAGTCGATAATTGGGTGATGCAGAGGTGATATTGGGTTGGATTTACTTAGAATAGAGTAGTGTTAGTTTTGGTTCTTAGCCTGCAAATCAGTTGAACTTATGTGAGTAGTTCTCTCATCTCCAAAATTCCAAGTTAATTTGCATTTTCTGTTTGTACTCATATCTGTGGTTATAAGTTGTTCAAATGTGCTTGTTCAGTTGTATTTAGGCCATTCATGTTTAGTTTGATCAGTGGTACTTGCCTGTTCATTAGTTAGTTCATTAAAAGTTCATATGATTAAGATACAAGGGTGTTTGGATTAGCTTATTGCTCGCATTAGAAGCCTCATCGGTGGTTACTTTTTATTGTTCCATGTTTGTTTAGACCCTTTGAACTTATATCTCAATACCTTGTGCTTGCTAACACTTAAAGTCAAAATTCCTTTTATCACATCTAACGATCCCATTGTTAGGATTTTTAACAAAGCAAATTGTATTTTGTGTTTAAATGTCCCGGATTAAGCTAGCATTAGGTTTATTTCATCTATTAAGTCCATTTTCAGTTCACAATTCATGATCAAAGCTCAAAAAGGTCAACTTTTCAGTTTTAATAAAAAAGTCAAATTTTGCAAATTGAGTTTTTGGGCTAACTAGAGTGATTTTTGTTGAACTCATTTCTGAGTCTTTATCTATAAAATTTGTTGTTTTTAAAAGTGCTCTTGGTCTATTTTCTTATGTGTATTTTTGTGGAATTTTATAATTTTTCTATAAGCTTCAAACAAGCTCATGAACATGGACCCATATCCTCGCTCATCGATCTCACTTATGCCGAGTTTCTTTCACTTTGCGAGCTTGTAAAGGCTCTCTTGAGCTCCTCTGAGTCTAATTTTTGGTTTAAGTACTCTTGGCCAGGTCCTCTTGAAGTTCCAGTTGGTGTTTTCCTATTTTAAGCTTATTTGATTGCTTATTTCTGTGCTTAAAGTACCCCCATTCTCACTGTTTTAGCTTATTATCTCAGCACCTCAAATCTTTGCATCTTGATAATCAGTGGTTAGGACTAGTTGTTTCTTGTTATATTTTGGTCCTTTTAGCTTATTATTGCTTCCTTATCAGTTTGGTACACTTTGGAGTCCATTTGCTTATTGAAGTGCTTATTTCAATAAGCACTTCCTTATCAGTTTCATATTCTGCCAAACAAGCCCTGGTTTTTCTATTTTTCCCAGCTTCCTAGTATAATTTTAGAGTTTTCCTTAATTTTTCAGATTTTTCCAAGCATTTTTGCTATTTTTCTTATTTTAAATTAGTTTTTAATCATTTTTAATTAGCTTTAAATACAAAAAAATTAAGAAAAGGTTCCGAAAAATAATTTTCATTTTTCTTAAGTTTAGATAAATGTAAAAAGCTTAAAAAGTATTTTCCATATTTTCTCCTTTTATTTGGTATTTTTAATGATTTAAATTAGTTTTAAATAGTCTTAAATTAGTAATAAATATATAAAAGTCTAAAAAATATAATTTCTGTTTTAAAATTAGTTTTATAGTATTTTAGATTTTTCAAAATCATAAGTTTATTTTTCTAGCCTTATTTTGTATTTTCTCTTATTTTAGAGTGTTTATAAATAGTTTAAATTAGTTTTTAATTAATAATAATTAATTAATTAGTTATAAAAATAATTTTCCTTTTCTATAAATTTTCTTATATAATTAGGATTGTAAAAATGTATTTTTCATATTTTTAGGATCTATATTGTATAAGTTTCACTTTTTATTTAGTACGTTTACGTATTTTTAATTTAAACGTTAGTTTTTAGATTTAATTTTTAAACGTTCATCACTTTAAAAATAGTGATAGCGTTTATTTAATAGATTTTAACTTTTTAATTTTCTTAATTTGTATTTAAGTCGCTTTTATTTATTACCTTTTTCAGTAGTGTAATTATTCAATCCTAATCCTTTCTGATCGCTATCATTAGTGGTCATTCTGTCGTCTGATCAAGTGTTGTACACACCATTGAGTCTCCGTGGGACTTAACGACCCGGGAATCCACTGTATTCTCTGATCTTCATTGCATTTGTGTTTAAGCTGTTTTAAGTCTGTTAGACTTGACGGTTTTGCGCAGATCAGTCCTAAATCTGGTACTAGGAAAGATAGAGAGGTTATGCCTTGTTCTATGCCTACAGTCAAGCATGTGACCTTTGATGTGCCTCTGAAAGACTCAGAACCCAACACTTCTAGACCAGAAAATCAAATGGCAGTAAAACAAACTAAGGATCCCATCATCACTCCTACAGATGTTAAAATTGACACTAAAGTTAGCGGGTCAAAACCTAGAAGTAATGCAAAGAAGGATAGGATTTCGCAAACTAAAAGTGATCATGAAAAGGAAGTGAAAGAACACCATAGGGACAATAAGTTTGACTTGAACAAAAAGAATCGTGTTGGTTCTAGTATTAGCTCTAAGCTTACTGAAATTAATTCGAAGTCTTATGATGTCTGCAAAACATGTAAAGAATGTCTATTCTCTAGTAATCATGATAAATGTGGTGTGTTATTTATGAGGTTTAAGAATCATAACCTGTTATTTATGAGGTTTAAGAATCATAACCCAGTTAAGAAAGTTTGGAAAGCGAAACAGATTAAGCAATCCTGGAAACCTACATGGAAGGTTTTTACCAATATAGGATTTTAGTGGAAGCCCACAGGTCGAATATTCACGCATAGCAAACCTTGCTCCTTAACTAGATCCACTATGCCTAGAGTAGTGCATGTTAAGGTTTGGAAGCCAGCTGGTAGAATAATCCCATTAGGCACACAATGCTCTTTAACTAAGTCCGATGATTCTACTTGTTTAGCTTCTAGTGATAATGCCATTGCAACTAGCATTTCTGCTGATTCAAAGATTGTTTGCGCTAACCAAAAGGAACCCAACAGTCCAAGCCTCGTTCTCAAAAGAAAAGAAACGTGTACGTCTCAGTGCGCTTTATCTTAAAAAGAAGAGAAATCTTCTAATGACGTTTAAACACAACAGTTCAAGCCTCGTACTCTAAATAAAAGAAATGTATACGCTTCGGTACAAGATTATTATCAAGAAGAGAAATCTTCTTATGACGTTTGAACACAACAGTTCAAGCCTCATTCCTAAAGAAAAGAAAAGTGTACGCTTCAGTGCGCTTTATCTTCAGAAGAAGAGAAATCTTCATGTTTATGACCATTCTCATCTACATTCTCCATCAACAAGCTTCATGTTTTTCAAATGCTCATTCAATCATCAAGTGGGTCTACGTTCATTGGTGCATATTCTTATTCACTTGCTCAATCAAAAAATGGCAAACTTCACTTGCAATTTTTGAGGGGGAGAAGAGTGAAGAAACTTTATGACAATCATCAAGGAATCTGCTTACTATTGATCATATTCTTATTCACTTGTTTAAATCAAAAATGGCAACTTAGGATGCAATTTTTGAGGGGGGGAAGAGTGCATATTCTACATATTGATGGATGCTTGATAATGGTCATACAACTCTCCTCAAAAGCCTAATGTTTCACTTACTAAGGATAACTGGGATTTATTGTTTGGGATTCATTGTTTCAATATATGTTTGATGAGTACTTCCAACTTCCTACGAATGATGATCATCTAGTTCCTGAAGCTCCTGCTCTGGTTCCTGCTGATTCAACTGGTACACCTTCTAAGAAGTACAACTCAACTACTCAAGAAACCCAATCTCCAGTTAGTCCTTAAGGCGTTGATAATGACTATCATAATATTGCAGTTGCACTCATGAATAATGATCCGCTCTTTGGTATTCCTTTGCCAAATCTTCACGGATTATTGTTCATGAATAATGATCTGCTCTTTGGTATTCCTTTGCCAAATCTTCACAGATTATTGTTCCTTCCAATGTCCACTCTGTAAATCAACCACACGAGCATTAAGGAAAATGACCTCCTCATCCGCTTGAAGACATTATTGATGAATCTTCCAGATCAGTCTCTACACGCCTTCATCTACCCACTCAAGCAATGTTTTTGTTACCATGATGATCTCATATCCTCAACTGAACCTAATACTTACAAAGAAGCATTGACTGAATCATGCTAGATTGTAGCTATGCAAGAAAAGATAAATGATCTTAAATACTTGAAGTTCGGGAGCTCTTTCCTCATCCAGATCACGCTACGATCATCACGGTAAAGTGGACACTTAATGTCAAACTTCATGATCTGGGAGGAAGGTTGAAAAACAAGGCTAATTTAGTAGCATGAGGATACCTTTAGGAAGAAGACATCGATGTTGAGGAATTATTTGCTCCGGTTCATTCAGTGGACCGACGTACATCATATCGTATGTATATTCACATGTTGGGCATTTGATATAAATTGATCACTTCAGAGTTAATCGTTTTGAATTTGAAGTTGAATTTCACAAAGGAGTGTTCTTGTTTTATCTTGAAGTTCGGGTAGGTTGGTTGCATGATTTTCAATGATATCTTGCTCGTGCTTAAGAGTTAAGTTGAAAACTTAGGTTATCTAGTTACCAGTAGTCGGGATGGAAGTTTGTAGACATGGTTAACTATCACTAAAAGGAGTTACATTTCAGTACTCAGTGTCACACGTATTAGACATTGTGGATAATCTCAAGAGGTGTTAATGTCTCATACTTTCATTGGGTATTGAGTACTTAGAGATTTTCATGATGCATGAATTCTCTACACCGTTCTTCCAACATTAGTGCAAGCATAAGTCACAACTGCGGGAAAATTCTACTTCAGTTTCAAGTTTGGTATATCGGGTTTGCTTCATCACTGGTCACTTCAATTTGTCCACATATGGGTTGGTAAAGATAGTCAGGGAGAGTTTCCGTAGCAGTTGATTCTCACATGATTCATTTGGGATATTTGAGTTCTTCTCACAAGATTTTGTGTTTATGGATATTTTATGTTTTGCTGATTCTGAGGTTTCAAAACCAGCAAGAGGGAAGGAGACATACATCTAAACGCTCAACGAGTACACGAGATGAACTTTATGATTGTTGATATTCCAGGAAGACAAATGTCATAACCACAGAGAAACTCGTGGCTTCTGGTGTATTATTCCAGCTATTTAGGGGAAGGATATATTATTCCAACTATTTGGGGGAAGGATGTATTATTCCAACTATTTGGGGGAAGTGGTCTCTGGAGAATTTTGGTATGTGTTACTTCAGTGTTCAGTTGGAAGAAATGTGAGAAGAATATTTGGAACGTGAGATGATATTGCTTATCGACATCTTCTATATGGTTTATGATAAAGTGCTTCCGGTTATTGCTTCATGTACACAATGTAATGATGATTTCGATGAGATCGCAACCATCAGGGAGAGGTATATGTACATCAGGGACACACAACATGTTCACATGATCGAGCTTAATCAGAAATTTCGGAGTTAACATCAAACATGATCGTGCTTAATCAGATATCCCGGAGCTTACATCCGCAGAAATAATCAGTAACTCAACATGTTACTTGGATGTCATCATCTCTACTCTTGCTGGGTACTTGTGTACATTATGGGCTGAGTGGTTATATGGAAGATAACTGGAATGCACTTGGTAAAATGAAGATGTTGATGTATTGTTCCCTTGAATAGACAACTGGTCAATCTCGAAGAGTAATGTGTACATCGGGATGCACAACAGTTCATGTGATCGGACTTAATCGGTTATTCCGATTTGATAACCACTGAGACGATCAATGTTTCAACTTGTTACTTCGGTGTTCTCGTGTTCTTCAGGGTGATGAGCTTCATTCAATGAGACCGTTTTTCTTCATTTCTACTTCTTGGTGTGACAACCCGAACTTTCAGGTCATTTCTCGAAACAATTCATGCTTTACAATTTCAACATTTATCGTAAACTAGGTTTACGTGTTCCAAATTCGCGTAACCATTAATGGTTTAGCGGCGAATTCATGATCATATCATCACGAACATTTCATATGGACTAATTTTAGTCTACATTTCATTAACATCAATTGCATCATGTTAGTTCATTCATGACTTTACATTTCACATTAAACGCGTAAATTTTATATTAAATAAACGTTATCGCGTGAGTTATTATTTTGAACATTTAATCCGCTACTTCTAAAAATGATCCCGACATATTTTATACTTACATTTAGTTTATAAAAACTATATTTTGAGTTTACTTAGTGTTTTAAATTTATTTGGTATATAAATCGTTAAATTTATATTATTACGACGTTTTTCTTAAAAACTGCACGATAATTATTATAGCACTCAAATTTCACAAGGAATGTATTTTTAAAATTTTTATAATATCATTATACTCTATTTTGATCTATTAAAAATTTACTTATACCTAAAAGCTACCAAAACCTTACAAGTTATTATTATTTACACATTTACTTACACTTTTCTTACAAGTATACAAGTATATACATAATGTAAAAAAAAAAAAAAAAATTGGAGAAACATATTCCCCAAAACCGCCCTTAAGGGTTGGCATTTATTGATTGGTATGGTTCTTGATTTCTTAGATTTATACATATACATTAAGTCTTACTTATACACTTTACTCATTCACTTCACAATAATTCAACTAGTGTTAAAACTTTTCTTCTCTCTTGTTTCCTTCCAAGAACCGGCCATTCAAGAGGTTTACAAGGGATCATCACATTTTTTTTACAAGCTCAAGTATTTACAATCTAGATCACACTCTTGTTTAGGTTTTGAAATAAAAACCTAGGGTGTTTAGGTTAAACCTTGGTTCTTTGCACCTCATCATTATAGCTTGTAAGCATATTTCTATCATTTTCATATTTTCTTATCATTACATATGTATCTCTTCATTTTGGAGCAAACATGCAAGACTTGTGTTAGTTATACCATTTTACATGATTTTTAGAGTTATATATATATATATAGTCATCCTATAATTATTCCCTTGGTATATTTTGGTCTTGATGATGTCTAGGAACCCATGACACCCTAAGAAGGTGTATGGTAGGATTAGATTAGCTTTGGAGTTGATTTGAAGGGATTGGAATAGGTTTAGTACGATAAAAACTATTTTCGATAAGTATAAAAAGTGTTCTGTCCTTGTTTTGTTTTTCTGGAAAATCCGACAGTAGGCACGAATTTTTGGCCTTGATATTTAGAAAATATACTTTAAAACGAATCCGTGGCCGCTTGAACGGAATAAAACGGAGTAATAACGAAGAAGTTATGAATTTTCAAGTTTGACGACTAAATATATATTTTCGTAAATTTCAAGAAGTTATTTTTACCTTATTCGAGTCAAAAACGAGTCCTAAGCTTTACAAATTATTTCGACTTGTCAAAAATATATTAGTATACTTTGATACGAAGCTAAGGACGTATTATACGTAGAAAACGGATTTGAAACGACTAAGATATGCACGTTTTCATAAACTTGCCGTAACTATTATTTTTAGAAAAACTATATTATTTTTACGAGACAAGTATTACGGTAACTAAAATGACCATGTTGACGGCTGTTTTTATCAATGATGTGGAACGTTTTGGAACGAAATGTCTTCTAATAAAATCGAGATCACCAAGCATATTTTCCAAAACGACTAACCGTTTGTATAGCGGAGTTTTAATAAATTAATTGCGGTTGCTCAAACTTTGCCGAAACTCACTTTTTACACAACATTTTAGACAAAATCACCATCTTTAACCCTTATTATCTTTATGTTCGAGACCTTTATGTCGAAAACTCTGAATCGAAACTTCTAGATTTTGATACAAGCTTTCCAAAACCGTCGAGTTCGTTTCCTAACGTCGACGACACCACTTTACGACTAGTTTTTCAAAGCCATTTTGTCACTTTCATGAAATTTCCAACGACGTTATTTTACGATTTAAAAGTTAAAATTTCACAATAAATCGTTACGAAACTATTGTAGGATGACATTTTGACGTAAATACTTGTAAAGTGATTTAAGAATGGTCAAGACGTCAAAAGAGTATTTTTTTCGACGATAAGTATTATTTTCAAAACCCGTAAATGGTATAAATAACATACGAAATGCATGCATAACATTACATCATAACTCATTACATATCATATCATATCATTTGTAATAGGTCCAGATTAAAGTTTCCCGCTATACCTCAGTGTACTCACTCTTGTCATCATACCAGTTTATCAAGTGAGTTCATAGCCCCACTTTTACTCTTTTAACTGCTTTTACAAACTCTTGGGGAGATACATGCTACATTTTAACCGAACACAAATGCTTTGAATCGTATGCTATATCCGAATGTTTTATTGTCACTAAGTATTTGCCATGTTCAAGTCCCTACATCATGAACCATTAGTCACTTGCAGTGAGCGAATATTGTGAATAGGCCTATTGAATTAACACTCCGCTCTTATTGACCCGCTAGGGAAATCGAGCGACTATATTTGAACCGTTAGGTAAATTGGCAAGTTTACCTATTTAGGCGGCGATGAAACGATGATTACCAATTTTTATTGGTGCGATGTTTACGCTTTGGTGTCATGAACTTAGTGAAATAAATACGATTTTGTTTTTAACGATGAGTGTGAACCATTTAACTCACACTACGATGATTGTGTTCAAACGAATTACTTAAACCTATGGATTTCACTCAACCTTTGTGTTGACCTTTTTAAGCATGTTTTATCTCAGGTAACTAAGGCTTTCAATTCATGGCATGCATCTGGACACATCATAGAGTCGCGGTGACGACGCGTCTCACTTGGGTTTTATGAACTTTTGAACATCGTTTGGCTTGTACTAAACTTATTTTCCGTGCATAGTAACTTTCATTTGGGACCTTTACTTGTAACTCTGATTATTTTATTAAATCAAACGATGTATTTTCCAAACGACACTTTAGGTCGTTCAATATAACTGTGATTGTGATGCTATGACAGTCAATCCCGTGAATTCCATTCACGCAAAAGCAGTAATTTGGGGTGTGACAGATTGGCATCGAGCTTGATTATAGAGAACTAGGTTGCATCATTGACCCTAGACTATAACTACATCATCATAGCATCTCATCATTTCATCATAAGTGCATGTTCACTTTGCGTGCGATTTATACGTACATTTTTCGAGTTATTTACTTTTATTTCACATCGATTGTCACATGGATGCCTTTAAATTCCCATCCCATTATCATTTTCCTCATACTCTAATGTGGTGAATACTTTGTCATTCCCTATCATAATTTTTATATCTGTTGACTCATCACCGATAACGTCGAATGCTGAGATAAACCTTTAAGTACGGCAAAGTCACTCTCACTCCTTTGTTTCACCACTAACATGTCGAGTTACACGTTACTCACACATTCAGTCACTAAACCACCATACATTTGAAACATTTACAACACCTCATAACCCATCTTTTCGGAAACCGTCGATCATTTTGAAAAATAACCTCAAACGTATCATTTCTTATCACTCTCTTTAGAGCGCATATTTTAACATTGGATTTTGCTACGCCTCACATTTCCTCTTGTTTTGAAGAAGATATAGCATCAAGAAAGCTACACCGAAATGACTCAAGCAATTATTCAAAAGTTGGTAAGGGATAGTGTAGCGAGGCATTAAGGATTGAAAGGAAGCGGTGGGCTGGGCCGAGGAGGCCGAGGTCAGGTCAAGCCGCTAGGCTTGTCTTCTTCTGCAGGAAATGCAGGAGGGTCCGAGTTAAAAGTCGTCGTATAAGGATTTCAAAGTGGAGATCCCACGAAGTTTAGAGGTACCGAAGGAGCCACCGCCATGGTTCGATGGTTCGAGAAATTGAGTCCGTGTTTGTTATGTAATTGCCGGATGATAGTAAGGTCAAGTTTGCTACGAGTACACTACTTGATGGAGCATTGTCGTGGTGGAACTCTTATGCTCAGCCAATGGGAATGGAGAATGCTTTCAAGCTTACTTGGGAGCAATTCAAGGGTTTGGTAACTAAGAAATTTTGTCCTCGTACGGAAGTGAAAAAGTTGGAGACAGAATTCTATGAACTAGTGACAATTGGGTATGATATTGACACTTACATTCGGAGATTCCAAGAATTGGCCGCGTTATGCCCGTCTATGGTTTCGGATAACGAGAAGTTACTAGAGGCTTTTATCGGGGGACTTCCCGAGGTTATTCAAGGAGATGTGACTTCCTTTGATCCACAAACGATTGAGGAATCTATTCGAGTGTCTCAAAAGCTCATGGCCCAGGTAGTAAAGAGAGGTAAGTACACCAACACCAACCAAAACAACAACAACAACAACGATGATAACCAAATCAACAACAACAAAAGGAAATGGGAAAACGACCAAGGAGGTTATGACAACAACAACCAAAACCGCAACACTAACCGTCATCAACAACAAAATAGAAGGCAAGAAGCTGGAATGGTTTATGCCGCTGCACCAATGAGAGGTAGAGGGTATGCTGGAACACACCCACTATGTAATCGATGTAATTTTCATCACTCGGTCCTTGCCCCGCCAAGTGCCACAAATGCCAAACACCGGACATCTAGCCGTGGATTGTAAAGGTAAAGCCGTAGTCACATGCTTCGGATGTGGGGAACAAGGACACTATAGGAATCAATGTCCTCAAAATCAAGGTCAACCAGTTGAAGGTGCTCATGGAATGCATACATGTTAGAGGAGGAGAAGCTCGTCATGGTCACAACAACGCGGAGGATCAAGAAGTTTGAAACTAACGGCCTTAATTTTTCCTTATGTACTATGTCGTATTAAGTTTATGTTTTCCATCGTATCCGAATCTTTATAACTTAAGATGTACTACTTTTGCTAAACCACTCGTTGTAAAATATTCTCTCTATCGTACTTATTTTCTTTCCGATTTGTTATAACTTATGAGAATTTTACTTCTGCTCCTTAACGACCAGTTTAACGACACGGTTTAAATCTTTGTAAACATTGAGAGTTATAACAACTAAACCGAACGTCACATCATTGTTCCTTAATTATACATAGCCTAGCTAACTATGTCTAATTCTGGAGGGGTCATGTTATGTTGGGAGCAGTTAATTATAAATCTTAGTGCAAGCAAAATTTTCACATGTTCAAATTCAAAGTGTTACTTATGAGAGATTCATCCGATGGTTTCTCTACTAACGATATTTTGTACGCTCTCAATCATTGATAACCGTAACGACACTTCTCCATACCTTCTTTCCTCGGTATTCATCACAAACTCAAAATTCGATAGACCATCACGAACCGAATTCGTGGATCAATTCCTTTTTGATGGGCGAATGTGACAACCCGAACTTTCGGTCATTTCTCAAACAATTCATGCTTTACAATTTCAACATTTATCGTAAACTAGGTTTACGTGTTCCAAATTCGCGTAACCATTAATGGTTTAGCGGCGAATTCATGATCATATCATCACGAACATTTCATATGGACTAAGTTTAGTCTACATTTCATTAACATCAATTGCATCATGTTAGTTCATTCATGACTTTACATTTCACATTAAACGCGTAAATTTTATATTAAATAAACGTTATCGCGTGAGTTATTATTTTGAACATTTAATCCGCTACCTCTAAAAATGATCCCGACATATTTTATACTTACATTTAGTTTATAAAACTATATTTTGAGTTTACTTAGTGTTTTAAATTTATTTGGTATATAAATCGTTAAATTTATATTATTACGACGTTTTTCTTAAAACTACATTTATAATTATTATAGCACTCAAATTTCACAAGGAATGTATTTTAAAATTTTTATAATATCATTATACTCTATTTTGATCTATTAAAATTTACTTGTACCTAAAAGCTACCAAAACCTTACAAGTTATTATTATTTACACATTTACTTACACTTTTCTTACAAGTATACAAGTATATACATAATGTAAAAAAAAAATATATATTTGGAGAAACATATTCCCCTGAAAACCGGCCCTTAAGGGTTGGCATTTATTGATTGGTATGGTTCTTGATTTCTTAGATTTATACATATACATTAAGTCTTACTTATACACTTTACTCATTCACTTCACAATAATTCAACTAGTGTTAAAACTTTTCTTCTCTCTTGTTTCCTTCCAAGAACCGCCATTCAAGAGGTTTACAAGGGATCATCACATTTTTTTACAAGCTCAAGTATTTACAATCTAGATCACACTTTGTTTAGGTTTTGAAATAAAACCTAGGGTGTTTAGGTTAAACCTTGGTTCTTTGCACCTCATCATTATAGCTTGTAAGCATATTTCTATCATTTTTCATCTTTTCTTATCATTACATATGTATCTCTTCATTTTGGAGCAAACATGCAAGACTTGTGTTAGTTATACCATTTTTACATGATTTTTAGAGTTATATATATATATATAGTCATCCTATAATTATTCCCTTGGTATATTTTGGTCTTGATGATGTCTAGGAACCCATGACACCCTAAGAAGGTGTATGGTAGGATTAGATTAGCTTTGGAGTTGATTTGAAGGATTGGAATAGGTTTAGTACGATAAAAACTATTTTCGATAAGTATAAAAGTGTTCTGTCCTTGTTTTGTTTTTCTGGAAAATCCGACAGAGGCACGAATTTTTGGCCTTGATATTTAGAAAATATACTTTAAAACGAATCCGTGGTCGCTTGAACGGAATAAAACGGAGTTATAACGAAGAAGTTATGAATTTTTCAAGTTTGACGACGAAATATATATTTTTCGTAAATTTCACAAGTTATTTTACCTTATTCGAGTCAAAACGAGTCATAAGCTTTACAAATTATTTCGACTTGTCAAAAATATATTAGTATACTTTGATACGAAGCTAAGGACGTATTATCGAGAAAACGGATTTGAAACGACTAAGATATGCACGTTTTCATAAACTTGCCGTAACTATTATTTTTAGAAAACTATATTATTTTTACGAGACAAGTATTACGGTAACTAAAATGACCATGTTGACTTTGTTTTTATCAATGATGTGGAACGTTTTGGAACGAAATGTCTTCTAATAAAATCGAGATCACCAAGCATATTTTCCAAAACGACTAACCGTTTGTATAGCGGAGTTTTAATAAATTAATTGCCGTTGCTCAAACTTTGCCGAAACTCACTTTTTACACAACATTTTAGACAAAATCACCATCTTTAACCCTTATTATCTTTATGTTCGAGACCTTTATGTCGAAAACTCCTGAACTGAAACTTCTAGATTTTGATACAAGCTTTCCAAAACCGTCGAGTTCGTTTCCTAACGTGCGACGTACACCATTTTACGACTAGTTTTTCAAAGCCATTTTTGTCACTTTCATGAAATTTCCAACGACGTTATTTTACGATTTAAAAGTTAAAATTTCACAATAAATCGTTCTGAAACTATTGTAGGATGAAATTTTGACGTAAATACTTGTAAAGTGATTTAAGAATGGTCAAGACGTCAAAAGAGTATTTTTCGACGATAAGTATTATTTTCAAAACCCGTAAATGGTATAAATAACATCTGAAATGCATGCATAACATTACATCATAACTCATTACATATCATATCATATCATTTGTAATAGGTCCAGTTAAAGTTTCCGCTATACCTCGATTGTACTCACTCTTGTCATCATACCGGTTTATCAAGTGAGTTCATAGCCCACTTTTACTCTTTTAACTGTTTTACAAACTCTTGGGGAGATACATGCTACATTTTAACCGAACACAAATGCTTTGAACGTATGCTATATCCGAATGTTTTATTGTCACTAAGTATTTGCCATGTTCAAGTCCCTACATCATGAACCATTAGTCACTTGCAGTGAGCGCGAATATTGTGAATAGGCCTATTGAATTAACACTCCCGCCTTATTGACCCGTTAGGGAAATCGAGCGCACTATATTTGAACCAGTAAGGTAAATTGGCAAGTTTACCTATTTAGGGCGGCGATGAAACGATGATTACCAATTTTTATTGGTGCGATGTTTACGCTTTGGTGTCATGAACTTAGTGAAATAAATACGATTTTGTTTTTAACGATGAGTGTGAACCATTTAACTCACACTACGATGATTGTGTTCAAACGAATTACTTAAACCTATGGATTTCACTCAACCTTTGTGTTGACCTTTTTAAGCATGTTTTATCTCGTGTAACTAAGGCTTTCAATTCATGGCATGCATCCGACACATCATAGAGTCGCGTGACGACGCGTCTCACTGGGTTTTATGAACTTTTGAACATCGTTTGGCTTGTACTAAACTTATTTTCCGTGCATAGTAACTTTCATTTGGGACCTTTACTTGTAACTCGATTATTTTATTAAATCAAGCGATGTATTTTCCAAACGACACTTTAGGTCGCTCAATATAATCGTGATTGTGATGCTATGACGGTCAATCCCGTGAATTCCATTCCACGCAAAATGTAATTTGGGGTGTGTGATTGGCATCGAGCTTGATTATAGAGAACTAGGTTGCATCATTGACCCTAGACTATAACTACATCATCATAGCATCTCATCATTTCATCATAAGTGCATGTTCACTTTGCGTGCGATTTATACGATACATTTTTCGAGTTATTTACTTTTATTTCACATCGATTGTCACATGGATGCCTTTAAATTCCCATCCCATTATCATTTTCCTCATACTCTAATGTGGTGAATACTTTGTCATTCCCTATCATAATTTTTATATCATTGACTCATCACCGATAACGCCGAATCTTGAGATAAACCTTTAAGTACTGCAAAGTCACTCTCACTCCTTTGTTTCACCACTAACATGTCGAGTTACACGTTACTCACACATTCAGTCACTAAACCACCATACATTTGAAACATTTACAACACCTCATAACCCATCTTTTCGGAAACCGTCGATCATTTTGAAAAATAACCTCAAACGTATCATTTCTTATCACCTCTCTTTAGAGCGCATATTTTTAACATTGGATTTTGCTACGTCTCACATTTCCTCTTGTTTTGAAGAAGATATGGCATCAAGAAAGCTACACCGAAATGACTCAAGCGGCTATTCAAAAGTTGGTAAGGGATAGTGTAGCGAGGCATTAAGGATTGAAAGGAAGCGGTGTGGCTGCCGGCCGCTTGAGGCCATGTTCTTCTTTGAAGCCGCTAGGCTTCTTCTTCACGCAGAAATGCGAGGAGGTCCGGAGTTAAAAGTCGTTAGATAAGGATTTCAAAGTGGAGATCCCACGAAGTTTAGAGGTACCAAGGAGCCACCGCCATGGTTCGATGGTTCGAGAAATTGGAGTCCGTGTTTCGTTATGTAATTGCCGGATGATAGTAAGGTCAAGTTTGCTACGAGTACACTACTTGATGGAGCATTGTCGTGGTGGAACTCTTATGCTCGACCAATGGGAATGGAGAATGCTTTCAAGCTTACTTGGGAGCAATTCAAGGGTTTGGTAACTAAGAAATTTTGTCCTCGTGCGGAGTGAAAAAGTTGGAGCAATTCTATGAACTAATGACAATTGGGTATGATATTGACACTTACATTCGGAGATTCCAAGAATTGGCGCGTTATGCCCGTCTATGGTTTCGGATAACGAGAAGTTACTAGAGGCTTTTATCGGGGACTTCCGAGGTTATTCAAGGAGATGTGACTTCCTTTGATCCACAAACGATTGAGGAATCTATTCGAGTGTCTCAAAAGCTCATGGCCCGGTAGTAAAGAGAGGTAAGTACACCAACACCAACCAAAACAACAACAACAACAACGATGATAACCAAATCAACAACAACAAAAGGAAATGGGAAAACGACCAAGGAGGTTATGACAACAACAACCAAAACCGCAACACTAACCGTCATCAACAACAAAATAGAAGGCAAGAAGTCGGAATGGTTTATGCCACGCACCAATGAGAGGTAGAGGTATCTTTGGAACACACCCACTATGTAATCGATGTAATTTTCATCACTCGGGTCCTTGCCCTGCCAAGTGCCACAAATGCCAAACACCGGGACATCTAGCCAGGGATTGTAAAGGTAAAGCCGTAGTCACATGCTTCGGATGTGGGGAACAAGGACACTATAGGAATCAATGTCCTCAAAATCAAGGTCAACCAGTTGAAGGTGCTCATGGGAATGCATACATGTTAGGAGGAGGAGAAGCTCGTCATGGTCACAACAACGCGGAGGACTGAAGAAGTTTGGAAACTAACAGTCTTAATTTTTCCTTATGTACTATGTCGTATTAAGTTTATGTTTTCCATCGTATCCGAATCTTTATAACTTAAGATGTACTACTTTTGCTAAACCACTCGTTGTAAAATATTCTCTTCTATCGTACTTATTTTCTTTCCGATTTGTTATAACTTATGAGAATTTTACTTCCTGTTCCTTAACGACCAGTTTAACGACACGGTTTAAATCTTTATAAACATTGAGAGTTATAACAACTAAACCGAACGTCACATCATCGTTCCTTAATTATACATAGCCTAGCTAACTATGTCTAATTCTGGAGGGGTCATGTTATGTTGGGAGCAGTTAATTATAAATCTTAGTGCAAGCAAAATTTTCACATGTTCAAATTCAAAGTGTTACTTATGAGAGATTCATCCGATGTTTTCTCTACTAACGATATTTTGTACGCTCTCAATCATTGATAACCGTAACGACACTTCTCCATACCTTCTTTCCTGGTATTCATCACAAACTCAAAAATTCGATAGACCAACACGAATCGAATTCGTGGATGAATTCCTTTTTGATGGGCGAATGTGACAACCGAACTTTCGTGTCATTTCGAAACAATTCATGCTTTACAATTTCAACATTTATCGTAAACTAGGTTTACGTGTTCCAAATCGCGTAACCATTAATGGTTTAGCGGCTAATTCATGATCATATCATCACGAACATTTCATATGGACTAAGTTTAGTCTACATTTCATTAACATCAATTGCATCATGTTAGTTCATTCATGACTTTACATTTCACATTAAACGCGTAAATTTTATATTAAATAAACGTTATCGCGTGAGTTATTATTTTGAACATTTAATCCGCTACCTCTAAAATGATCCCGACATATTTTATACTTACATTTAGTTTATAAAAACTATATTTTGAGTTTACTTAGTGTTTTAAATTTATTTGGTATATAAATCGTTAAATTTATATTATTACGACGTTTTTTCTTAAAAACTGCACGATAATTATTATAGCACTCAAATTTCACAAGGAATGTATTTTTAAAATTTTTATAATATCATTATACTCTATTTTGATCTATTAAAAATTTACTTGTACCTAAAAGCTACCAAAACCTTACAAGTTATTATTATTTACACATTTACTTACACTTTTCTTACAAGTATACAAGTATATACATAATGTAAAAAAAAATATATATATTTGGAGAAACATATTCCCCTGAAAACCGGCCCTTAAGGGTTGGCATTTATTGATTGGTATGGTTCTTGATTTCTTAGATTTATACATATACATTAAGTCTTACTTATACACTTTACTCATTCACTTCACAATAATTCAACTAGTGTTAAAACTTTTCTTCTCTCTTGTTTCCTTCCAAGAACCGGCCATTCAAGAGGTTTACAAGGGATCATCACATTTTTTTTACAAGCTCAAGTATTTACAATCTAGATCACACTCTTGTTTAGGTTTTGAAATAAAAACCTAGGGTGTTTAGGTTAAACCTTGGTTCTTTGCACCTCATCATTATAGCTTGTAAGCATATTTCTATCATTTTTCATCTTTTCTTATCATTACATATGTATCTCTTCATTTTTGGAGCAAACATGCAAGACTTGTGTTAGTTATACCATTTTTACATGATTTTTAGAGTTATATATATATATATATAGTCATCCTATAATTATTCCCTTGGTATATTTTGGTCTTGATGATGTCTAGGAACCCATGACACCCTAAGAAGGTGTATGGTAGGATTAGATTAGCTTTGGAGTTGATTTGAAGGGATTGGAATAGGTTTAGTACGATAAAAACTATTTTCGATAAGTATAAAAGTGTTCTGTCCTTGTTTTGTTTTTCTGGAAAATCCGACAGTAGGCACGAAATTTTGGCCTTGATATTTAGAAAATATACTTTAAAACGAATCCGTGGCCGCTTGAACGGAATAAAACGGAGTTATAACGAAGAAGTTATGAATTTTTCAAGTTTGACGACGAAATATATATTTTTCAGAAATTTCAGCAAGTTATTTTTACCTTATTCGAGTCAAAAACGAGTCCTAAGCTTTACAAATTATTTCGACTTGTCAAAAATATATTAGTATACTTTGATACGAAGCTAAGGACGTATTATACGTAGAAAACGGATTTGAAACGACTAAGATATGCACGTTTTCATAAACTTGCCGTAACTATTATTTTTAGAAAAACTATATTATTTTTACGAGACAAGTATTACGGTAACTAAAATGACCATGTTGACATGTTTTTATCAATGATGTGGAACTTTTGGAACGAAATGTCTTCTAATAAAATCGAGATCACCAAGCATATTTTCCAAAACGACTAACCGTTTGTATAGCGGAGTTTTAATAAATTAATTGCGGTTGCTCAAACTTTGCGAAACTCACTTTTACACAACATTTTAGACAAAATCACCATCTTTAACCCTTATTATCTTTATGTTCGAGACCTTTATGTCGAAAACTCCTGAACTGAAACTTCTAGATTTTGATACAAGCTTTCCAAAACCGTCGAGTTCGTTTCCTAACGTGCGACGTACACCACTTTACGACTAGTTTTTCAAAGCCATTTTTGTCACTTTCATGAAATTTCCAACGACGTTATTTTACGACGAAAAGTTAAAATTTCACAATAAATCGTTACGAAACTATTGTAGGATGACATTTTGACGTAAATACTTGTAAAGTGATTTAAGAATGGTCAAGACGTCAAAAGAGTATTTTTTTCGACGATAAGTATTATTTTCAAAACCCGTAAATGGTATAAATAACATACGAAATGCATGCATAACATTACATCATAACTCATTACATATCATATCATATCATTTGTAATAGGTCCAGATTAAAGTTTCCGCTATACCTCGGTGTACTCACTCTTGTCATCATACCGTTTATCAAGTGAGTTCATAGCCCCACTTTTACTCTTTAAGCATTTTACAAACTCTTGGGGAGATACATGCTACATTTTTAACCGAACACAAATGCTTTGAACTGTATGCTATATCCGAATGTTTTATTGTCACTAAGTATTTGCCATGTTCAAGTCCCTACATCATGAACCATTAGTCACTTGCAGTGAGCGAATATTGTGAATAGGCCTATTGAATTAACACTCCCTTCTTATTGACCCGGTTAGGGAAATCGAGCGCACTATATTTGAACCAAGAAGGTAAATTGGCAAGTTTACCTATTTAGGCGGCGATGAAACGATGATTACCAATTTTATTGGTGCGATGTTTACGCTTTGGTGTCATGAACTTAGTGAAATAAATACGATTTTGTTTTTAACGATGAGTGTGAACCATTTAACTCACACTACGATGATTGTGTTCAAACGAATTACTTAAACCTATGGATTTCACTCAACCTTTGTGTTGACCTTTTTAAGCATGTTTTATCTCAGGTAACTAAGGCTTTCAATTCATGGCATGCATCTGGACACATCATAGAGTCGCGGTGACGACGCGTCTCACTTGGGTTTTATGAACTTTTGAACATCGTTTGGCTTGTACTAAACTTATTTTCCGTGCATAGTAACTTTCATTTGGGACCTTTACTTGTAACTCGATTATTTTATTAAATCAAACGATGTATTTTCCAAACGACACTTTAGGTCGCTCAATATACTTGTGATTGTGATGCTATGACAATAATCCCGTGAATTCCATTCACCGCAAAAAATGTAATTTGGGGTGTGACACTTGGGAAATGGTCTTTATTCTTAGTTTGTCGGTTTGGGGGGAAGCTACCAAAGATTCATATTTAGAAGGCTCATGTTCAGACGATTTTCTTAGAAGCCTCGAATGCTTTGGTGGTGAAAGTTTAAGAGATGTTGATTCCTTTCTTCTACAACGTACTGAACGATATCCTTATCTCGATACTCATCTCATCATCCTCTTAAACTAAATTATCTTCTTTATATATATTTTTTTATCAAAAAAGCAAAATACAAAATTATAAAACCAACAAAAAGAAAATAGAAAATCATAAAATTTCAAAACCCATGAAAAAAAATCTGAAAATTTTGAAAAAGCACAAAAATATATATTTTTTTATATCATGTCATCTGGTTTCGATAACATCTACGGACTTTGAATTGTCATTCAATAATGACACGGGTCTTTAGATGAAGTTCGAACATATGTAATAAGTTTTTTAATTTGATTTAAAAAAAATGAGATGGAGAAAAATGATGGTTTATTGTCATTTCAGGCAGTAACCCGTGTTAAAAGAAAGAACAGAGCTATGCTTTATCTTATTTTTAAAACCTCATGCTCGATTCTAAAACAAATGTTTGTCGCCAAAAGACAATGTATCCTTCACAAATATTTTTCCTTCTAAATATTCTTCCGAAAATATTTGTCATCTAATGAAAACAAAATTGCTTTGAAAATAACTCTGACTATATTTTTGAAAATTATCCGAATTATCATTTGTCAAAATCTCTAACACTCAATCAACAACTTATGTTATTGATTGAGGGGAGAATGATTTCAATCAAATCAAAAAGTTATTTTTCAAACAATTGGCACGTGAATCGAGCAAGGTCTAATTTTGGACAATCAAAAGGACAATGTTTTTGTACAATTGGATCCGCACCAAGGCTAATGTTATGCTTTCATAAGATACTTAAGCATGTTTAATCATTGAGTTTAAAGTCTCGAATTTGAACCTTATCGGTTAAATGTTTTAAATGCAAGTCACAATTCTCCTCAAAATTTTTCAAAAACAATTTAAATCAATAGAGATCACAAATCTCAAAGGATTTGAAAATTGTGATCGGGGGAGAATTTGTGATTTAAATTGGATATAAACTGATAATTCAATAAGTGGTTTTATAAATATAATTACAAGCACTCCTCCCTACATGTGCCAAACAATTTCAAATTTACCATGCACATGTTAAGGGGGAGCATCTATCTCAAACCAAAAAGGATTGAAATGTGATTAATTTGTCTATAAGTGCAGGTTCTCTCTAATATGTGCAAAACACTTTCGAATCTCGATGCACATATTGAGGGGGAGCAATCATAAGAAAACCTCATCCTTCTCAAAAGTGTTTTATCCAAAGTATTTAAAATACTAGATTTGATCGGGAAGTGATGATGATCATTTTAGAAAATGTTAATCAAAGATTGGACCTTTAATTCTTAATCTAAGATTTCAAAGTCCACTTGCCTCAATGTGCTAAAAAAATTTCAAATATTTGATGAACATGTTGAGGGGGAGCTTTTCTAATATATCAAAAACAATTCAGGTACAAAACGCTTTGATCTCGTATCACAAGTACCTGGATTGATTTTTCAAATGGTTTTCAATTGGTTTCAATGGCAGAAGAACAATACCAAAAATTACTTTATTCATGGAGATATAAGGATGGTTAGGGTAGGTATTCGTTCCCACGATCCAGCCAGAGCCAGAGGGATCTACCCTGGGACAATCCACTAGATAGTGTAGAAGTCCTTAGGTATGATAGAAAAAGGAGAAAAGTGAGAAATGGGAAGAGTGTGGTCGAGATAGAGCTAGGCGGAATAAACCCAACAAGGTTCTAGTTATGAAATCTCGGTAAGAATCAAGGGATTGAAGAATTAAAAAGAAATGAATGAGAAAAGGATGAAAAGAAATAGCCCTCCATTAATTCAACCTTAGGGCAGTATCCGGAATCAATTCATATGCTACTGGTGGTTACCAAGGTAACACCGGTATTGAAGACAAGACTTCATGGACCCAGTGATGCACTGCACTACAACTTCCCAAGCTACTAAAGTTCCTCTTAAAAATACTTGTTTCATTCTCACGGGGAACCTACATAATCTATCGACTTTCTCTTAGAGGTTGTTGATATTGAAGAAGGAGACCCTCTCCCTAGTCTTCGGCATAGGAACCAAATATGCACTATTGAGTCTAGAGCCACGAGATCATCAATAAAGCTCATTATGACACAATTAATGAAGACTCACTGTTCCACACAATGTGGAAAGTGAGAATATATGTTAAGAGTCCTACGCATTATCCTTGTGATTTTGCCAGAACATCTGAGTGATGTGTTAACACATTCACAATGAAGATGGAAAACCTTCTAGAGCCAACATCAAACAAGCTCTTGGTGGGTGGCATGTGAGATGTATCCAATAGATCAACCATGTGACAACTGGATAGAAACGATGGGGCGATTCATATTTTGAATCAATCCTGGTTCAGAAATGGATTGACGGATACCTTTGAAAAACCGGTCGTTGTGCTTAAAAATTCTTTTCTATAGCACATCGACTGTGTATTAGTGTTTCAAAATTAAAAGGGTATTTATGACTGATAATTGATTTTCTAATAAAACCTTCGCTGTATTGCAAAACCCTTTATATTAAGCAATACACGGTTGTTTTTCAAATCATTTTTCATCAATCAGTGAATCTCAATTCGCTGGTCCACTCACTCCATGTTGTCTTCTTTGAGACGTTTCGGTTTGAGAATGGCTAAAGCTACTGCGAAACCCTGTCAAGGAGATTCCTTGGAATTATACATGATCATAGGCAGTACTTGTACCGATCAACGGGGAACCGTGGGTCGTGCACCTCAATTCAACGAAGTGATCAAAGACACTTTCGTGCGCTTTTATTGCTAATCTGTTGTTGCAGGAACACCGACGGTTGCGGTGATCGAATTGAGGAGTCAATCCATAACCGCATGCTCACACAACACGTTCATTTCAAATAAATCATGATATGTGCATATCTTCATCAAGTGACTCTGATATTTTCACTCCATGTTTCTGCTACGCTGCTGTAAATGTCATGAATCAACTAAAGCTTTCGCAACTCTGATGAGAAGATATCATGATCTATAATGTGAGCATGTCGGTCCAATAGTCACAACGTCACATGATGGCAACTCTACAAAGGATGAGTCAGAGATTTATGGTGGCTGATGATCTCAAAGCTGGCTCAAAACTAATCATCATGTGGATCATTTAAAGACCTCCACTTGAAAGAACAAGGCATGCTGATAATGAAGAATCAAAGACTACGGACTATAGAGCAAAGAATTTAATCAAGAATCCAAGAACACCAAAATGTAATATCTGTTTGTAATTGATGTAATTGAGGTGACCTCCCTTAAGGGGAGATTGTTAGGATTTAGAAAATCCCGTTATTAAAGAATCGGTCACCTCAAGTATATGTATTCGTTAGAAAGCTCGTAGTCGTAGTTATTTAGTGTTAATACATTGTTTGTTAAGTAACACCGTGGAGGACAGACAGGTCTTTACCCACTGTATTCCTGATCCACATCCCGTAGGAGGCGTGTCTTGTAAGAACCTATAAATACCCTTTGCCTAGCAAGGCAAAGGGTTGGAGCTTTCAATATCATTTTTCTTTGTCTCACTAAAGTTCCCAACTCTCTTCCACTTTCTCTCTCTAGACTCATTTTATACGCCCCTAGTTTATGTTTGATTATTTGTTTATGAAAACCAATATGTTACACATCATGGTCTAGTAGCACCACGGCCCCATTGCTCATTTTCCTCTTCACCGAAAAGGGCCCATACCATCTTGATTTGAGTTTTCCCGGAAATAATCTCAACCTTGAATTATACAAGAGCACCTTATCTCCTTCTACAAACTCTTTAGGATTCTTTATTCATTGATCATGTCATTTTTCGCCCTTTCTTTATATGTGATCGACGATTCATAAGCTTCAAGTCTTAGTTCATCCAGCTCTTGAAGCTGCAAGAACCTATTTGACCCTGCTTCAGAATAATCCATATTATAAGCCTTAAGTGCCCAGTATGCCTTTTGCTCAAGTTCAATAGGGAGGTGGCATGCTTTCCCGTATACCAAGCGAAAAGGGGTTGTTCCGATGGGTGTTTTATAAGTCGTTCTGAATGCCCATAGTGCCTCATCTAGTTTGAATGCCCAATCTTTTCTATTCTGGTGGATCATTTTTTCAAGTATCCGCTTTAATGCTCTATTTGTGTTCTCTACTTGCCAATTGGTTTGGGGATGATATGCCGTAGAGAACCTATGCGAAACACCATACTTCTTCATTACCTTCTCCATTTGAGCATTGCAAAAGTGGGTTCCTCTATCACTGATCAATGCCTTGGGAATCCGGAATCGTGCGAAGAGTTTTTTAAGAAAATGAATGACCACCCTTGCATCGTTAGTCCTAAGGGCTTGTGCCTCCACCCATTTGGACACATAGTCGATAGCAACTAGAATGTATTCATTTCCTCCGGATGATGGAAAAGGTCCCATAAAGTCGATACCCCAGACATCGAATATTTCGCAGACTTAGATATAGTTCTGCGGTGCTTTATCCCTCCTCGAGATGTTGCCCGATCGTTGGCATGCATCGCACGTTTGAACTAATCTCTTAACGTCGCGAAAAATAGTAGGCCAGTAGAATCCGACATCGAAAACTTTTCGTGCCGTGACATTTACACCGTGATGCCCCCCAGATGGTCTCGCATGACACTCTCTCATAATCCGATCAATCTCCTTCCCAGCAATACAACGTCGAATGATCTGATCGGGGCATATACGGAATAAGAAGGGCTCATCCCAAAAATAGTATTTTAGCGCGGTAAAGAATTTTTTTTTTATCTTGCCTAGTCATGTAATTTGGCAAGACCCAACTGGACAGATAGTTAGCATAATCCGCATACCATGGCTCAATATCCATAATGGCCATTAGCCGTTCCTCAGGAAAAGAGTCATGAATTTCGGTATGGTCTAATTTCTCTAAGTCTAGGTTCTCTAATCGTGATAGATGATCAGCAGCAAGATTTTCAGCTCCTTTTTTATCTCGAATTTCAATGTCGAATTCTTGAAGCAATAGAATCCACCTAATAAGTCTGGGTTTTTCATGTTATTCGGAGAACAAGTATTGTAAGGCTTAGTGATCGGTGAAGACGACAGTTTTGGAAAGGACGAGATATTGCCTGAATTTATCGAAGACAAAAACAACAACCAAAAGCTCTTTCTCGGTGGTTGTATAATTCTCTTGCGCCACATTCATGGTTTTGCTAGCATAGCAAATTGGTTGAAAATGCTTCTCCTTTCTTTGGCCCAGTACGGCGCCTACAGCATAATCACTAGCATCGCACATGATCTCGAATGGTTGGGACCAATCAAGGGTAACCATTATTGGAGCCTGAGTAAGATCTTTCTTTAGGCGATTGAATGCTTCCTTACATTCTTTCAAAAAGTCAAAAGAAGCATCCTTGACTAGAAGCTGTGTCATTGGTCGGGCAATTTTTGAGAAGTCCTTAATAAACCTTCTATAAAAGCCCGCATGACCAAGAAAGCTTGGAATGGCCTTAATGGTAGTAGGATAGGGTAGTTTAGATATTTCTTCGATTTTAGCCCTATCGACCTCGATTCCATTTCCGGAGACTTTATGTCCCAAGACAATTCCTTCTCTTACCATTAAATGGCATTTTTCCCAATTAAGGACTAAATTGGTTTCTTCACACCGTTCAAAGATCTTCCAAATTTGGATAATCAAGGTTGAAGGAGTTTCCAAATACCAAAAATCATCCATGAAGACTTCCATGCTATCTTCAATCAATTCATGGAATATGGCCATCATACATCGTTGAAAGGTAGCGGGGCCAGATAACCGAAGGGCATTCGCTTGTAAGCAAAAGTCCCGTAGGGGCATGTAAATGTAGTTTTTTCTTGATCTTCAGGAGCAATGGGGATTTGGAAGTATCCTAAGAAACCGTCAAGAAAACATTAGTACTCATGCCCGGCTAACCTTTCGAGCATTTGATCGATGAATGGTAGGGGAAAATGATCTTTCCGTGTGGCATCATTTAGTTTCTTGTATTCGATACAAACACGCCAACCAGTGACCGTTCTCTGCGGCACTAAATCACCCTTCTCATTCTTCACAACCGTCATTCCTCCTTTTTGGAACCACTTGGTGAGGTGACCCAAGGGCAGTCTCGAAATGGGTAGATTAGGCCGGCATCGGTAGCTTGACGACCTCCTTTTTACTACCTCCTTGATATTAGGGTTAACTCTCCTCCGAGGTCGAGCAGTTGGGTTTGTGATCCTCCTCCATAAGAATTTTATAAGTGCAAAAAGTAGAATCAATTCCTTTAATGTCAGCAACACTCCATGCGATCACTCCTTTGTATTCTCTTAGAACTTCTAAGAGTTTCCCTTTTTTTTCAGTGGTCAGTGAGGAGCTTATGATGACAGGGAGTTGATCCTCTCCTTGAAGGAAGGCATATTCTTAATGACTTGGGAGATCTTTCAGTTCTAAGGTAGGATCGATGGTTTTAGCTTGTTTTCTGGCTTTTGAAGTTCAAGAGGTTCAATTTCTTCCCTACGTGGGTAAAGGAAATGACCCAACCATCTCGTCTCTTCATCATCGTACATTATGTTGTTGGCATCATTCATGAATTCGTTTACTAGATATTCATCAATACGACTATTTATATCATCAACAAACTCATCAACTTTGTTAGGATCGAAAAGTATAAGATTTATGTGGTTTGGAGGTCGGGGTTGATGGAAGAAGATGAAGATCTTCATCCTCTTTAGTGAGAGAAACTAGAGAGGAGGAGAAAACAAATGAACTTTTATTGAATAAATACACAATACACTTAACCAAATGATTCACCTCACCTCATGGAGAGTCATGAGGGTATTTATAAACTCTAACTTTGCCCCTTAAACGATACTAGTCCCTAAGGGCAAAGTATACTACGCGTCTAGTCCAATTCACGTAAGTGGCGTTATCTTTATAAAAGCGAGGCTAACAAACTTCTTCAACAAAATAAATAGGATGATCGTAAGAGGAGGGACGACTCATAGAATCCTTGATGTCGAAGGTTCGACTCGGATCCCACTCGTAAAGTGAGTTTACCATCATGAACATCGATGATGGCACGGTGTAGCCAAGATTGGTCTTCCAAGGATTATTGGGACCGAGTTATCTTCCTTCATTTCCAAAATCACGAAATCAACCGAAAATTTGAACTCCCTACCCTCACAACAACATTTTCACAAACTCAATGGGATATTTGATTGATCGATCATTAACCGAATACTCATTCGGTTGGTTTCGATACGAATATCCGAGTTTGAGAAATAAGGAATGAGGCATCAAGTTAATGCTTGCCCCAAGATCTCGCCAAGGCGTTTTTCATAGAGCGCCCCTATAGATCAAGGGATGGTGAAGCTACCGGATCTTCTTTCTTCTTGGGTAGGCTCTTTTAGATGATAGCCGAACATTCTTCTCCTAATGATATCAACCCTTCAAGCTTCTTCCGATTCGATAGTAACCTCTTGAAGTATTTGCTATGTTTAGGGATATGATAAAATACATCGATAAGTGGTATGTTGACTGGCGGTCCTTTTAAGTAAGACAATGACCTCTCATTGTCTTCTTCACCTTTTGATTCTTTAAGCGAGGGGTAAGGAATCCGTGTAAGAGTCGAACACCGGACCGAAATTGATGCTTGTAGAGGAGGGTCATGAGGAGTTGGAGGGTCCAGAACTTCTCCTTATCCAACTCGGACTCCACAGTAGTGGGATTTTGACCAGGTATGGTGGATCCTTGGTAGTGGTTCTTGATCGGGTAGTAATGGCGCAAGTTGGATCATCTTGAGTTGGACCGGGTTCACTTACTCTTGTGTGGAGTTCAAGAAATCATGCGTTTAATTCAGCTTGTTGCTCTTGAATGAATCCTTGAGACCCTTTAAAAGCATTCCCTTTCCATGGCGAATGCCGAGCTCTTTCTCAAAGGTATCACGGATGGTGTATTGAACCTCTTCTCCCCAGGTCTTCCATTTTAGATTACCCCAAGGAATGTATTCATCATATTGATAGAATACTAGGAGGAAGGGTCATCATAAATGTCATGGTGGAAAGGAAGGCGTGCTCTCGGCGTGTGTTATCATCGCACTCGTGTGACCCTCCACAAATGTCGCATATAATGTATGGGTTAAGCGACCTCTTAGGTTCTTGTGACTTTGTGAGGTATGCAATCTTCTCTTGTGCCCTCTTCATCCGATCATCGAGAGATAATAGGATGTTATTCGAGGTAGCGAGATACTCATTACTGATTCTTGGCTCGTTCCAAGTATTGTCTTGGTCTGGACATACTCCTCAATGCGGTCCCATCCTTCTTCCGCACCGAGATTGGAAGTTTTCCGCCGGTCGAAGTCGATCCTTTTGATCATTGCGAGACATTGTCGTAAAAGATTTGAACAAGCAACCAAAGGTTGATACCATGGTGTGGGGCTTGTTGAGCGAGATCTTTATAACGAGTCCGAGGAGTTAACGATAGATTCTCCATCATTTGATGGAAGTAAAGGATTTCGCTCGATGGATGCGGTTCTCCTGGGAGGAAAGAACTTTTGGTAAATTTGGTAGTGAGTTGTTCCCAAGTGAAGATGGACCTTAGAGGTAGCTTATCGAGCCACTCTTTGGCCTTCCCTTGAAGAAAATGGGAAAACCGAGTCTAGATGTCTCCTTGGATGCTCCGTCGGCATAGATAGTATCCACAATTTTTAAAAATTGTTTGATGTGATGAATTGGGTTTTATTTGTGGATTAGTGAAATTGACATGCATTCGGATAAGCCAAATGTCGGTGGCATGCAACATCTCGATTGACACATTCGAAGGGTAGACAATGGCGGTAAATCCAGATCGGAGGAGAAGAGTACTCCCTAAGGAATTTTTCATTTGGTTTATTGATGGGTCCATTGGCGGGAATAGTGGGGATTTCCTCGCTATGTTGGCTCAGTTGTCAATGTTGATGGTTTCGGAGACTTGGGGAATGTGTGGACTCTTCATCGATTCGGCTTCATCAAAATTGATGGTGGTACCTTGAGGTTCGACTCATGGAGAGCTCTTCTCCGCTATACAACTCTCTTCGGGTTCAACAAAGGGTTCAAGAAGGGTTTTGGTGGAACTACGGGTCCTAAGTTGTCTAAGGGAATTGGGGGAAATGCATTTGGTTTGGTGGCGGGTTATCACTTTCCATGATGAAAAGTGATTGAATTATGAACAAATTCACGAAGAATGGGGATAGACTACGAGGAAGCTAAAATGAGAAAAATCTTACTTGATATGAATCAAGCAAGGAACCTAAGCGAGGTGAAAATCTAGCTAGCTATTCTATTCCCCCAGTGCGCCCAAAACTTGATCACGCGCATAACGAGCGTTGGGGTCAAAGGAAACTTCCTTTTCTTTGAGCAAGTTTTTCAATCACCTAGGCAATGAACCTAATCGTTGTAGTGTAGTATTAGGGTAAGCCTCGGGATTGATATCGTTCTCTAGGGAATAGGAATGCTAGTGAGAAATTACTACGCTAAGGTTGGGGTTGAGGAAGATTATTTTTTATCTTTTTATATTTTTAGAAAATTGAAAGGTACGATCTCGGGTATTGGATTTGGGGTGGTACTTCTACCGGTTACTCTACTATTATCTAGTCTAATTAACTAAGCTAGGGGTAGTCTATGTCTAATTGATGTGTGCTCGTATGATGATTAAAAATGTGTCTACCTAAATACTATTACTCCTAGTTATCTTTTATTGATGGTTGAATTGCCACGTCCTTATTCTTAACGCGTTGTGTCTTCTAAGGTCGTAGGGTATGCTTTTCTCCTAACTCTTTGAGAATACCTTAAGGTTATTGCCTACAAAATCTCTATGATTCATAAACTAACTCTAAGGTTATCTTTGGATTTTTAGCCTACAATAACTCTAGGCGATTATAAACTAATGTTCACGAAGATTACTCAAGCATTAAAAACACAACGTTGGCTATTGCAATCCTAAGCCAATTACAATTAAGATAAGAGACAACCAATCAATAATTAATAACTAGGTTTCATAGATCTAAGCAAACACACAAGTAAATTAGTGGGACATGATGAACATGCAAGCATACACATATACAATAGAAGACATAATGAAATCAATGAAGTTGATTACTTATCTTGATGTAAAATAAGGTATGAGAACCCTAAGATCTCGCCCAAGACAAACCAAAATCGTTTTAGGTTTTACTCCACAATTCTACCTTTTAAAAGTCGAAAATTCAATTCTATATATAGATTTACAAGCTGCGACGGTGTCACTCTTTAATTGTGGCGTCGTCCGATCGCCGCCATTAGGGTTTCATCTTGGCCAAGTCAACTTTGGGACGGCGTCACGTTGTGGTTGTCGTCATCGGCTTCATCTTCTACGCCGTCGAACGGATCTAGGCCATCGAGTTGTGACGCCCTACTCTTCAAAGCTGAAGCCGTCGGTACAAAATAGCAATTTCACTCTCGATCCGTCGTGGTTAGAGGGACGGCGTCGCCGCCTTTGCTTGTGGCGTCGTCGGGTGTACTTCCGGCGGCTTGAGTGTCTTGATCTTGACTTTAGCCATTTTCTTCACAAATTCGCCTTTTCGTCCAAATAAGCATCATTCCGACCTTTTGCCTTTAAGAGACCTAAAGGTGAAAAGGAGCGAAATTAGCGATGCGGATATAAAAGTGGTCGATTAAGGGCTTAAATGACCCTCAAAAGTGTACCTTTTAAATCCTTATCAAATATCCCTACACTTGGTATTTGCTTGTCCTCAAGCAAATGTGCTTTGGCCAATTTGTTAGGTCACCATGTTGTAACACAAACATCAATATGTTAGAAATAGATGAAGAAAGGATCGGATGAACATTTAACACACAAAACACACGGATGATATAGAAAGGTTTAGGCGTAGGATTTGAATGAAGTGAACAACCAACCTTCAAATGAAGGTATACAAGAGTTATTTATAGAGAATGAGCTAGGGCAACACACAAGCTCCCTTCCTTTCCTTATTGGGCTTGGGCCAAGGCTTATGGGCTTTCTACATAAGCCTTGCCATTAATACTAACTTAAAACCCTAATTAAGCTAACTATTACATATTGATTACTAACACTTGAGAAGTAGTTTAGGAGTGATTCCAACAATCTCCCCTTAAGTGTTAGTAATTGATGTCTTCTATAATCTTGAACAGTTGTTGGTGCAGATGTAATAGTAGCTTTGACGTCTTCTGACATTCTTCTTTCGTGTGAGAAAAGTGCCTTGATTCCAACAATCTCCCTAGTGTGGGGATCTTGTTTCTTTTGAAGTATTCTGCTTTGACGTCTTTGATTTCTTTGTTCTTGAATTCTTTGTTCTTTGTGGTGGTTGTGATAGTATGTTGGTGTCAGCTACAGGTCAGCTTCGTTACTCCAGCGTCTCCACGTCTTTCTCCAACATGCTCACACACTCATTTGACAATGAATTCCAGATGTGAAGTAGTTCTCGAGTCTTTATAACTTTGTAGATTCTTTGATTAGATGAAGAATCATTATGACTTTGTGTTGCCTTTGATAATGAGAGAACTTCTTTGATGATGTTGTTGGTATGAGCATGTGGAGAATCAGCACGATCTCTTCCTCCCGCGAGCATCCATCGGCAGAAAGATCTCGTGATCGCGAACACCAATTGATCATTGTAATCTTTTCATAAAGAATTGATTACTACAATTGTTCTCTTGATGAATGTCTTGATTCCATTCACCTTGGTCGGGCGAATCGACCTTCCGAATCTCGTAGGGACAATTGGCATTACAACGAACAAGTTCAAGTAATGACCGCATATTCGGGACTCGATTCTTGAAGGAATATCCTTAGCGGGATTTCCAAGACTTACAAGTTTGAACTCGAGAGTGTCAACAAGATAATGTGAAGACACATCTCTAATTCTAGCAAAGGTCATTCTGAAACCGGATGCTCTCGAAGGCTAACACGATATACCAAGTACATTCTATTCGGGTGAATCGATGAGGTACACCAAGCATCACCCCACGATCGTAGACCGTTTGAGACAACACTAAGCGTAACCCACACGGAGTTACCAAAGTGACTACTTGTCATGGTCTGTTTAATGTTGACCACGGCAGAGTTTCCATTCAATCACCGAGGATCACAATTGTGAACCCTCATAAATGTTCTCGACAGTTGCGAAGATCGTGAAGGACTCAAATATGTATCACTTGCATTCATATTGTTGAGCGACAAGTGATGAAATGTCAAGTGTTCCTAAGAGATCTTTTGATGAATCTCGTGGCTCTAGACTCAATAGTGTGCTTTGGTTTTCTGAGCGGAGACTAGGAGAGGTATCCTTCTTCAATACCGGCAATCTCTAAGAGAAAGCCGATAGTTTACGTAGGGTTCCTGTGAGAATGAAACAAGCTTATGTTGCGAGAAACTTGAGTGGCTAAGAAGGTTTAGTGCATGCGTCCTTTGGGTCCATGACGACTTTGATCTTCAATACCGGTGTCAACTAGTGACAACCAAGAGCATATGAATTAAACCCTTGTGCGCCCTAAGTTGAATAACGGAGGGCTATTTCTTTTCACCCTTTTCTTTACTTTTCTTTTTAATTCTTCAACTCCTTCTTTCTCCGATTCTCATTTTCTCCTTCTTATAATCAAACCTAAGGACTTCTAGATTCTAACTATTGGTGATGTCCTTGGGTAGATCCCTCCGGCTCTGGTGGATCATAGGACGGTTATTCCTAACCTTAGTCACCTTTTAACTCCATGACTAACCTATTTTTCAACAAAACCATTTTCATGAAAATCTCTCAAAGTGTTTATGAGTAAAAACATTTTGTACCACTGAAAGAGTTTTATATTTTGCAGAAATACTCCCCCTCAACACGTGCTTAAGTGTTTAGACAATCTTGCGGTGAGAGAAGAGCGCACTTTTGAATTGATTAACTCAAGATAGACAATTCCCATGAGACACGGTTACATCACCGACTAAGTCAGCTTGAAGTTATAAACACTCCTTGGTGAGGAGGTTTGACCCGTCAAGGTTCATGTCTACCAAGAGTTTCTCGAATGGTACATTCTACTAGGACAAGTCCTTTGCGAGACACGTTTAAATCACTAGTGAACTAGCTTGAAATTAATACCCGTCCCGGACAAGTCTTTTCGAGTTACTAACATTTAAGAGCTCTTCAATTCATTGGTTAAGTCTTTAGCACGAAGATTCAATAGCAATCCACAACATATTTCTTATCACATAATTTCCCCCCCCCCTAAAAAATGGCATATAAAAGTTATTTTTGACGAAATTTTGATATCGAATATGTCCATTTTGAGTTTTGTGGGAAGATTTCCATGAAGAACTATTAGTGAACAAAGATTTAAGCAAATACTCCCCCTCAACAAGTGATATTAACTTTTGAGGTTTTGAAAATCATAAGGGGAAGTACTTGTTCTTTTGAGCAAAACTTTGAAAATGAAAGTATTGATAAGTTTTACTCAAACGTAAGAAGCTTTCGCTCTTTTTGTAGGATTGTGGCACTGAAGCGTACCACATGGTCCTTTCATTACAAGTACGGGTTGTACACTGTTATTTGTGCACAAGCCATGGTCAAATATAGATCAACACATCCAAATAAAATGAAAGAAACAATTCAAGGAGTACCAGGAAGTCCGTCAATAACACCAGGAGTTCTTTCTGGACATTGGTAGCCAGTTAAAGATATGCTTTGACGTCCACCCACGAAACTCTCCAATGTCCTCATCTGATCCCGACGAAACAACCTTTCATCAATCCTGGTAATGATCTTCTCCGCATCCCTCCTTTCCCTAGAATTCCACCTTTTCTTCGACCCTATGCCTTCATGAATCTCCTTTAACCTATAATCTATCCCATCCTAAACCTTCTTCAAAGTATGATCACAAAATTTGTGAAGCTCCTTGCACGCCATGAAGCAATTTTGGTGAAGTTCACTGTGGTAAACTACCCCAAATGGTTTCTTAATGATGGTGTACTGAGCAAGATGGTTGATATCGAGAAGGTCTAGTTGTGGTTTGGTGAGATTAACACGTTTCTGGTATGATTCCACGGCAAGTTGAATATCTTCGACACGTTCCTGGATAACGATGCTTCTGATGAATATTAGTAATGACGTGATGTACTGGAGCTGGATGTTTGTGGAGAATTGTTGCATCCGTCCTTGTACCTTGGCAAGGTACATATCTTCAATGTCATTGAGAGACAATCTCGGGAAATCCGCTTCAGAAAAGTCATATTCCTGTTCGTCTTGGCGTTTAACTACTATTTTCATCAAGAATGTGTAGTCCCACTTCGAAGACAGGGCAACATGCATTATTGCAACGATCCGTTCTTCACTAAACACCTCCTTTTTCGATTTTAATACCTGGCAGCTTCTGTAGTAGATTCTTCTTCGTTCTGGCCAATGATGAATCCCATACAGTGCATCGAGGTCATACTTTGCCACATTGTCAACAAACATGTGTGGCTTCTTCCTCGATGGCTATGTTGTTTGAGTAGATTCTGTAGGAAAGGGAAGGTGAGTGAGGTAGCGATTTTGTGCTAATATCGCTACCGTAGAAGAAATTCCGTGTCATTGTTGAAGAAATAACGGTAGGGAATCTTTGGTTAATCAGTCGGCCAATGGTAGTAGTGGCTTAGTCCGATTAGTGTAGTATGGAGCCTTGTCGTCCGGTGAAGTCGATATTTGCTTGAGGTTGAGCCAATCAATGTTGTTGGACATGGCTCGTGCTATGTTGTCGAGATGATATTCAACTTCAATGGCACTGGCAGAGCTGTCCTTAAGCAGTTGAAAAGCGTCATTCTTGATTCGTTTCAACTCTGCTTTCGTCATCTTCTTCACCTTGAACTTTTCTTGGATAATCTTGACCTGCTCCATTGTTCTACCATCTATCGGTTCTTGGCCTTCCGGTAACTAAGGGGTTGCATCAACAAGCTTTGAAAACCATTCATACTCTTCAGTTCCGTCTTCATCAAGCCATGACACAACTGAAGTAGACTTGTTCTTCTTTGGCTTTGATGATGATGCTGGTTGCTTAGAAGAAGTAGAAGAAGGAGTTTGTTGTTGGGGCTCAGGAATCTCCTCATCGTCACCACCAGTGTATTCAAAGTGATCACCAGTTTTTTGCGTTGGTGGTGGAGACTCGAGTCCGAGGTTTGTCTTCTAGCGCAGGAGAACGTTGTGGAGATCTTCTGGAGGTGGAGGTCCTTTGGGGTGGTGGAGGCATAGATGATGAATCGTCATTTTTCTTCTTACGTTTCGGCTCAAAATCTTTATCCGCATCATCATCGTCTCTTGGACGCTTAGCCCTTTCAGCTAACGCTTTGCATGAAGTTTTGAGTTGATATTCCAGCAATGCCTCAAATAGTTTAGCTTCGTCAGAAGTAAACGTTGCGGATCATTTAGACATTTGTAGAACAAGCTTGGAAATCAATTTCGATCGGAGACAACCGTAGGCTCAATTGGATTGATTTGCATTTACACTGAGTAGATTGCATTGTTTGCTTGACCAATTGCATGAGATTAGGATAAAGTTGTCTGGTTAACATCTCTCTTGTTATTCCAGGGATGGTGTCGAGAAATAAATTGTGAGTATATTCTCTTATCGTCTTGTCCATTTCCCCTTGGATATCTCTATTTAGAAACTGTTGAATTTGTTCCCTTTCTTCTGAAAACTCGTTTATCACATCCTGAAGAATGTTTATTCTGTCGGCCAGTTGATTAAGTTTCTTGTTGACCACGTTCTTCTTCCTTACTTGCTTGACAGAGTTAACAATCTTTGTTTTAGCCCGTGATGCCCAAGTGTTGCTCGGTTTCTTGACCGATTTGGATGCGGATCTGGTGGTGGTGTCTTTGGATGGTGGTGGTGAAGAATGAGACGAAGAGTCAGACGAAGATGAGTCATGAGAAGGCTCTGGATCATTTGGAGGCTCAGAAGTTTGTTCTGGGTTATGTTCGGGATTATCTAGAAGATAATCATCGGCTTCTTTTTAAGCTTTAGCCTTTTCTTCAGCCTTAATCCTATCTTCTTCTTCTGCTTTGGCTTGAGCTTCCTCTTCAGATCTTTCCCTATCAGCTTCCTCAACATCTTCATCAGTAATCTTTTCATTCTTCTCCTTTTCTGGTTCCTCAAAGTCGAAGATAATTTCATCTTCTTGCTGCTGTTGTTCAGATTCGTGGGTGGTGGTACCAGTTCCCTTATCGGGTTGATTAACCGCATCGAGAACTGGTGTTGTTTGTGAGCCACCACTTGAACCTCCAGGGCCACGAGTCTGTTGAAGATTAAACTCCTTAGCAACATGTTGTAGCCTGAGATTCTTCAGTTTCTTGCGGTATTCTTTTTCTTCATCCCGTGGCTCTTCTCGAACTTTCTTCATCTTCCCGCTCTTCCACCGAGTTTTGCCCTTGTCGATTGGAACTAGGAGGTGTTTCTAATGTTGTCGATCGTCTGTAATGCTTTCGAGTAGTGAACCTCTTCATCCGTATCAGTATCCTAGGAGTCCTCGTCCTCTAATTTTGGTGCCTATTGAGGATTAGGAATAGCAACCTTAGATAGAACTTTCCTTTTGAGAGTATGAGTTCTCTTTGGATACTTTTGGGTACTCGGTGCTCGCAAAGACTTCCAAAGATCGCCCGATCTCCGGTCTTCTTGATGTATTACGGAAGACTTTTCATCAATAAAGCCAACTTTGCCTCGATGCTACCGCTTGATATCGTAAGTATGACCAAGTTTCTTGATATCATCGGTGAGAAGGTAGTCGCAAAATCGCACCTTGTTTCATTGTTGTTGAGTCTTTGAATCTGACAACATTATTGTTGTTGAGTCTTTGAATCTGACAACATTTAAAGTAGGCTCTAACAACGCGGAGTGATGGTTGGGATCATCAAGTCTCAAGGGATTGTCCAGATTATTCCCGAGTATTCTTTGTATCAACAACTTAGTGTATCTGATGTAGGAGATCTTGGTGCCAGGTTTCTTGAGATAAGACATCATGTCTTCCTAGATCAGAGTTGCAAAGTCAATATGCATCATGTTGACCATCCCCCAGAATATTTGTAGTTCCATGAGCTTAGGATGCTCATAACCACTATCACGTCCAGAAACAGATTTGGCAATCATAATGTACAAAGTTCTCCATGGCCGAGGGATGTTCTATAGATCAATCAAGAATGTTTAGTGATGATCCCAATGACTTCATCATAGCCAATATTGACCATGAATTGGAGAGTAGCCTCTTGGAAGGAGTAGCAAAAGATAATCGCAGTCGAATGGTAGGAAGAAGGAGAATTGCTCTTAAGTCTGCAACAGTGATGGTGACTTGTTTGTTGTTAAGAGTCACCGTAACAGCATCTCGACCATCAACTTTCATCATAGTGTGCCAGAACTGATGGATGTAGATCACTGGTACAGTTGCTGAGTTAGTGAGCATGTTGTTGTAGGGATGAGTCTTCAAAATATCCACAACAATACGGCATGAAGACTCAGAGCATGTGAAGTTATCAAAGTCCACTTTGAGGTTGTTCTTCCCAATCTTCATACTGTAACCGGTAGGGAAAATGTCTTCCATTGTGAGTACATTTGGTGCGTTAACGTTTTCCATCGTGATGTCCATATTGTGATTTGAAAGATATTGAGCCAAAAGAACCAACATATCGAAATACATTACGTTAGTCAAAAGTTGATTTTAATGTCCAATTATTGAATATGTAATGTTGATGAATGTTACGAGTCCAACGTCACTTGTTTTTTCCAATAGTCCAAATTAGTCATGATAAGTTTCGTGAGTTTATTGATTTAGAATTATAAAGTCCAAATTTTCACTCATTCACACAACATATTAATCATTGTAGTTTATTAGTGACATTTTGGTTTTGTGACGTTATGATTTATTTATTTACAAGTTTGTACGCGTAACAACTCAATGATTATGGTTAAAATAAGGCTTGCGTGAAGTTACAAGCTTATGCGTAAAGTTGTGATCATATGCGTAAACATAAGCTTATGCGTGAGAGACTCCTCCACGCGAGGAAAAGAGTCCTTGGCATAGAGCTTACGCAGTAAGCGCATGTGGAGCTTATGCGTAAGGTTTACTCGTAAGAGTGAACCTTATGCGAAGACTCAAGTTTCACATATCCTTCACGTGATACGCCGTAGTCCCCATGTAGAACCTTACGTAAAGGTTACACGTAAGATTACTCTTACGAATAACCTTCTACGCGTAAGATGATCCTTTATGCGTAGAGTTCATTTTAACCTTGAATCTGATTTTGCACGCGTAATAACCTGAAATAAGTTCATCATAACCCTTTCATTAACACATATTTCAATCCCTTTCATTTTCACATGGAATCACACTCATACACAGTTACGCGTATTCTTAAACCCTAAGGTTTCAATCTTTACGAATAAGAAATCCAACCATAGGATTTGCACCATATTCATTCTGGGATGTTATCTATGCGTATTGAGTTGTTATCAACAAGTTTTAACACAAAAAATCCTCAAGAATCCATAATACCCAATTTCAACGTGTTATAAACCCTAAAGTTCAATTAACCATAATTCATGTTTCTGGGTGAGATTCAAGACTGGTTTTGGTTAATTAAATATGTAAGAAACATATTTCAAGCAATTAATTGCACAGAAACACTCTCAATAGAAAACCCCTAATTCATACGCATAAACCCTAAATTTGAAAATGATTGATTAATGTTTCTGGGTGGATTTAGTTGTAAGAAATAGTTTTAGAATGATTAAAACAACGTTTTAACACACTCATTTCAACAACAAACACCCAAAACATGATTGCATGTTCATACGCATATGCGTAAACATGAAATCAAGCCTAGGGAAAAATCTAACCGTTGGTTTTCTGTATAAATCAAAACCTATGTTTAGAATATCACCTAGAATCAGTAACCACTTACAAATTTGAGGTTTAAAGCACGGATTTGAATATTGAATCTTAGGCGTAGGATGATGGTGGTTGTGGTATTAAATGTAAGAAATAAATGATAAGTATTATTAGGTGGAAGGGTTTTGAAAAATAAGTTTAAACATTTGACAATTTTGGTCCCTCCACCTCAACCATTTTCATCCACAGCCCAAAACTTCCATTTAGGTTAAGCAAAAAGTGTAAGTTTGGAAAGAAACTTAACGACACTCCCCCCCCCCTGACTTTGAAAATATTGAAATTTTATAAATTTGAGTCCAGGAGTGTCAAGAAATAAGAACGTAACCACCAAGATCAAAGATACAACCAATTCGGTTAACATGCAAGTACAAGGTTTTATGAAATGAAAAATATTTACTTTCTCCCCCTCAACACTTGTTCGGGAAAAATGTGAAAAGTTTGATAGAACAAAGTGTTGACTGAAGTTTTGTACTTGCCATGTTTGAAAGAAATTATATAGAAGAGTATTTTTGAATTTTATCAGATTTAATATTTTTGTATTCTGCTTTTGAAAAATTTATTTACAAAAGAGGTTTTGGTGTTTGATTGGTTTTAAGATTGTTATAAAAGTTCGTCCAGTTCCTCGAGTCAAACACCTCATACCAACCGGTGGACCAACTCAAGAACCTAGCAGAGCTAAAGCTTTGGTGAGAAGATCGCCAGTTGGTATTCAAGACCCACAAAATATAATTCAACGGTACCCTTTTTCACATGCTCCTTGATGAAATGATATCAAGATCGATGTGCTTGGACTTGAATGTTGAATGAGTTACACGAGATCGCAATAGCACTTCGATTGTTGTAATACATCGGGATTACATCAACACGTAACCATAGTCTTTGAGTTGTGTTCGCATCCAAATGACTTGAGCACAACATGCCGACATGGCTACATATTCTCGCTTGGTTGATGATGATGATGTACAATCCGCTTCTTCGATTGCCATGACACGCTTTATCACCAAGAAATTGTAGAGCTCTCAAGTACTTTTCCGTGAATCTAAGCAACTGCGCGATCGTCATTCGAAAAGCTATTAGTTCAAAACCGTAATCCTTCTGGATACCGGATCCCAAGTTAATGGTTCCCTTGATGTATCGGAGGATTCTTTTAGCCTCGAGAGGTGAGTTTCGATTGGTCGCGATCGATAACGGAGCAAAGATATACAAAGAAAGACAATATCAGTTCATCGGTCGTTAGATACATGAGAGACCCATTGATATACAGATTTGGTAGGGTCAACTAATTTCCCATGCAAATCGATTCAATTTCTTGGTATGTGCCATCGGTGTGGCATAGGAATTACGCTTTGCATTCCATTTTGTTTAAAATTTCAAGAGCATATTTGGATTGACTCAGAAAATACCACGGGTGATTGATGAACTTGCAGATCCTAGAAAGAACGTAAGTTCACCCATCATGGACATTTCAAAATATTTTTCATAAGTTTTGAAAAGCGTTTGAGTACTTTAGATGTGTTGACCGAAAATGATGTCATCCATATAAATTTGAACAATTAAAATGTGTGCCCGTGATATTGTATGAATAGTGTAGGTCAACCGATCCTTTGATGAAATTACAGAGATAAGAAAGGATGACAACTTATCATACCACGCCCGGGGGCTTGTTTGAGACCCAGAGAGCCTTGTTCGCTTTGTAGACGTGATTAGGGAACTCGGATCAACAAATCCTTCGGTTGACTAACATAGATCTGTTTTATTTTTTCCATTGTAAAAGCGCTTTGACGTCCAATTGAAAGACCGTGATGTTCATGTGAGCCGCGAATGCCGGAAAAATCCGAGCGACCTCAAGTCTAGCAACCGGTGCGAATGATTCCTCGTAGTCAATCCTTCTTCTTGTCTATAAACCTTAGCCACCGGACGTGACTTATTTCTCGATAACCGTGCCTTGACATCTAGCTTGTTTTTCCAAATCCATTTGAGACCAATAACATAGACCCAGTTGGTTTTCAACCAATTCCCATACTTCAAGACGTTTAAAGCGGTTAAGTTCTTCTTGCATGGATTCAATCCAGTTGTCATATGTCATGGCTTCCTTAATATTTTGGGTTCACTTGGCAGACGGTAAGTGCATAAATGCAATGTTCACCGTCGATCTGAAGGCGTTGTCTAGTTACGATGGTTGATTCAGTTTCCAATAATGTTCACAAGAGGATGGTCTTTAGTCCAACGATGTGTGGAGGTTTGATGTTGTTATACATTATGCAGTTATGAGGATTCAAATGGCTTGTAGATGATTCCGCAACATCGGGTGTGATGATTCATTAGCAAACGGTTCAAGAACGATTTGGATCATAATTTGCGGTGGGGTACTTCATTGTTCGTAAGATCATCAGTTGGTTCGTCATTGGATGTGGTTTGTTTGGTCGTTGTTGTAGAATCAATTGGTGGTGCTTCCTCAATAGTTGTTGTTGTTTCGGTGTATCGGTATTGGATTATTATCGGGTTGAGCAGCCGGAAGCATTTGATACATCCGGAGCACGTTGATCAATATCATCACTAAACGAGAGGAGCAAATAGTTGTACCATTTATTGACGAGTGTCGTAGTCTTGGTTGGTGATGATGAGGTTTGGGGAAGTTTAGACGGTTATGTCTGGGTTCCAAGCTGTTTTGCTCAGAAGCCATATCTGTAAGCTCATCGAAATTTGCGTGAATCATTTCCATAATCTCCCATGTACGATGATTCCAGATCCGGTAACCTTAGAGTTTTCACAGTATCCAACAAAGACTCCAATGTCAGCTTTGGCTTTGAGCTTACCAAAGTCGTCACGATCATTATTTGGGTAGCAAAGGGATCCAAATCCATGAAAGTGTTTGAGATTTGGTTTACGGTCGTGGATAAGCTCATAAGGTGTTTTGTTGTGGCGTTTGTAATCATTGAACGGTCTGAGTGTAGCATGCAGTTGACACGGCTTCAGCCCACAAGTAATCTGGAATTTTAGCATTAGTTAACATTGTTCTTGCAGCTTCCACTAACGTACGGTTTCGTCTTTCAACAACTCCGTTTTGTTCTGGTGTTCGTGCAATGGATGTTTGATGCTCAATTTCCACTTTCTCATAATATGCACGAAGAGTTTGATTCACAATTTCAGTTCCTTTGTTTGTTTCGATTTGTGCGATTGTGTTCCTGAGTCGAACTTGAATTTTCGTGAGAAAGGTGATGATTATCGTGGAGCTTGATCTTTACTTGAAGAAAATAAACCAAGTCCATCTTGATAGTCATCTACAATTACCAAGATGTAGCGTTTGCCATTAATCGTGCTGCACACGCATCGGGCCACACAAATACATGTGAAGAAGATGAAGCACATCTTTGAAGTGTGTTCCACCTTTGAAGGAAAGTGAGCACGAGTGCTTTTCCTTGTTCACAAGGCGAGCATAGGTGATCTTTAGAGTACCGAAATCTTGGGAGACCTTCAACAAGTTTGTATCGTGCAAGATTGGTTATGGTTTGAAAGTTTAAGTGTGATAGTCGCGGTGCCATAGCCAAGATTTTGTAGATGTTGCCTTTGAAAGTAGACATATGGGAGATGAAGCAATCATGTCTTGCATTGAGATTGTATAAAGACTTGATGTGCGGGTACCGGACATAAGATCATTTCCTTGTAGATCACGAATGAAACAAGTTTTCTCAGAAAAGCAACTTCTAAATCTCCATCACAAAATTGACCAAGCGAAAAGAGATTGTGACGAGACCTTCCACATAATAAACCTCGCTAATTTCGATGTTACCATTGATGTAATCTCCGTAGCCCGTGATAGTCGCGAAGTGATCATTCCCGAACCGAACGGTGCCAATGAACTTGAAACAAAGTTGGATAACAGTTTGAGATTGCACATCATGTGTCGTGAACATCCGCTACCAACAATCAAAGGATGATCATATCACTGCATTACACATGAACAACACGGATGGAATAGAAGTAGATGTGGAACCCAAGAGTTAGAGGGTTCGATGCGATTATAGTTGAAACACACATGTTTATGATTTTAGGTATCCATTTAAAGCCAAGTGTATTATGTAACCATTTCTGCCATCTCCAACAAGTCTTAGCTTTTGTCTTAGTAAATGCACTAGGTGATAGGTTCTTCCTAGGAGGTGAAGGGGGTTCTATGGGTACATCAATGATCGTAACTGGAACACTAGATGGAGGTTTACCTAGCACAGACTTAGAAGCATTAGTGGGCCTAGAGGTATTCCGTTTTCTATTATTCCGCTTACGAGATAAGATATCGTTAGCAACACATTTATCATGACAACCAGAAAACATGCTTTTACGACAACCAACACAAGAAGCTTCAAACATAACATTTAAAGTACTTAAAGATTCAGCATTTGTTACATCACTTATTCCATTACATTTGTCAGACGCAATATCTAAAGTAGGTGCAACTTGAGTCTTATTCAAATTCCTAAGGTGTTCTTCTACTTCAGAGGTCTTTATTGTTCTTTTCTTACGTCGCAACTTCCTATTCTTCCTTGTGATGCTCTTAAGCTGTGAAGTGCTAGCGTTGGGAAAAGAGGCAATTATTCTGCTTCAGTGAGGAAGCACATTAGTTTCTTGTGATGTGTCATTAGGCAATCTAAGAATTCCCGGTGCAATTATGTTGGTGTTACTATTCCTATCTTGTTTAAGTATCAGCAACTCTGCTTTTAGATCATGGATAGTGTGTAACAAATCTAGATTTTCAGAACGAGTGAGTCCATCACGTCATAAGACATCTTTTGTATATGCAAGATGATCATCAACATCTTTTGACGCTTGAGCACGAGTCTTTTTGAGTAAATCAAATATGACACCATATTCGTTTTTAACTTTTAAGATTTCTTGTTCATATTTTGAAATTTGACAATTCAAAGACACGTTTTCATCATCCAGTTGCTCAAGTTTTGGATTAAGAGTTTTGTATATGGCGATTGATTTTGTTTTGCAAAGCGAGTTCTCGATTTTGACAATCTTTTGTGACATTGAAGGCGACGTTTTGAATTTGAAAGCTCGTTAAACAATCGCTCATTTTCAACTTTTAAAGACTTGATTTGTGACACGGTGTCGGTATTCTCAATATTTTCAACAGAATCAATGAGAATCAGAAGTGATATAATCAAATGCATATGCAACAGAATGTAATAACACAACATTAATGGTATCAGCATAGATTACATCTTCCAAGAGTCGATCAACATCTTTTCTTAACATTTTCTTTTTACGTTTTGTATTTGAAATCGATGTTTCTGTTTGTTCGAAAACTCTTTTCATAAGTCCAAGCTCCTTGTGAAAATCCCTTTCCCAATATATTGCACACATTTTCAAATTTCGGACATGAGGTAAAATTCTTTTCTGAAAAATATATCTTTGTGCTCGCGTTTGAGGCGATTGAAAATGTAACACCCCAACCCGACAAGGGTAGAAGTGTCACAGTCTGGTGTCATATCAGAACATACAAGTAAAATTTCCAAGCGGAAGTCTTTAAATAATAATGTACCAAGTCATAATAACCAAAGATTTACAAGGGAAATTACAAAATCCAAAAGTTTAAAATAAAATGAATCTCAAAACAAAAGCCCGCCAAAACCGGTCAAATAGTAAGGTAACTAGGGTTAGTCCACTCGGATAATCCAACTCCCGGCCAAATCAAAGCCCATCTTCAAACCTAAAACTGCATGCAGAAAGAAATGCGGTGAGCTTAAAAGCCCGGTGAACGGATAACAAAGCAAAGCTAAATAAAATCTAAAATGCAAAAGAAACAAAGGAACGGATAACAAAGTCGTAGCGAAATGGGAGTAATGAGTCAAAGAGGATCCTGCAGAACACAATTATCTGAGATATCCAAAATGAGCAGATAACAAGGAGAGTGAAAGCAAGCAAGGCATCGATGACATAAAACAAGCACATACAAACCGGACATACAAGAAGCTGAAACAAAAGCAACATGGCGGGCATAGCATCCACACAGCGTATATGCCATACAATCAATTTAGAAATCAAAATACATACAAGCCAAACAGATATCTACGTGAAAGCGGAAGCAATAAATAAATCGATGAGCATGGCAATTCACACGAGGTCAAAACTCTTAATTGAAGACATGATCGATATCATAACGGTAATCAAGACATGGCATTCACAAGTAACAAGTAGAATACAATACAAAGATATAATTAAAAGAATTAAAGACATAGCGAGGCAACTAAACAAATTAACAAGCCGGACGTCACAAGTTTGAACCATTTACCCAATCAAACCATAGCATAAGCAAATGCAAACATGGCAAGTCAACAACAAGAGATAAGGATACAACGGATAGTCATAGTCCACGAGATTAAGCGAACGAAGCACACATGATAAGCAGACAAAACTATCGATATCACACTAGCATGGTCACCGACAATCGGAGGGTCATATAATAGTGAGATCACATATCATCGATGACAACGGTAGCTTTCGAGATAACCGCATATTAATCACATCATAGCAGGATAATCAATGGTTACATAAAACATGAATAGTATAATCAAATCCAATAAACATATAATAACCCGATGCGTGAATGGAGCGATGGTCGGAAATAAGCGAGTGAGAGTGTGACGGATCAAAGCAATGAAATATATATATCTTGGTAGTAGAGTGAGTCATATAACAAGATTGAGTAATAAACAAGTGTCTGATTGTGGTGCGTTGGGGAATACGGAAGGTACAATATAGGTTCATCAAAAGTGTAAGGGTTATCGTAAATCTACCAGAGCAGGAAACATATCATATCATATCACAAGTAGCCATTGTATTCGGAGGGTGACCTTGGAATACCATACATAATAGGAGGGAGACCTCGGTAACAAATGGAGTAGCTAACTCCCGAATTGTGAAGACGCGGATTGCACCCGACATCATTCACCGACAAAGCTCCAATCGGATCAAATCCTCGAAACATATCAAATCTAGGATGCATCCATCGCCCCGGAACATATAATGGCCAAATCATATACATATAGTGAGCTCATAATCATATCAAAATGGGACGGTGTGCAACATCACTGTGCACCGGAGTCATGCCATTGGTGCATCAATGACACGGTCGGGTTACCTTCGACTAGGAACACATATTTGGCTCGGGTATCAAGCGAAGGGTCAAAGCATATTCATATCATATCATAAGGGTTCATATCAAAATTCATATCAAAGTTTCATATCGGATGGTTCATATCAAAGTTCATATCGAATTCATATCAAATTTCATATCAAAGTTTCATATCAAGGTTTCATATCGGTTTCATAACAAGGGAGCATAGCAGAGTCATAGGAAGCCCTAAATAAGAGGCTTAGAGTAACACATCACATATTAAGCTAGAATCGAAGGATGAATACGAATCATGAGAAACCTTAAGAGGTAAGGTCGAATATCATGCCTTATTCAAGCAATCAACAATGAAAGTAAAGTCAAGAAAGGAGATCAATCACGCCGTCTTGGAACCTATATGAATTAGATAACGTTCTATAAGAATCAGATTACTCATTTAAGACGACTTTCCATTTTAGAAATCTTTCCATTTTGGTAACTTTCTATTTTAGGTGACTTTCTATTTTATTAACTTTCCATAATTAGCGGTTTCCATATTTAGTAACTTTCCATAATTAGCAGGTTTCCATATTTAGTAACTTTCCATAATTAGCGAGGTTTCCATATTTAATAACTTAGTCACTTATCTATAGTTAAATAATGAAAATGAGTATTATTATAATTTAAGGATCATTTATGACAAGTTACAAAGTTTAGGGTTTAAAATGTCAATATTGCAAAGTATAGGGTTAAAAGTGTAAATATAGTAAGTTTACTCACTTTACTCATTTAATCCATTTAGTTAGTATATTAACAAGTTAATCCATCAAGTTTCATAATTTACAAAACAACCCTTTAACTTTATAAATCATGTAATAAAACCCTAGTTTTTTATTATGATTACGTATACGTTTTAACACATGTAGGCTTGATTATCAATAGATTACACAACCCCTAGGTGATACCCTTAATCCATTCGAGACATACCCTCCCCAAATCAGTTATGCGCCCCATGTAATGCCCAAAACAAGTTCATAAATCATTAGTTATCGATTCCATTTATCACATACGTATAAGCATAGTTTCGTAGGCTCATTAATTCCATTTAACATTCATACATATGTCGACATAAAAGAGGTCCAAATTGATTTGTATCAATATTAACGAGCCCTTCATCATTAGAATCACACATGTTTAGAGCCATGATTTTATGTAGTTTATCTCATCATTTTATGTGACAACATATTCATTATTTCATGTGTTATATTTACATATTACAAGCCCTAGAAAACACCATAGCCACGAATTGATCATGAAAACAAAGGAGGAAAAGATTTGAGATGATGATCGTTACCCTAGTAGCGTGTGCGTGACAAGGAAACAAGAATCAAATCACCACGATCAAAACCAAGCCTACCTAGGCTCTAAAACCCACGGCCAAGAATGGAACCACGACCTAGCTTTCAATTCAACCAAACACGATCACCACGCCCACCAATCAATCACCTATGATCACGAGCCTCCTAGTAACACTTTTCTTGGTTGGATTTTCGGATTGAAATGAAGAAATTAAAAGGTGGCGCCACTTTTGATGGAGGAAAAGGATTAGGGTTTACTTGGTGTGATTTTGAAATAAAAGGAATGTGTAAATGATAGTAATTGAAATTGATATGGTGAGTAATGAGGGAGCAATCAAGGCCGACCATAGGGGGAAAGACCAATTCTTAACTTTCCATCTTATCTCTTAATCATGTATTTAGTCTCTTTTCTAGTCTAGGTTAATTAGTGTACACATTGTAGAGTTTATTAGTTACTTAGAGTTTAATTAGTTATGTTCTTTTAATTCATAACATAAGTCAATTATTTTCATAATGTGTTTATATTATTGATGATATAACTTGTTAAGCGATGTTGACGTATTTTCGAGTTGGCAAAATTTTAAGTTTGAGGGCAAAATTGTCATTTCACGCGATTTGAGATTTTAGGGTTTCTGAAAATGTTCAACTTTTATTTGAATTGATTTCAATTTCACGTTCCAAAAGTTTGATGTCCGATAAGAATGTTTCAAAATATTTTATAACTTGACATTGTTCGACTAATTGTTTTATTTCATTAAATGAAGGTAAAGGACCATTAAGTTGTGCAACATTGGAAAGGGACCATCATTAGAAGACTTAGAAGTAGGTGTGATAACCCAGGTGTGTTAGAATGATCATGTTGTATGGCGAAAGTGGCGGCTTTTGAATAGATAAATGGTTTGTTATAAACAACATTTTCTAATTTTGACCGACTCGTCTTACGCATCTAATTCCTCCATGCGATTATATTCAACAACGATCATAATGGAATCATCAATTCTATGTTACTTTTTGTAAACTTGAGGATTTGGTTTAAATGCTCTATGTGAAAACTTAGATTTGTAATCGCAAGATTCGGTCCATATCCATTTGGATTTGGTTTAAAAGTAAACTTTTGAATAATTGTGGACTCACCATGTTTGTAAACAACATTTTGAAACTCTTTGATTTTGTTTTGTAAGTCGACAATTTCTTCAAGATAGTCATCTATTTGTTTCCTTGAATGCTTTTTGTATTCACAGCTGCTTTTGACAAGTTAACAACTCGAGACTTAGCTTTTTGAGTTTCGAAGTGAGAGTGTTAAATTGTTGTTTATGATCATATTTCAATTTGTTCTATTTGAGACAACAAAGCATTCTTGGATGCAACTAGATCCTGATCTGTTTTCCAAAGATTTTTGTTTTGGTATGATTTAGCAAATGCGACTTCAAACCTTTTTCACGTTTCTCTTTTGTTTGAAAAATGTTGAGTTGGAACTTTAAGAATTCATTGTCCTTAGTCAATAGTGCAATTTTATCGTTTAATTTCGATTGATGTCATGGCACTTTTCCATTCGAGATTTTTGTGCGTAATTAAGGTCATGAGCTCAATATCCGGATTAGACACGAGTTCGACTTGTTCAACGTGAGTCTCAACATGATCATTCTTTAGATCCTCAAATATAACCACGTAGTCAACTTGATTATCAATATTAACCATAAGGTCATCTTGATCGTCAAATATAACTACGAGATCTATTTGATTATCATCGAATGAGATGTAGATGGCTCATGTTGAACACTCGAGCCTCGTCCGATGCGAGATGTTGGCGGAGATATTAGATCGAAATGAATATAGTTTGATCTCGTACACGAGACAAGTCGTCGATGTCATACACTGGGCTGTGTCACTCATGTAGAGTTCTTGCATGTTTGCCATTAACATCACAACCGCATTAGCTCGCAAGTCCTCCATGTCATCATCCGAATCTGCATTTGCCATGAAGCTCATTCCTTGTTGGTAAGAGTTCCACCGACTTCATCCTTGAGAGCCAAGAGTAAAGCCTCTTTGTGATAAGCGCCTCTTGTCCTCGGCTTTAGGCATGCATTAGCCAAATGACCCTTCTCATTACGGTTATAACAACGAAGACCATTAACCCGGTCGAGCATTACCTGTTCAACCACATGAGCTCGTTGTTGTGGAGCACCCATGTTGTTCCTTCCATTAGAATTAAACCCTTGACCACTACCCATCCGCGAACATTACCACGATTACGAACTTCAACACGTCCATTGTTAACAACAACTTGATTCCTTGTGTTTGATGAGGTGCGAATGCGATTGTTGGATTTGTTGGAATAACGGTCAAGGCTCTAGCAATTATGACAACCCCTGTTGCAATGCATCAAAGCTTCGCATCCTCATTAGATTCACCGTAAAGTGCTTGATCATTGTTGTTGTTGTATGGAACCAATTGAGTTTCTTGGGATTGTTCTTGTGACGGATCATATGGGGTAATTGTAGCGATTGGTTGTGGAGGATTTGTGAAGACAATTTGCAAGGTAGGAAATTGAGGATAACAAGCTTGAGCCCACAAAGCAAGAGATTGATTATCCGGGAGTGAAGGTGGCGGAGCTCCACGGATGACTCTTTCTCTGTTAACTTCCTTTGGTGGGGCTTTAAATAGTCGCACAACAATCCGTATGTAGCATGATGAAGATTCTTCGCAGCGATGATGAAAATGACATACTTTTCCCAATCAAGACCAAGACTACTCAAGAACTTTGTGTTGACAAACAATTCTTGGCATAATGATGTTATGTTTTTCCAAGTCATTGATGATGTCGAAAATCGATGATGATATGACTCTAATGTCTCCCATGGTTCAATCATGAAGTGTTCATATGCTAAGTAGATTTTTGATTCCATATCCTCTTGATTGAGTTATGTGCCTTCCATGAGAAGATGAATATGCTCCCACATTGCTTTAGCGATCTTCGAGCATCAACACTATGAAGTATCGGTTGGGTAATCCCAAAAGGATATATTGCATTGCAAGTTCATATGCTTCTAAGTATAGAAGTTGGTCGGTATTAAGTTGATCAAGACCGAAAGCGTTGGTGATATCATCTCTTGGTGGAGCGACATCAGGATCTCCGCATGCAGTGATAGAAGGCATCCGAAATGGACCTTCAAGGATGACCTTCTTCAAGAACTTTCCATGTGGCTTCTTTAGATCACAAAACCTAAAGAACTCGATCACCCATTGATCGTAGTTACTGGGAGTGAGCATTGGAGGTCTATCAAGTGAGCCGACTTCATGAATGGATTGTTGGCTACTTAACGCTTCACACATCTTTGCAAACCAAGACGGTTCCTTCATAGCATACTTGGATGGATCTTGATTTTGAAAATTGTGTAAGGTTGTACTTGAAGACTAGGTGGTGGTTGAATCATTTGTGGTTGAAATGCACCTTGAGGAAATTGTTGTTGAAATTGTTGCATTTGTGGTGGTGATAGTGGAGGATATTGTTGATAGAGTTGTTGTTGTTGTTGTTGTTGTTGTTGAGGATACATATGAGGAAAGTAGTTAGAGTATGGTGGTTGAGACATCTAGAAACTTGTGTTGATAATCGATCTTTGTAGTCGAATGAAACTTTGTTGATTAAGTAACCTTATGCGTGAAAACCGGTTTAGGCGTAAAAATACCTTACGCGTAACACCAACCTTAAGCGTAAGCAGGGTAAGTTACGCGTAGATAAAGCTTAAGCGTAAACTTGAGGAAACTTAGTTTAGGCGTAAACTAAAGAGTTAGCAGTAGAATTATTATGCGTAGGATTTGCTTAGGCGTAAGACAAGCTTAGGCGTAAGAAATGCTTAGGCAAAGAGAAGTCTACGCGTAAGTTTTAACTTAGGCGTAAAACTAGGGTTTGCCCAAAATCCGTTACACTTATACCAATGTAAAAGATATCCAAATTCAAAGTGTTTTCGGGCTTATCCAAGCAAGAAAATCTTGAGTAAACCAATAGCATGAAGATCAAACGTTGAGGAGCTTATCAAAACTTTGAATTCACAGCGTAAAACTAGGGTTTTACTATGCGTAGGAATTGCCAAATTTTGCCAAACCGATTTTAAGCACAAAATGTTTAGAAACCTGATTTTTATGATGAAGTAACTTCAAAATCACCAAAATATCACAAAAGTATGAAACTTGATGATCCAAAACAAGTTTTCACCTTCACGATAGAAAGTACTATGCAAATCAAAACAAGCTTAAAAACAATGAGATACGTAAAGTTTGAAATTTTTGCTAAAAGCGAAATTTTAACACTAAATAAACCTTAAAGTACAAGAATCTTGAGTTTTAAAGTGTAAAATGAAAGCTTTTAAGCGTTTGAAAGTTTTAAGCACAAAACCAGCGTATATGTATAAAACTTCAAAACACAAAGTGTTTCACCCAATTAGATGGCGAATGATACCATGTTAGGTCACCATGTTGTAACACAAGCATCAATATATTAGAAATAGATGAAGAAAGGATCGGATGAACACTTAACACACAAAACACACGTATGATATAGAAAGGTTTAGGCGAGGATTTGAATGAAGTGAACAACCAACCTTCAAATGAAGGTATACAAGAGTTATTTATAAGGAAGGAGCTAGGCAACACAAGCTCCCTTACTTTCCTTATTGGGCTTGGGCCAAGGCTTATGGGCTTTCTACATAAGCTTTTCCATTAATACTAACTTAAAAGCCTAATTAAGCTAACTATTACATATTGATTACTAACACTTGATAAGTAGTTTAGGAGTGATTCCAACACAATTAATTTATAAGTTGGGGAATGAAGCATTGGTTTAGAACAATTCACAACAAGTATAAGCCCATAAAAGTCATAACAAGCACGGAATTACATACTAGCACCTCACAAGTGGTGTTTGGATACTCTCATCTCGGTGTATATGAAATATTTCAAATTGGAAATGGAAGATAAACACTCATTAACGGTCCTAGTACATAGATTACCATAGGCTTGAGACTAGATCAAACCTCCACCGCTTTGGCGTAAGTACCTAGGAACAACTATCTAAGAGGTCTTTTAAAGGGTTGTAACGTTAGGCTTACGGTAGGAAACAAAGGGTTTGGTTGGATAGGCGATTTAGTGGTGGCAAGTCAAAAATCTTTATGTTACAAGCATGAGAAGAATGGCGTTGCTAAGCCAAGACTCGACACTCTAAACTCTAGATAACTTTGAAACAAACAAACATAAATTTAAAGATAGATATATGATGGTTGCCGTATATTTTTTTTTCATTTTTTCATTTTTTACAACATTTTTTTCGATTTTTTTCATACACTTTTACTATACCATCCTCTACGACAACATCAAAATATAAAGGATTTATAGGCACATCCCTACACTTGAGTTTTTATTACTCTAACACTAATTTGACCCGAATTGAAAAGATCAAAACACTTGGAGTACATTATTACGTAAATAAAGGGAATTTGAATTTAACGTTCTTTTCCGTCACTCCATAAAATTTAACTTTACCCATGAGTCCCAATCGTCCCAAAGCGTGTACAAAGGATATGACTCGACTTAGCAACTTATGCAAGTAACTAGATAATTGAACTAAGGGTTTAGTATAATAACAATAATGCACTAAAAGTGAGTGCATACAAGGTAGGCTAAGGCGATTTGGGTGTACATTTTGGGGTAGATTGTAAACAATGCTCTTCATTGATATTTTGAAAACCAAACATCACGAGAACCGCGAAAAGGATAGGCTACGAGGGGTTAAATAGGGGTATCGTGTACTAAAGATTAGCCAATTTCTTCACAAATTCACGCCTTTTAGTCCAAATAAGCATCATTCCGACCTTTTGCCTTCAAGAGACCTAAAAGTGAAAAGGAACAAAATTTAGCAAGAACGGATATAAAAGTGGTCGATTAAGGGCTTAAATGACCCCTCAAAAGTGTACCTTTAATTCCTTATCGTTTTTCAAAATGATTTATCTATAATACTTGATGGTTTCGATTCAAAATGACTTAATAAGTCCTAATGACTTATTAAAACTAACTTTAAACATTTGATAAGTTGTAATTAAGCTAACACTATATATGACTTAATATTTTATTTTTATTTTTGCTTTTTAAGAGTTTTCTATGAAAAGTGAATACAAATAACAAGTAAAGCGAGATAAACAAACTAAAGCAATATTTAAGCATATAAAAGCATAATAAATACTTATAAGCAAGTACTAAGCAATACAATACAATAAGCAATATCAAAATAAGCTAAAAAGTACACGTACATAAGTCCTAGCATAACAAGGGCTTATTATGCTCGTGGAGCTACTCAACAAGCTCGACTTGTTGAAAATAAGCTAGTAAGACTCTATAAGCCCTTCCTTGTGTGGCTTATCTTCCCAAAACAAACTTATTTGACTTATTTTACTTTTTGTAAAATGAACAAAATGACAAACTAAGCTCACAAAAAGCTATAGAAGCTTATGTGAGTTTATATTAAAGTTGTGAAGAACTTTTGACAACTTATAAGAGCTTATTTTGCCATTACTTGATCATTTAAGTAAAATTATAAAACAATTTATGTAAAACAACAATTGAATCAAACTAGAACTTTTATTAATATAAAAGAGGATTACAAACTTTAATAAACTGAAATTAAACTAAAAATTACAATGAAAAAGTAAATTGACATAAAATGACCCTAAAATCTAATGCTAGAACAAGTGAAATGAAGGGTATTTATAATGAGCTCGGGGTGCCTTATAGGGTTTAAGAAGGATCTAGGAGCTCTAATCTTGGCCTTTCATTCATCATTGCATCATCTCAACAGATTTCACCCTTGGATCAATTCTCCATGCACCATTGACCAATCAAAATGCTTGGGATTTCCATCATGGCATTACCTTCTAACATGTCACTGATAGATTCTTAGTACGAAGTTGAAAAGGCACAGTGGTCAATTTATGTGAAGGAGATGATGAACAATAATGGTTTGTTTGGCGGGTAAGCGGGAAAGGGTATATTTTATTTGTTTCACCGAGTGTTTAAGTGTTGGGTTGGGTTATTAACGGTATAGGTAAAAGTGGGATTGGGCTTGTGTTAAACATGGGCTAGGATGGTGTTGGATTGGATTATTTTGGACTTGGTTCAGAACACTGTAATTCATGAACCCCAACTCGAACAAAGCATCTCAACAGTGATCTAAATGATTCAGTGGCTCCAAGACTGAACCCATTATGAGGTTCCAGTGACCTCATCAAGCTCGATCCTAGACCACAAAGTAAGTGGACAAGATCTCAAGACATTAAGCTTGTAAACATCATTGGTGAACCCAGCAAGGCATGCTCACTAGAAGCATGGTCGCTAAGTTAACAACGACCTCACCAATGAATGTCTATATCTCGATTTTCTATCGAAATAGAACCCAAAAGTGTCACTGAAGCTCTAAAACATCCAAGCCGGGTTCAAAGCTATGCAAGAAGAACTTTAACAGTTTGATAAAAACAAGGTCATGACCTTGATCAAATGTCCTCGGGGCGTCATTGTCATAGGAATGAAGTGGGTTTTTAAATAAAAGCGATGAAAACGGCATCGTCATTAAAACAAAGCCGGACTTGTAGCCAAAGGTTATAGTTAACAAGAAGGCATTGACTATGATGAGACATTTGCTCTGTTGCAAGAATGGAAGCCATCGGGATCTTCCTTGCATTTGCAACCTACATGAACTTCAAAGTTTACCAAATGGATGTAAAAGTGCATTCCTAAATGGTGAACTCAAGGAAGATGTGTATGTTCAAGAACCTCCGGCTTTGAGAGTAGTGAATACCCGACTATGTCTACAAGCTTGACAAAACCCTATATGGACTTAAACAAGCTCGCAGAGCATGGTATGAAACTCTCTCAACCTTCCTAATTCAAAACAAGTTTGTCGGTGGAAGATAGACAACACATTGTTTATCTATAGGACAAAACAAGATGTGATACTAGTCCAAGTGTATGTTGATGACATCATCTTTGGCTCAACAAATTATACTCTTTGCAAACAGTTTGAAAAGCGATGACAAAGAAATTTGAAATGAGCATGATGGGTGAACTCACTTACTTCCTTGAACTACAAATCGTGCAACCGATAAAGGAATCACCATCATCAAGAGAAATATGCGTAAATCTCTTGAAGAAATACGAGATCTCTGATCGTGCTTGTTGAAGACTCAATGGTCCTCCAAATAACCTTGGACCTTATCTCACTTGCAAATCGGTCAATCAAACTCATTTCGGGATTGTAGGATCACCGATGTATCTAATCGCTTCCGGACGACATACAATTCTCGGTATGTCTAATAGCAAGATATCACCCAATCCTAAAAATCCCATCTCATGCTGACCAAAAGAATTCTCGAGATACGAAGGAACTCCAAGCCTTGGACTTTACTATCCAAAATGTTCAAGGTTTGACCTCAAAGGATATTCGACTCGATTATGCAGTCGCAACATGGACAAAAAGAGTACCTCGTGGTCTGTCAATTTCTTGGAGGAAAGTTGGTTTGTTGGAGTGCTAAAAGCAACAATCGGTGGCTATGTCTTCATTTGAAGCTAAATATGTAGCATTGCGGGTTTCAGGCAAATGAGCTATGGATGAAAAGTCAACTCAATGACTATGACATCCACTACAAAATGGTACCCATCTTTTGTGATAACACCGGTGCACCGCAATCTCCAACAACCCATCCTTTACCAAAGAACCAAACACATTGATATCATATATCATTTCATCGGGGACCACATCATGAAAAGAGACATTGAACTCCACTTCATCCCTACCGAGTATCAACTTGCGATATCTTCACCAAACCCTTGGATGAACCTACCTTGAGACCGAAAGCTAAATTAGGAATGCTCGATATTGAAAGTCAAGAACTCGATAATCAATCCTAACCTCGGCAAAGTTCTTTCCGAAATGGTCCATGATCCACTGAACAAAACCCCAAAATCATCTTCTCACCGAATGAGTAAGACTCATTCGGGGTCCTGACATTGGATATTGAGCATTAAATGAGTAACTAAATGCTATAAGTATTTCGATTACTTAATGTCCTAGGTTGGTAAACATACCAATTTAATATAGGAATATATGCCTCTATATCCATACGTCATCCATGTCATGGGTCCCTTACAACCTTACCTCATCCCACTTGGAATTTAATGCCTCCTCTTACAACAAATATCCTTAGGATATTTTAACCTGCAAGATGCACTTTTCTTGTAATCGCAATTATTCTCTTAAAAACCGTGAGAAAGCTGCGGGTAGTGGGTGGTCGCATTAAATTAGGTAAATAAAACGTTTTCAATAAAAATTATATAAATCCTCACATGTGCAAAATCTACCCTCTCACCACTCTATAAAATTCCTCTCAAAACACAATAAAACACACACAAATTGTTTTCGCATCAAAACTCTGTCAAAATCTTTTCTCAACCCGAAACATTGTGTGTTCTTTAATCTTCAACTAATTTTAAGCAAAATCTTCTCTGTAAACAATTTACAAAGGTTTTCATCATCAAACTCAAAAGATTTTCACCTCTTTGATTGTTCTTGTCAAATATTATCAAAGACCCTAAAACTTTCAATGGAAATGGCAAGAACACAAAGTCTTCATTTTGCACCTAAGTGGGTGGGCGGAAATTTTACTTAATCGCCCTTTGAAACAAAGCCTTTGTTCGGTCCCTTCATCGTGCCAAAACCTCCTCGGGAGTTTTGGGCAATTGTAGTGGCCTATGACCCGACACACAACCGATGAGACAAACCTTAGACCACTCGTGGATTTTCTCATCAAATTCACTATTTTAAAGCGGGAACAATCGGTCACCCTAGACTATAAAATGTTTTGTACATCAACAGGCTTCGTATGTAATCCGGACAATATGTTGCTCACCCCGACCCAACCTTTATAAAGGTGAGTTGGGTAAAATTGTTTTAGGTCCAAAATTTTGGGCAGAACCCCGATCACCAAGAACTCTTTTCCGTGGCTTGGAAGATCCTGTTCACTTTTGTGATTCGGGTTCTCGTGGGAACCACTCATCCACTAAACAAGTTAACTCTATTCGGTTGATGATGGCATACGACTTGATGGCGTGGACTAATGTCGACATAGGGAGATCATTTCAAGTGATCTCAGTAACCAATCTCATCGAGAAAAACTAGGGCAAAATATGTCTCATACCCTAGGTTTATCTCATGTGCTTTACAAGTGTTTTTGGGTTGCAATTATCCCGAAATTTAAATATGGCTCTTTACCGCCATCTTGAGCCCTCAAATTTTCAAAGAGACCCATCCCTTGTCATTGAAGTCGAATTGACGCCCATATGGTTCTTGTAAACAACCGTAGGGACTCGGTGTCTCCAAACCCCGCTCTCAAAAGAGGAAGGGAAGTCTCGGATCAGGATTAAAACCAAACCCAAGTCTCGGGGCCACGAGGCTTCTAGAGCCTGACCTAAAAGGCAAAGAAAGCCCCAATGACAAGCCACCCAAGGAGACCAAGCAACATCCACCCGGTGACAACGAAGGACAACGATACACCACAGTCGGTTCCTTGGTCCCAACAACTACTCCCAAGATCCGAGAGGAAACAAACAACCCGATGGTAGGGGGTGCCTTCCACAAATCTTGATGAGGACATTCGCAAATCAAAGATTTTGTGCGAGGCACGCCATCGATGCCAAATACTCGGAGGAAAAGAACAACCCACCGATAGGGATATCACCGCCACCGCTTCTAAGGATAGCACTGGAACACCCACCGGTGCTTGAAGGAGCACGAGAGGAGCGGAGGAAAGAAAAACTCGCCGATACGTAACTCACAACCAATCGACTCCGACGAAGGCACCGGGAAAAACCCATCGGTTTTGAGGGTCACGGGGAAAAAGACCCGAGAGGACAAAACCACCACCGACACGGAATCCATCACCCCACCGGTTTGCTTACTGTTGTTGAGGTTAATGAAATACTCTTTTCTGATGAGGAGCTTGCTGACAGTGAAGATGAAATCCTTTCTACTGGAGAAGAAATAGACACTGAGGTTCAAAAACAAGAACAAGAACCTTAGCCTGATCCAAAGAAGCTTGAGGAGTCACCCTTTCATGACGACTCCTCTGCTTCCTCAGACTCTTCAACATCTGATGAATGGAAGTGATAATGCTACACGCGTTGTTCGGGGTCAAGGAAACTTCCTTTTCTTCGAGCAAGTTTTATAACACCCTAGGCAGTGAACCTAATCGTTGTAGTGTAGTAATTAGGGTAAGCCACGGGTATTGATATCGTTCTCTAGGGGAATAGGAATGCTAGTAGGGAGTTACTACGTTAAGGCTAAGGTTGAGGAAGATTATTTTTATCTTTTATATTTTATGAAAATGGAAAGGTACGAATCTCGGGTATTGGATTTGGGGGTTGGTATTTCTACCGATTACTCTACTATTATCTAATTATCTAAACTAAGGTTGTGGAGTCTATGTCTAATTAATGTGTGCTCGTATGATAGTTTAAGATGTGTTTACTTAGTTTGTATTACTCCTTAATTATCTCCTATTGATGGTTGAGTGTCACGTCTTATTCCTAGTTGCGTTGTGTGTCTAAAGTTGTAGGGTATCGTTTCTCCTAACTCTTTGAACTTACCAAAGGGTCTTGTCTACAAATCCACTTAGAGATTATAGACTACTACTAAGGCGCTCTTGGGATGGTTTAGCCTACAATCGCTCGGTAATCATACTCTAAGGTTCACAAAGATGAATCAAGCATTAAGTACACAACGAATGATCTATCGCATTACTAGATCATTAATCAACTAAGATAAGAAACAACCAATCAATATTTAATAATTAAGTTTCATACTTCCTAAGCAAACACACAAATAAATTAATAGGACATGGAAATAATCAAAGACATAATTGAATTAATGAAGTAAAGACTTATCTTGGTGTAAGATAGGGTTTAAAACCCTAAAATCTGTACAAGACACCTTAGGTTCGGTTTTAGGTTTTACCCAAAGACTCTCCACACAAAGACCGAAAAATTCGGATTCTATATATAAGATTACAATTGCGGCGCCACCTTATGTTTAGTGACGCCGTGTCGCCGCTCATTAGGGTTTCGTCTTGGCCACGTTAACCTTGCGACGGCCACCTTATGTCCGTGACGCCGTCCTCTTGACCGGCGTCGTGCGGATTGCATCTAGGCCGCCCGAGTAGCGACGGCCTACTCTTTCACCACTAGACGCCGCTCTTGAAAATACGAGTTTTGGGTTACGTCCCGTCACACATTGGACGGGCCGCAAATAGCACCGACGCCGTCGCTTTATACTTTCAAAGAATGTGAGTGTCTCGATTTCGACTTTGGCCATTTTCTTCATATATTCGCCTTTTCGTCCAAATAAGTGCCATTCCAAAGATTTTGCCTTCACGAGACCTAAAAGTGAAAAGGAACGATATTAAGCAATAACGGATATAAAGTGATCAAATAAGGACTTAAACGACCCTCAAAATGGTACCTTTTAAAACCTTATCAAATATCCCTACACTTGTTATTTGCTTGTCCTCAAGCAAATGTGATTTTAGCCAATTAATTTATAAGTTAGGGTCATGCAAACATTAATTCAAAACAGTCCACAACACATATAAGCCCCAAAAAGTCATAACAAGCACGGAAATTACATACTAGCACCTCACATGGGGTGTTTGGATACTCACATCTCTCTCGGTGTATAAATGAAATATAACAATATAGGAAATGGAAGATAAACACTCATTAACGGTCCTAGTACATAGATTACCATAGGCTTGAGAATAGATCAAACCTCCATCGCTTTGGCGTAAGCACCTAGGAAAGACTATCAAAGAGGTCTTTAAAGGGTTGTAACGTTAGGCTTACTGTAGGGAAACAAAGGGTTTGGTGGGATAGGCTATATAGTGGTGGTAAGTCAAAATCTCTATGTTAAATGCATATGAAGAATGGCGTTGCTAAGCCAAGACTCGACACTCTAAACTCTAGATAATGAAATAAATAAACATAAATTTAAAGATAGATGTAGGATGGTAGCCCGTATGTTTTTTTTTTTTTTTTTCTCCTTTTTTTTTTTTTTTTCATACATTTTACTCTACCATCCTCTATGACAACATCAAAATACTAGGATTTCTGCATATCCCTACACTTGAGTTTTATTATTCTAACACTAATTTGACCCGAATTGAAAAGATCAAAACACTTGGGGTACATTATTACGCAAACAAAGGGAATTTGAATTTTAACGCCCTTCCCGTCATTTCATAAACTTTAACTTTTCCCATGAATCCCAATCATCCCAAAACTGTATGCAAAGGATATGACTCGACTTAGCAAATTATGCAAGCAACTAGATAATTGAACTAAGGGTTTAAGGTGATAACAAATAATTGCACTAAAAGTGAGTGCATAAGGGTAGGCTAAAGCGATTTGGGTGTATATTTGGGGTGGGGTTTAAACAATGTTTTCATTGATATTCGGAAAACCGAAACATCACGAGAACCGCGAAAAGGATAGGCTCGAGGGGTTAACTAGGGTATCGTGTACTAAAGATGAGTACAACGCAAAGGGTGTGGGGAATTACTCAACCGATGTGGAAGAAGTAATTATATTACGGGTATCAAACAAGGGTTATCCTAATGCCTCTTATCATTTAGTTATTCCTAACTACACAAGTGTAGCCTCACTGCGATCTCGGAATGCATCACAAAACAAGTTCTAGAATCTAATATACTACCGGTTCACACTCTAAGCATTAAAGATGAATGCTTTAATTCCTACTAATCTAAGGGCGATCCTCACATTTTGGTGGAATTTGGGTGGTAAAGGGTTTTGTGCTAGTCATATAACTTCCTATCCATGAGACGCTTTTGTTAAGACTAATGGCCCACTCCTATATGTCATGAAAATTTTAAATTTGGTGCCAAAATTACCCTAACCGACATTTCCTCATGGTTTATTACACAATCACAATTGGACAAAGCAAATAGTCAAGGATAAGCATAGTTTCAAAGTTCCGCTTTATTTTCCTCCTACATTTAAACCGAACATTGTCCCCAATGTTCCCGAAAGTATCAAAGTTATGATAAAGAAGGTAATTAAAAACGAAAGAAACTAATACTCCCCGATTAGCTCGGTGAGATCCGTGTAAAGTGGTGGTTAAATCTTTTCAAGAAGAATTTATGCGTGAAAAGCTCCTTCCAATCTTATGTAACTTCTTCTGACAAACTAAACCCGCACACTTGAAGAAAACAAACGAAACCTTCGCGTAAAATCGGCGGTAATAATATATATAAGACTCGATTTAAACTAGGATATAATGCTTGTGGAATGGATGTTTACGAATTTCTAAGAAAATTAAGACACGAAAATTCCAAAATTTATAAGTAGCTCGAAAACGAGAAAAGTAATCTAATGTTTTACTCCTTCCGACGCGTCAGTTGCAATCTCGACGTCAAAGTTATCCCGACAAAAAGCGGTGCGATTTTGGAAAAATTCGGAAAATTTACATCTTTAGAATCGAAAAATTTCGCAAAACATTCATTATGACTCGATACAAGCATTTGACTCGAACAAACAAATATAAATATCTTTTAATTAATTGTTATTCTCATGTTTACATTTCTTTTGAAAACGTGTGTAATCCTCCCTACACTTATCCCTTATGTAAAATACCTTTATATGTAATTAAGACGAAGTTAAAACAAAATAAAGCCTTTTACAAATTTAAACATGAGGATAAACAATTAATAAAAGATATATGACACTAACAAGCAAACAATTAAGCATGGGTTGCCTCCCACTAAGCGCTTTTCTTTATTTAAGAGTCTTGTAGCTAGACTCATAGTCGTGCTCCTACGCATCGATATACGTAAGTCTATCCTCAACAATGTCGTAAGGATCAAACTTATCATTCAAGTTCCTAGTAGTACGCTCGTTAAATATGCCTTTCAAACATCTCACCATCGGGATCATAGATTTGTATCCTAATGTGCCACCTTCCATTACCATCACTAGGCGGTCTATTCCAATTCCACATGTGTTCGGTTCTCAACTATCCACTTATTCATGACAAGGTTAACGGCAAGCTTCCTAGGAACTCGGTCATCTTCCTAAATACTAAGGCCCTCGAACGGGTTCACTTCTATATCCCTAGCCATTTCTTGTTCTTGGAAATTTCTTTGCACTAGCAAAGGCCTTATCTAGGTAAAAGGTCTTTGGGGCCTATGATGTTCTTCTCAATCCAAGGTCCATATCGAGAAGGCTCTCTATCCAACCCTATCTCTTGTGGGATTTCCTCATCCTTATAGTATGTATGTTTTTAACATCGTAAACGGATCTAGCACTCCCTCTCCTACCACTATTTTGGACATCTTACAATCGATGATGGCACTAGCGGTAGCTAAAATCCTCTTCCAACTAGTAATGGGCATGTCGGGTCCTTATTCATGTCTAGTACATGAAAGTCACCAAAAGAGTCAACTCTCCTACATGTACTACCATGTCCTTTATTATTCCTACCGGACGTGCTATACTACCGTCCGCTAGACCTAAGATGGTTTCGTTGGTTCAATTTTACCTAGGTTGAGGCTTATATGAAGGACAACGAACGAGATTGATGCATGATCCTAAATCGGCTAGAGCATCGAGTGGCTTGGAAGTTCCAAGTCTACACGGAAGAGTGAATAGCCCGGATCGCCTAACTCTTAGGTAAGTTGTTTCGCACAAAGGCGGACCCATGTTTTCCAAGCCTAAGTTCTAACTCATATTTTTCTTTTAAAGCATTATAATAAGGTGCATGAGCTAAGACTTCAAGGATCGGTTTTTCTTGATGGAGTTCCTTGTACTCCTCCTCTAAACTAGGTTTGGATTCTTGGTTGACGGGTTTCTCAAGAGTAGGCTTTACCAAAGGTGTCGGGCCTTGGTATCTCTTGGATGACTTGGAACCCTTTTTGATAGCATTTACCGAATGAACCGTTGGGTGGGAGGGGCATGGATGTGCACTCTCCCATGGTGAACTGGAACATCAAGTCGATGCAATCGAATTCACTTTTGGGTTCTTAATGGTATCACTTGGGAGTGCTCCAATTTCCCGCTCATTGAAGGCTTTTAAGAGGGCATCAAGCTTGGTTGTCATCTCGCCTGCTTTTGCTTAAAATCGGCTTCAAGCTTATTCAATCGAGTTTCTTGGGATGACAAAATCTAGATGCAATTGCTTCAAGATTAGTGGGGTTCCGGTATTAGAAGAATTGAACCTATTAGGCGAACTAGATGAACTTTGGGGTGTGCTTGAGTTTTGGTTCCACTTAAGATTAGGGTGGTTTCTCCATGAGGGTTGTATGAGTTTCCTAAGTTGTTTTGTTCGGGTTTGAAAGTGTACCACTTCTCCCGCTCCGTCGGTACGTATGGAGGCGTAGTCCAAAAGCTTGTTCGGAAAGCCTTGAGCCACGAGTGTCATGGGGACCACCGCATAACTCACAAGGTAGAGTGATTTGATTCACTTGTCGTGAGGACTTAGGATTTTGTAGGAACTCATGAGGAATTTAACTTGATCTTCAAGTTCGATCATCCTGATCGGGAGGAGGCAAGGAGATTGCCTTGACGGTTTTGGGCACTCACGGAGGTCATCCCAACTTTCGTTGTCATAGAGGCGAGGTCCTCTATTATTTCCCATGATTCTTCCGGTGAGATCACTAAGTTTTCCACCGCCGCTTGGTCAATGGATCGCTTAGTGGGAAAGTTGACATGATCATAAAAATTTGGACTTGGAGCAAAAGATCAATGCCGTGATGAGGACTTTATGAAGTAAGTCCTTGAATCGGTCCATGCTTCAGAGAGATTCACCTTGACGTTGTTGAAACATCAAGATGTCATTCCTAAGCTTAGTGGTTCTCCGGTGGGAAAAATTGAGCAAGGAAGCGAGAAGTAAGATCATCCCAACTTGAGATGGAGCCGGTGGAAGTCGCTCAAGCCAATTACTAGCTTGGTCCCGTGAGAGAATTGGAAGAGATGCGGCGCGTGGTCTCCCGAGTAGTAGCATCAAGATCGATGGAATCGACGATTTTGAGGAAATCCCTCGATCTTGATTTGGATCTTGAACGAAGTCCATGGAATGCACATCCGTTTGCACCAACCGGATGGTGTCGGATCGCAGGCCGTAGTTTGGGCTTGGTCGGAAGCTCAATGGTGTTCCTATAGCCTAGGTGGCTTGGTCTCAGTATTCACCAAGAGTACGGGCTCTTGGCGGGTCATTTGGTGGTGGGTTGATGAATGGTAGTGGGTTATCACCTTCCATGATGAAAAGTGATGGGGTTACGAACAAAAGTTACGAAGAAGGGGATAGACCAAGAGAAATCTAAAATGAGAAAAAGATTACTTGATAGGAATCAAGCAAAGAAACCTAAACGAGGTGGACTACTAACTAGCTATTCTATTCCCGCAATGCGCCAAAACTTGATAAAGCTACACGCTGTTGGGGTCAATGAAACTTCCTTTTCTTCGAGCAAGTTTTATAACACCCTAGGCGTTGAACCTAATCGTTGTAGTGTAGTAATTAGGGTAAGCCACGGTATTGATATCGTTCTCTAGGGAATAGGAATGCTAGTAGGGAGTTACTACGCTAAGGCTAAGGTTGAGGAAGATTATTTTTATCTTTTATATTTTATGAAAATGGAAAGGTACGAATCTGTGGTATTGGATTTGGGGGTTGGTATTTCACCGATTACTCTACTATTATCTAATTATCTAAACTAAGGTTGTGGGAGTCCATGTCTAATTAATGTGTGCTCGTATGATAGTTTAAAGATGTGTTTACTTAGTTTGTATTACTCTTAATTATCTCCTATTGATGGTTGAGTGTCACGTCTTATTCCTAGTTGCTGTGTGTCTAAAGTTGTAGGGTATGCGTTTCTCCCTAACTCTTTGAACTTACCAAAGGGTCTTGTCTACAAATCCACTTAGAGATTATAGACTCTACTCTAAGGCGCTCTTGGATGGTTTAGCCTACAATCACTCGTGTAATCATACTCTAAGGTTCACAAAGATGAATCAAGCATTAAGTACACAACGAATGATCTATCGCATTACTAGATCATTAATCAACTAAGATAAGAAACAACCAATCAATATTTTAATAATTAAGTTTCATACTTCCTAAGCAAACACACAAATAAATTAGCCGGACATGGAAATAATCAAAGACATAATTGAATTAATGAAGTAAAGACTTATCTTGGTGTAAGATAGGGTTTAAAACCCTAAAATCTTGTACAAGACACCTTAGGTTCGGTTTTAGGTTTTTACCCAAAGACTCTCCACACAAAGACCGAAAAATTCGGATTCTATATATAAGATTACAATTGCGACGGCGCCACCTTATGTTTAGTGACGCCGCCGTGTCGCCGCCATTGGGTTTCGTCTTGGCCACGTTAACCTTGCGACGGCATCACCTATGTCCGTGACGCCGTCTCTTGACTTCGACGTCGTCGGATTGCATCTAGGCCGTCGAGTAGCGACGGCCTACTCTTTCACCACTAGACGCCGTCTCTTGAAAATACGAAGTTTGGGTTCGTCCGTCACAATAATTATGGGACGGCGTCGAATAGCACTTTTGACGCCGCGCCTTATACTTTCAAAGAATCGTGAGTGTCTCGATTTCGACTTTGGCCATTTTCTTCATATATTCGCGCTTTACGTCCAAATAAGTGCCATTCCAAAGATTTTGCCTTCACGAGACCTAAAAGTGAAAAGGAACGATATTAAGCAATAACGGATACGAAAGTGATCAAATAAGGACTTAAACGACCCTCAAATGGTACCTTTAAAACCTTATCGAAGCAAGATGACAACTCCATTCCACTCACCGAAATGAAGCTTGTAATGTGGATTAAAAGGGCTACAAGGAGACTATACTACGGTGTTATTGATACCTCCGGGATCGGCATGTTGAGGCAACCGCCGATTATGCCGATCCGAAGCAAGTGGTTCTCGCCAATGCAAACACCGATGAGCACAGGATCTCATGTATGAACATCTACATGCATCGGATGACAACGACAAAATTTCTCAAATACTTTCAGAGTCTCACACCAAACTGGATGAAATCGGGGATTCATCAAAGAAGACCCATCACTCAACTCCAAAGTGATCGAGGCTCGAGGTCTACATGAAGAATTCATCCGCCTCACCGAATCGATCAACATGCTTAACTCGAAAATGTTCGTGGTCTTCACTCTTCTGATCTCTTCAATCCACCTTGGGTTCATTGGATTCAAAGGTTATTGATCCGCTAAATCATCTTCTTCTATGGCACGGAATCTCGGGCCTAGAATGACAACACTGGAATTATCTCGTGCCAATCTTCTTGAAAAGGTCACAAGTCTTCAACAAGATACATCTCACATCAAATCCATGGTCTCGTAGATATATCAAGCCTTTAAAGGTCAAGCAGCTCCCTCTCCCTCAAGATCACAAACAAATCTTGCTCTCACCTGAAGTTGCACCAACAGGTTGAGGGGAGAAAGCTATCAAGAGACTCCTTCTCATCGAGGGGAGCCACCAACCTATATCAAGAACACCAATCTCATCAATCCCACCATCGGGAGCAACAACCTCAAGAATAATGACTACAACAACAACAAGACCAATAATCACAACCATACCTCCACCTGGTAGCATCTTCTTCATCACTCGGGATAAAGGCAAAGCCATAATGGCCACAAAAGAGCACGAAAAGATCCCCTATGAGATTGGTGGCATCGGTGCACCGCTACTCCCGATCACTCGGTGCCTACCTCGAGAAGGAAGACAAGAGAAAGAAACAAGTTGGGAGGAAAATAAAAGGAGAAGCCCGGTCCAGTCGTATATGAGGAAGTCGAGAAGTTGGGGATCAATCCTAAAATTCTTGAAAAGGACAAGCAGCCAAAAGTTCAAAGTAGCTCGGGATCTGTGAATTAGCGCCTTTAAAAGAAAAGGGAAGAAAAGAAGAAGAGGAATCCGTAATCGGGCAAGAAAGGATTGATCACTACAACCGGACCATGACAAGTAGAAGGGCCCCTAAGAAAATCATCGATGTGAGAATCATCCCGGATCCAAACCACCGGCAATGAATGTCTCATGGGGGATGATAAAGGTATTTTGAGGTTCATGATCCCTTAAAGTTCACCGACTTTGGGATCACCGAACTTGGTGAGCTTGGTCCCATCATAAAGAAAAGCAAAATGCAATGGTCAAAGAACTAATGAAATCCCTCGAAGCGTTATGAAATACTATGGAAGCACAAGCACGACTTGGGATACTGCCGACTCTTCATGCTCAAGGATCTCAACCTCGGTCATCCCAAGATAAAAGGAAAAGGGTTGAATCTAGCCTGAAGCCAAGGTGCCTAGCTTTGGTACATGTGAGTCGCTTGAAGGGTAAAATTTGAGAATCATGTCATAGAAAAGCACGAAGAGGACTTTTCTTTATTGATGTTTATGGAACCCAAAGATTCCGAGATGAAGTGACATTGATCGAAGGCGTAGCTACAATCGCAAGTTACTTACCTATGGCCTCTCAAATCAAAACTCCGAAAACATCGAGTTCTTGACCAATGGCAAGATAAGAGAGCACCACGACAAAGAAACCCTCCTCTCAAAGAAACCAAAGCTAGAAGCTGGTAATCCACCTTGATTGACATCACTAGCGACTTTATCATTTTGTATTTTGTACTAGTGATAGGAACCTTGTAATCGATCAATAAACGATGTATGTTTTGATATTCGGTGTTCCTTATTATGTTCATTAATACATTCAAATGTAAGAAGAAGCCATTTGCTCACTTACGGTGATCAAGCACTTAGGCTATTTGTGTATCCAAATAGGGAGACTATTAGGTTCAGTGAATACCCAAACCCCTTGATTCTAGGATTTGAATAAAATACCCTAAGTGTTTAGTACCTTAAACACTAACAAGTCATCGGGCGATAGTCACCAAATGAGTTGTCTTCGGATACTCATTAAGAGACAAAGAAGAAGTCTCTCCACTCGAAGGCGAAACTTAAGGGTGAAGGCGATTCAAGAAGAAGATGGTGGATTCAGGTGAGTGATGACAATAACTCATCGAATCCCGAACTCCTCATTAACTACTACCATCAAGACAAATCAAGACGAAGATCAAGGCTATGAAGGCGAAGAATGAGCGGGACAAGGCGGGATAAGTTTGAGCAGATAAGACGAAGTCCTTATCAACCAAAGTCAAACTTTCCCGAATCGTTAACTATCAAGCTCGGTGTCATCATTGACAAGAAGAAAGCGACCTTGTCACTTACTCTAAATAGCCAATGTAAACAGAGACAAAATACACGTTTTTGTCTTACAGAATCTGTCGGTTGTCCTCTAGGATAGAGTTAAAAATATACTTGTATAAATAGCATAAGAGATGGAGTGAAAGATTTTAGCTTGTGCATTAATTGTAAATCACACACACAAGCAATCTTTCACTCCTCCAAATACAACTATGTCCCCGAGATAACTCGGTAGTTTCGTGTAGTTGTGCTTAGGCTAGTGAGAGTCATACCAAACTTGTCATTTCAATCCCAAGTACTATTCCGCAAGTACTTGGGTAATGTATTCTTTTAATTCGTTTTAATAAAGAATATAAACGTTGAAAATTACTCGGTGTGTTTATCTTATCAAAACTTATCTTTACTTGCATCTTTTCACCATTGTTCACAATTAGTTGTTTTTATTGTTTTAAACGATTGTGAAACGGGAACAACAGATTGGAAAGGACTTTCTTATCACATAGTAATCCCGAAGTTGCCTCTATTTGCCACCTCTTCTAATACTTACATCATCGTTTATCCATTATCTTGATACAAAAATTTGTTTATTTTGATAGCAGAGTCCTACACATGACTCACTCCATTTTAGACCCCAATTAAACATTATAACATGTACGACATTACTACAAACATGTATTTAGTTACAAAATCGTACATAACCCAAAATGGGTCAAGATGGGTAGATTTAGCACTATGCCAAACACCCTTTAAAGCAAGAACATAATAGGAACTAATGATTAAAATCATTGTTTCGCTTATACAACCATGACATCAAAACATTTCTCCTAGGCATTTCGTGGTATTAGAGAGGTTTAGGATAAACTCGATTACCCATGAGCTTCACCGGTAGCAAAATCACGACCTTAAGCTTTAACTTGATCTCACCAATAAAGACATAAATGAAGCAACGTAAGCAATAAGCTTAGTGAGATAGCATATATAAAGCGAAAATAAACGTATCAATGTTACTAGGTGTTGCTTCATAAGAACTTTCCCCGCATTGCTATTTGGTGCTTAACACCAATAATTCTCCACGAGAATATACTCTTGCATCGTAACGTGCACTTGGGGCTAGATATCTCATCATATGCTAGAAAGCATCATGCTTGTCTTGAACATACTAGTTGTCCACTTAGGACATGGTGAACCCGTATTTGTTTCAATTTAGCATCATATATGCTCTAGTCGTCCAATTAGGACGCCAAGTCCCATATTAGAGACTTTTCATATCTAATTGTGCTTTTCATAACCTGCCGAGCCATATAAACCTACTAATCATCCACTTAGGATGCATGAGTTCCGTTTTGGAACTTTTTCTATTTTGAGGCTCGATTCTCCACTAAGGAGGTCTAAGTTCCAGTTTATCCAACCGATTTTCAAACACTCCCACTTGACATTTAATTAAAAAAAAAAAAAAAAAAAACAAAAACTTTACCACTTTTCACATCTTATAAATACCAACCTCAAACACACTTTTAAACACACAATTTCAAACACAATTCAACCTCACACTACTTCTCAACATAAGATTATTATGGCTTGCCGTCTCCCACATTCCGTTGAAGATATACAAATGTACGTTAAAAATCAATGCGAAAAAGACGACGAGGCTCGGGAAAAAGCTATTATAAACGCCACCAACTGCTTTGAGCGAGCAAGGCGGAGAAACAACATATGAGAGAAAACTACGAGTTGCAACGACATTACGCTGAACGAAAAGTGATCGACAAATTTTTATGGATGAAGCCCAAAGACGCGAGATTCTTTGACAAGTAGTGGGGTGTGTTCAACAGATATCGAACAACATCGGCACCAAAATCAATTGGAGCTATCGGAGAACAAAACGATGGTGCAGTGCATCAACTTCATCTGCTAGATTTGTTGGCCAATCGCTAAACGAGAACGTTTGGCTCACATCGAGGAATTCTGGGTTATCGGTCTCCTCGTATGATTCTCGCATGTGGAAGTATTCATATTAAGATTTATGATTTATGTATTTCGTATCGTTTAATTTTTAATATATTGTAATGTTTTTATTTTAATGAATTTTAAATTTGTTGTTTAAAATGTTTGAATTAAAAAAAAAAAAAAAAAAAAAGGTCGGTCATCGATCGCGACAACTCAGTCTTGTCTCGTCACCTGGAGAGAAATTGAAGTGACGTTTATGACAGGTCACAAGTATGCCCAAATTTATACATGTCTTATTTCTAAACCCAAAGTCGTGGTATAATTGGTATTTCAGTTTGATGATAAAGTTTTCATAAAATTCATAGTCAAAATGTACAAAGATCTAAAAGAAATCCAATAACATCAAGTCGAATTTCAAAGTACAAAACCAATGTAAAAGTTAAGTGACGGCTAGTGAAGAGTAGCTCGTCTGTAGTGAAAGTCCGAAAAAATACGGTCTTTTAAGCCTTGAAGCGTCCGTGATTAGCCACGCTAGTCAAACACTATACTTGTCATATATATTGCCACCCGTTAACCTCCGTTAACTCGACGTTATCTACGTACAATCCGTTTCGACTTTGGGATAAGTTATTTGGGCCCTCAAAAATACAAATGATACCCTTTCACATTTTCATTGAGGTACTATTAGGCTAAACACAGTTCAGAAGAAAATAGAGTGTCGATATCATTTTAGTCATTGAAGAAAATGTTTAAAAAAATATTTTAGTGAATAGCTAATGCAACCAGAAGTTGAACTAGAAATCAAGCAATACTCGAACTTAAGACCTCCGCTTAACCTCTGAGGAACTAACAATCCACTCGAACAAGTGTTGGTGACATGTTTTTCACTCAATGGTATTTAACCATGACCATATTACCTTTTCTTTTCTTATAAAAGTCTCTTTTATTTTCATTACTCATTAAACCTTAGAGTACTCAATAATAACATGAGTTAAACTTTAACATCTGTCACGTCGCCACATCGAACTTTTAACATTTCACCTTAACATCCTCAAAAACACCCACAATAATAACATCCCAAATTAAAACTTTAACTCGCGTGATTTACAAAACAACCTCATTCGGTGATGAAATGAAAAATAAAAAAATAAAAGAATGATTAACATTTGCCGCTTTAACGCTTGACGAATAACGCGACTTTAACGTCAGTGGGTCAAGGGCTAACGCCCGTTTTTTGCACCTTAACGCCGTTGAGGCTTTAGGAAATGCTCTTACCAAACATTATGTAAAACGTGAAACGCATTTCCCCAAATTCTATCACTTTTCACATTAATAATTTTCTGGTCTTTCAGTCCTCTCTTCTGACTTGACAAAACCCAAAAACCCTAAAATTTAACATTCCAATTTTAGCCTTCAATTCTAATAAAATGATCCCTAATTTGTACAATTAACCTAACCAATTCAATCAAATTATTCTCTTTATCGATCTTCCTTCATCACACACACTAACTGTGTCTAGGTACGTGTAAAACATTTCGCTAATTTTGACCTAAATTCTTAATTGAGCTGAGTTAATGTTTAATTTGACTGCATTATGTGTGGTTAGTGTAATTCTTGATTTGAAGATCTTTAATTTTTATATATCAATTGAAAAAGTTTTTCAATTGTTATTTTAATTGAAAAAGGTTTTTCTTTTTTGGATAAGTTGTGTAATTGTGATGTGTTGGGAGAGTTTTAAGATGTTATGTTTAAAGTATGGTAGGATTTGACCAAAAAAGGAGTGAGATTTTGTGAATGCGGATAGTAAGGAGTGTGTAAATGAATTGAACTCAGAGTCGCGTGGTCTCTTACTTGTTACTTTAGTGTAGACGCTTGGAAAAAAGGTGTGATTATTTTCACATATGTTTGGCCAAATAAGCTTGAGCTCGAGTTGTGGTTTGTAGTTGAAGCTTGCAGCGCGTAGCTGTTAGGTAGATGCAGCGCGTAGCCCCAAGCTTATTTTGAAAGCGAATTTGAGTAATTTGCTAAAGCTTATTTCCAGAATCAAAGCTGAGGCTTTGTCATCTATAGTTTGCTAAAGCTTTTTCTCCAATGAGGCTTTTTTCTTTTTTTTTTTTTTTTTTCCAAAAGCAAAAGCTTAAACTTTCGGATACTTCTATGTTGCTTGCCAAACATACCTAATGTGTACATTTATTTCTCTGTATTTTGTCATATCTTTGAACTACACTGCCTTGTTGCATCTAAAACTGTTACACAAGGTAATAGACAAGCAAAATGTTTGTATTGGAGTGCAAGGATATGTGTGTTTCTTTCCATATTATATCAGTCGATATGTGATAACGTGACTGTTTTTATTTTCTATTTTTATGTTTAAGACTGCTTGTATGAAGTCGATATTATCGTTTTTAAAGCTATATAACAACTGATTGCTTATCATGTTTGGTTAATAGGCTTGTTTAATGGAGGATTATATGGATCATAGCTCTGGAGAAGACTCTGATGGAAATGATTCGGAAGTTGAGGAGTTTGCTGAGAAATCTTACGTGGAGCTCAAGGGAGGCAAAAGCGGGTCAAGTTATCTGACCAAACTTTCACTTGCCCATATTGTACCAACAAGAAAAAGCGTGACTACAAGTATAAAGAATTGTTGCAGCATGCTACTATGGTGGGAAAAAGTGATTCACAAAACGCAGTGTTAAAGACAAAGCGGATCATTTGGCATTGGTTAAGTATCTCGAGAAAGATATAACTGAAGCCTCTAGTTCATCACAAGCTAAAGATGATACTGGCGTTGATGCTGATGCTGATGTTGAAGATCCCACAAAGCATGATGGTGACGAAATGTTTGTATGGCCATGGAAGGGTATTGTTGTCAACCTCCCAATTGAGTTCAAAGATGGTCGTTATGTAGGAAAAAGTGGGTCAAACATGAGGGACATTTTGACCATGAGAGGGTTTAATCCCACACGAGTGGTCCCGTTGTGGAATTTTCGTGGTCATTCAGGAACTGCGGTTGTTGAATTTAGTAAAGACTGGGCTGGATTTAAAAATGCAATGTCGTTTGAAAAAGCTTACGAGGCTGATCATCGCGGTAAAAGGGATTGGAAGGTTTATAATGATAAAGATGAGATTTATGGTTGGGTTGCTCGTAGTGAGGAATATAATGCTCTTAATATTATTGGAGAGCATCTTCGTAAGATTGGTGATCTTAGGACCATTTCTGATCTGATGGCGGAAGAAGATCGTAAAGCAGATAAATTAAAGTCGAATCTGACAAATGTTATTGAAGGGAAAAAGAGGCAAGAGGAAGAGATGGAGAACAGATTTGCAGAGACTGAAAGTTCCCTTAGCAAGTTGATTGCTGAAAATGATAAACTTAATCAGCATTATAACGATGGTGTGTGGTTTTTTGATACTTTATCTTTATAGTTTAAACTCTAGTTATTCGGCACGTTGAGTCATAAAGTAACCAACTTTAATCTGTTCGTTTATTTTTGAATTGTTTTTTACTTATTGTTCATCTACAAAAAGATAACCAACTTTCAAAATTTTGACTTAAGGTAATCTGTTTCGGTTACAAAGTCAAAGTTTGAGTCTTTTTTTGAGTATAAGTAAATTGCGTTACCCAAAACAAAAATGAGACAAAAGTTCACTTATTACCTTTTTATTCGTTTTTCGGTACTTATATCATCTAAAGAATCCCATAATCTAGTTTGGACCGACTATTATAGCTGCAATAGAGTTTTTGTAATATATTTATTAACCAAATTTGTTCTTCTCCTTTTCTTGTATTCGTCAGAGATCAAGAAAATTGAGTCAGGTGCACGAGATCATTTTCAAAAGATATTTAATGATCATGAAAAGGTCAAACAACAACTGGAAGAACAGAAGAGAGAACTCGAGCTTCGAGGTCAAGAACTGGAGCAACGTGAAGTGGTTAATGAACATGAACAAAAAAAGCTGTTTGAAGAGCTTGAACAGGTGCAACACCTCATGCATGGCTGTTCCATATTTTATGTTAAATTCATGAATGCTGAAGTGAGGTTATTTTTTTGTGATTCCAGAATGCTGCAAAAAATAGTTTGCTTCAGAGGGCATCTGATGAGCAAAGGAAAGCAGATGAAAGTGTGATGAAACTTGCTGATGATCAGAAGGTTAGTTTTGGCCTTTTATGTTAACGCTGACTTCTGACTGAATCACATCAAGGCGCTTATTGTTTAATAATTTTTGTTTGACTGTCAACTCTAGAGGGAAAAAGAAGAACTACACAAGAAAATCATTGCACTTGAGACACAGTTGGATGCAAAGCATTCAGTTGACCTAGAAATAGAACGTTTAAACGGGCAGTTAAATGTAATGAAGCACATCAAAGGGATCCGGAAGTTCTAAAGCAAGTGGAGAAGATACAAAAGGAGCTGAGAGAAAAGGAGGAAGAAAAAGAGGACATGGAAAGCTTAAACCAAACTCTGGTTGTTCAGGAACGCAAAAGCAACGATGAACTTCAAGATGCTCGTAAAGAACTAATTGAAGTGAGCATGTTTTGTTTGCTACAAGCTTTTCATCAGACTAAAATATTAATGCATGTGAAATTTTGCTATATGGTGTGTAAACATATTAATGCATGGGAAAATTTTCTATATGATGGTTAACAATGTTAATCCATGTGAAAATTTGCCATATGATGGTTAAAAATTTTAGTGCATGTGAAAATTTGTTAAATGATGGTTACAGGGGATGAAAGAACTACCAAAAATCCTCATCTTGGTGTGAAGAGGATGGGAGAGCTTGAGAATAAACCGCTTTATGATGCCATGAAGAGGAAATATAATGAGTCAGAAGCTGAAGATAGGGCTTCAGAATTGTGCTCATTATGGGAAGAGTTCCTTCGAGATCCAAATTGGCATCCTTTCAAAGTCGTTACTACCAATGGACAATCTCAGGTATACTTTTAATTGTAAGTGGTAGGATGTGGTTCGATCACATGTCAAAACGAGTTTGGGTTGATACTGGTCATTTTTACTACTATGTCTGGACGGGTCAAATTTTTTGGGTAACCATGGTTTCGACCTTTTGGCCGACTAATCCACAGGATTTGAACCCTCAGCCACACACACTCAAACCAGGTAAGGCCCTCCTTTCAGGAGGTTGGCGTGGCCACTTCAAGGTTGTTTGCACCTAGTAGGAATTGAACTTGAGACCTCACACATTTTAGAGGGATAGTTTCAAGCCCTTTGCCACTAGGCCACCCTTGAGTGGTTGACGGGTCAAAATTTTAAGTAATGTTATTACAATAGTAATCTAATCATACAATAAATTGTCGTTTAACCGTTTGATGCTTTGCCCTAATTGTTTTTATACAAACTCATTTGAGATAAAAACACAATCCAAAATGATTAATGTTTGTGGCATGAATCACTACTATGTCAAAATAAGGGTCAATTCAGGGTGACCCAACAATCACTTTCCTTTACATTTTCAGATAAAGTCTACAAACTTTTGCATCTATTTGATTACAAAAAAGATATTATATACAATAATAATAAAATCTTGTAATAAAAACTTTCTAGGAGACTATGAATTAAAACAGACTTTAAGTGAATTCAACCTGTTTGACGACCCATTCCACTTATAGGTAAAATATATCAGTATGTTTTGTATAACGTTTTTGCCTTGTGTAAATAGATGATAATAACACCGTGACATGGGTATCTTATATATTCACCGGGTATAAACCCTTTACCCAAAAAACATGGGTATCTTATATTTTGACAAAGTTAGAGAAAATTAACCATCGAAAGGGTTCAGAGATTGCAACTTTGTATAATGTTTTATGTCATATCTCAGCAATTTTATTCAAGGCTGTATTACCACATGTGCAGAGAGTGATCGATGAAAATGATGAAAGACTGAAGGGCTTAAAGAAAGACCACGGGGAAGATGTTTACAGAGCTGTGGCAACCGCTTTGACAGAAATAATCAATTACAATCCCAGTGGAGCATACGTCACTTCGGAGCTATGGAACTTCACTGAGGGCAGAAAAGCTACTTTACAGGAAGGAGTTACTTATCTTCTGAAATTGTGGGACAGCCAAAAACGCAGGCGGGTCATGTGACACTTTCAGCCGCATCAGAATTATGCATGAGGCGCGGTTTGTGCATGTTAAACGGGGCACTGCTGACGGGTTTTCTGGTACTTAAAACTTCACTTTAGTCTAGTTATTGGTAATGCATAAATGGATATAAATCAAATTGGCTGTATTTAGACCTTTTTATGGCATTCTCGCCAGCTTTCTTCAAGACCTTATTCGATTTAAATAAATTTGGTTTTTAGGACACATGGAAAAAATTTGTGAGCCCGAGCTATGATGAGCTTGTGCGGGGTTGAGTCAATCGAGTCATGCATGTTTGACAAGCCTTATGGGCAGCTGGAGTCATCAAATATGCGAACTTTTTGACAAGCAAAATTTGACTAGAAAAACACTTCACCTCTTTGGCGACCATTTGAAAGTAGTTTGTTAAGTAGAATATTCTTTAGAGAGATGGGTATGATGGCACACCAATCACGCCATTCCCTCGTGGAAGGCCAAACCACGACGCCTAGATGGTGTTACCACACCAACCCCACCCCACCCCTCTTGGCGCCATTTCTCAAGCCATTACAATGGCGTTGCGTTAAAGAGAGAGAACCTTTGTTTGTTGCATTCCAAACGGCTAGTTTCCTATTTTAAACAAATAATAATAATAATAATAATAATAATAATAATAAACCACATTATATATACCTCAGTATACTATTATTTTTACGGACAAACTTATCTTTACTTCATTTTCACTTTCATTTCTTTACAAATTATATCAAAAAAATGTCTCAATAACAAAATGATTCATTTTTGAATAATCTTCTAGGTATGTCGCAACAATTATCTTTGTCAAATCCTCCTACACATTTGTACGCACACTCAATGACTATGTTTGGTGAAGGCTTAAATGGACCTTAATGGGGCTTGGCGCTTTTAAAATAAAGTTAAATTAATAAAATAAAATACGTTTATCATTTATCATAAAATAAGCCTTATGAAAAACTTATAAAATAAGCCGGTTCAAAACTTTAGCCTCATAAAAAGGGCTAAAAACTTTAGCCCGGGACTTTTGAAGAATAAATTACTTATTTACCCACAAAAATATGTAACATATACAAAAACTCGTTTAACTATGTTCTTTTTAGTAATTTTGCAATAATAAGCCCCAACTTCAGCCCATTTGCCAAACAAGTTTATAAAAATACAAATCTTAATTTCGGCTTATAATATAAGTCACAACCCCAACTCTAGCTCCAGCCCCAGCCCCAGCCCATTTCGTCAAACATACCCGATATCTTCCTCACAACATCCAATTTTCTTCCATTTGGCAGCCAATATAATATGCCAAAATACACATTTTAACAACTATTTCAACTACTACTTAACCAACAATTTCATCATCTTCAACAAAATCCACCACCACTTTATCCATCACAACAAACATAACTACCATTAGCACCGTGGGGATGTGGGATGAGGATGCCTACATGATCAATATGCAAAAGAATAAATTTGTCAAAATATAGATGTGACAATTAATTATAGTATTGTACTTTTTTTTTTTTTCATCTTGTTTTTATTTTTAATTTTCACGTTTTTCTTTTCTTTTCTTTTTCGTATTTTAATTTGTATTTTGTTTGTATGAATTAAAAATTAATTAGTTTGAAAAAATTGAAAAGAAATAAAATGGTGGCTCTCAAAATGGGTGTTTTGGCTTGAGCGATGAGTGATGAAGTATTTTGATGTGTGGTGTGAAAAAGAAAAATGTTGAAGTGAAAGTGATGTAATAAAATGGCTGAAGCCATGATACCTAATGCTCTTAGGTGGTCTTTGGTTTATCGGTATGGAAGTGAAAGAATAATTCCCATTTCTAATAGAAGTATTCGGTTAATAGGTTTTGAGTATTAAGAACAGGCATCAACCCTACTAATTTAGGCATACTTCTGAACACAACATTATAGTGACTAACTAGGATTTGAAGCCCTCGTGTTGTTGTGGGCATCAGATATCGATAGTAATGTATGTAATACAAATATCGCGTAAAACGTTATTTATATTTTACGGTCTCTTAAGGTTTTGATAATGACAATTATAAATTTATACAACGTTAAAGTTTACATAAAAAGTTATTAATTGTAAGTTTACATTCCGACGTATATCACTTCAAGTATTAATAATGTGATTATAAATTCGTCGAATAATCAAAGAGTTCAAGTAAGTAAATATTTTTAAAACACACTTAAAACATTTTTAATACATTTTAGGGTTAAATGTTTTACACTAAATACAATTAATTAAATTCACTAGCCATTTTAATTATGTGTTTTACTTAAATCAAAACTAAATTAAATTAACTCCATAGTGTTCAAGTTATTCTAGAAGATTAGATTTAATAATTATTTTAGTATAAGGAAGTGTTTAATTCACTAGACATTAGGAGTGCCTGAATACGCTCCACGGAATCGTATTTTACACGGACGGATATGTATTGTACGGATCCGCGGATACGCCAAATAGTAGATTTTTGGTAGAAAACTTGCTATAAATAGGGACTTAAACCTTCGTTTCAAACTAATGTTTCTAAGCCATTAGCTGCAAAATATAATCAATCCTATCAACTTCTAGTATCATTATAATACTCTTTAATCATTACACTTGACTTATAACACACTCAAAGTGATCTAGCGATTTCCGCTTTGATCTTAAGTGAAGAACACAAGAAGTTTATCAAGTTTCCAAGTGTTGTAGTTATTAGTCTGTCATTAAAATACCTAGTTGTATAATTTTGTAAATTGTGTGTCATTATACTTCACCATCATCTACCAACTTGGGTAGTCATCATCATACATCATCTTAGTGAGTTTGGTTAGAATTTTAGGCCTTAAAATACATTGAGTGATAAGGTTGGTCTTGCTTTGGAAAATACTTGATATCTAGCTTAGTATCGGTAAAGAAGTGAAGCGCGTTGTAAGGTTTTCTCCACCGAAAGGGAGCTTGTTGATATAGTGCTTGTGAACTCTCGAGTTGGGTACTCGGGAGTGGAGTAGGACTAGGAAGAGATCTTCGTGTCGAACCACTATAAATCATCTTGTCTATTGGTTTGATATTTCCTTTACATTTCGCATTTAATTATTGTTTATTGTTTATATATATCGTGCGCCGTGCTGATTTCATATTGCGCAATCAAATCAAATATTTCTTAAAAAGGCATAAAATCGGGAAAAAAAATATATTTCCCCCTTCTAGTTTTTCACACAGTTATTTTGCAATACAATTTTTGCAACCAAGATCGATCAAAACACCCCTAAAACTTGTAGTTTTTCTGCAACCCCAAACACATTATTATTGTAACTTAGACACATGTGTAATCTCGAAGCTTAGGTACAATTGGATGGCGATTTTTGTTGATAGGTCAATTGTGACTAAATTGGATCACAAATACGCAACAATAAAGGAAAGAGCAAATAAAGCAAACATAGCAGGATATTTGAAAATGCAACTGTCTAAATCACTATTTCAGATTCGTTACAACATCACACTTTAATTGTATCTATGCAGCTAATGCAGGTTAAACAATCTAACATGACAGATAATAATGGTGTATGGTCGAAATAAGTCTATTTGAGTTGGGTTTCTCAACAATCTCTTCAGACTATATCACAGGCACAACATAAACCACAAGTCGAGGCCATCAACAACTCCACTTTTATACAAGAAACCCAAAAAAAAAAAAACATAAACCTATAATTTAAATACGAGAGACACATACCACATTCTTTGTCATAAACATGTCTTTCAAAGTGATAATATACCTCTGGAACATGGATGTAAACCACCATTTCTTCTTTGAATCCACTTTCTTATTGGCATCGAAGCTTCTGTAGCTTATTTACATCAAAAGCTCCACCATTACACTTTGGTTTGTCTTGTTAACACTGATTTTGGTCCATCAATTTGGTTGCGATCCACGAGTATACAAATTGAACAATGGGTTTTTTCCATTATTTTTTTTGGTTTACTGATCTGATGCCAGGAAATGTTGCGTCAATACTTCCATCAATAGCCCAACGTCACGAAGAATTTGTATATGTGACACCCAATAGCTTAGCCATATATGCATACCAAAAGAATAAATCAGTCGTCCCTTATTCAATAATCCAACATAAAAAAAATCCCTTGTATTAACAAAGTTTGTTTAAAATGTTCATTTTACACCAATTAAATATCTTTATCATTCATATATGCATATTCGCAAGGGTGTGCACTCTGATTGTTGATTGTTTTTCTAAGGGATGGACTTTTATGGTAAATACTTACACTATATTTTCTCCCTTGTACTCAAAATTACAAAATAATGGCTTGCAGGACAGACTAAAAAAATTGTTCCAACATGGTGTACCTCATTAGATTGTATAAGAGAAAATATAGACACATCAATGATGCCTTTTGTACACATAATCATAGCGAAATGAAAGGCATCCTACAATGGCACGTTGAAAATACATTGCTAAAAGAAAGTTGCTCGTGAACTTGGCCAAGTATGTTAATGTTATGAAAACCTTTGTGATCAAACCAACAAACACATTATGAACTCCAAGTGACTTCAAGTTAACCCTAAAGGCACAAATTGCAAAATTTGTTGGAACCAAAATGTTTGTATGTGATGCTAACGTGTGACAATCTGCAACTAGATTGTCTCAGACACTTGCTTCAATAGAAATTCAAATAGTAATTCACTTGAGCATTTCATCAAATACCTATTATGCATCATAGCAAGAATTTACACAAGTTTATTTGATACATTAAGCATGTTGAACTTTCAATAGGTAGCATAAAATCTAACAAAATATACTACAAAGTAAAAGAATTTCCAGATTACCAAATGCAGTATGCCACCAATCATCTTTCTTAAGAGGGTTTTCAATTTAACTTATGTCTTGAAATCAAAGACTACCATAGATCGGGTATTGAACTTGTGAAGTTGTGATGGTGAAAAAACATGACGAATTTTCAACAGTGATCTTAGAGAGTGAAATAAGGAATCAACTTTACAATAGAGATTCTTAGACGACATGGATTATCAAAGTCTGAAGATCGGTTGTGTGTGTGTGTGTTAAGCTCGGATGATGAAGATTGGGATGAAGAAGACGATGATGGTAAGATCTAGGGTTGGTGTTGAGTGATTTGGAATCGGGTGGTGTTTTAAAGGGTGAAGAAGATGAACCGTGTGTGTTTGATCCGTGTGTGTGTGTGTGTGTGTGTGTGTTTTTGTTGTTTGATTTTAGTTGTTTGATAAGGATGATAAATTAGCCATTTCACATGGGGAAATTTTAACGAGCGTTAGCAAAAAACAGAAATTTGCAACTACATTAGAGCCTAAGGGGCATTTCTCGCAAAAAGCCCAAACGTTAGGTACACAGCTCGCAAATTTTTAAAATTAGAGATATTGTTCGCAAAAATGACAAACGTTAGAGACATAATTTGCAATTTACTCCGTATAATAATTATATATAATATAATATAAATAAATAACTATATAAATCAAATACATATTTTGTTTTGTGGGTGGATTTAAAACATATTTGTCTCGACTTTTATGTGTCTACTTCACATATATGTGTGTTAATTTGACAATATATGAATACGTATTCGACGATGATAACTATGTGTGCCATGCGTGTTTTATATATTTGTGTGAATGTGTCAAAATTTGAGATAACATTATTAGACTTATATTAAAAAAAAAAAAAAAAAAAGCAATAATCTCATGTAAAACAAGTTTGTTGGTATGAATGACGAGTTATATATAAGCGGTTAAAAATCAGAATAACCGAAACTGATAAAAGACGAGAAATACAAAACAAGAAAAACCGACCAATTTCAATTTAAATGTTCTAAAATTTGAGTATTTCAGTTCGGTTTCAGTAAAAAACCCAACAATACCAAACTATATACTCACCTCTAGGAAAGACGGCCCCGGACCGGACCGACCAAGCACTAAAACCGACCAAAATTCAAAGGCAGGCATCAAGCACTGCACCAAATATAATCAGCCCGGTCTGTTCTCGATCGTTCCGATCCGTTCAGACCTCAAAGGCTCAAACAAGTTGGTGCCCCTCGAAACGACGTAGTAGCACCACTAAGCGCAGTAACAAACCCTAAAAATCACTCGCACACTCTATATAATAACAACTCACCACCAACAACAACAAGAACCATCACTCAATCACCGCCACCCCTTAACACAAGGTTCACTTCCTTCTTTCATCTCTTTACTTTCATTTTATATAAAATCCACTGGCTATGATTATAAAGAGAGAGGACTCTAGCGTAAAACCAACAAACAAAAAAATCGATCTAATTTTATTAAATCTAATGCCGCCATCTTTTTATTTAAAGATAGGCTTTAAAGGCATATATATTTTAATAAATTAGTATATCGTTTTTTTACATTTGTTAAGTTTTACTCGATGACAGAGATCTCAAAAACTACACTTGATATGAGCCTATTTGTTTATATTTTTAATTTTGATAATTGCATTAGTTGTATTTGATTATATATAGATAGTGTATTCTATTTATATAACAACAATGCATATATAAAAAGCCTAATTTTTATACATTTTTATGTATAAAAATTAGGCAGCGGCCAGACAACCGTAGAGATGGTTTCCACAGATGAATAGTTTTTGTTATCTGTTTGTCTACTAAAATCCATCTCACATCTTTTATATAAAATCAATGTTTATTTATTATTGATTTTTTTTTTTCTTTTTTTTTTTGATAAACATAAGGGGGCGTTTGTGATTGCTTATTTATTTTGCTTATCTGCTTATTTATAATCTTTGGAAAAATAAAACTGCTATTAGGGGGTGTTTGTTTAAGCTTGTATGTGGCTTATGAGCTTTATTTGTGTTTTGGCTTATAAACCTATATAAGCCCATAAGTCTCAAAATAAGCTGAAAAATTGGGGCTTATGAAATATAAGCCGAAATCGAATAAGCTCATAAGCTTAAACAAGCACCCCCTATAGTTATCTTATTTTACACTAAAAACATGCGCTGTTTAGGTTTATGTGCTTATCTGGTTTTGCAACATGTTACATAGTTCTATTTTTTTTACTCATTTTAAAATTATGGACTTGTATAAGCTAAACGTATAATGAGATTGTATAAGCTCTTAAAGTTAAAAAATATTTGGATTTGTTTGGCGTGGAACATTTAGGGGCGGTGAGAGTTTAATGTTGTGATTTATAATGCTCGTTTTGCAAGCACCAATCAGCTTTATCTATTTTTTTTTAAATACAGTTACGTTACCAAAGGATTTTATTAAAAAAACTGCTACTTACTTGCTGCTATTTTTGCCAAACACACCTTAAGTAATAAAAATAAATTGCAAGACTGTCTCAAATTGCACCCTCAGTTTTTTTTTTTTTTTGAAAGTGCAAGCCTGTTCTTGTGAAAACCTTAGCTGCGGATATCTGGAAAGATCATCCAGTGGAACGGTGTCTTCACAATTAAAAATAAGATTAAACAAACGCTCCCAAATCTTTTGTTGTATTTACAAGTTCTTATTTTGCATATTTTTCAGAGAGCTGTAACTTGTATCAAATGGCATCCGACTTGCAGGTTTTTGAAGTACTTTTTATATATTTACTAATTTTTTAAACTGCAATTTGGAATTGTGTTACAATGTGTTTGGCTATTAAATGCAGAGAGAAATAGAAGAATATATGAAGATGTTTAATGAATAGAAGAAGAATCCGATTGATCACGACTCGGTTATGAAGCAGCGCAACGAGATAAGAAAGTGGTTGATTGTAAGCGAAGAATGGCTGAAGCAATTGGAAAGCAACTCTCAAAAACTCAAAAGCCGCGTTCAAAAACTCAAAAGCGCTCAAGAACTCAAAAGCAAGATGTGAGCGTGCTTTAGTTATGTATGTCTAGCTGTGTTTATATGCATGGTGTTTATGAATAACTTGTAGTTTCTAACTTAGGAGAAGCGTATCAGTATGTTAAGTATTATGTTTGTAATAATTGTGGTATTTTTAGGATGGTTCGTAATGGGTAAGAAATGCTTATGGTGATTACTTGATTTGCTTATTCTGGTTATGTTCAAGTTGATAAGCAGTCTAGACTGTTCATCTATTTTATGGCTTTTTTATTCGTGTTAAGTTTGTTATTTGTTATTGATTGGTGATAAACTTTTCATCATAATAAAAGTTAGGCAGCGGCCAGACAACGGTAGGGATGGTTTCCACAGATAAACAATTACAATTTTTTCCATCTGTTTGTCTACTAACTTCCATCTCACATCATTAAGATTTACAATTTTTATTGTTTTTTGGACAGTATGAATTGATGCTTAATTCAGTCAATGAAGGCATTGTTTCCTCGAAAGAACTTTATCTCTGGAATCACTGAATTTTGCTTGGTTTGCCAACTGAACGTGTGAGCTTATCTGTGATTTGCCAACTGAACGTGGGAGCTTATCTGTGATTATTAGTTATCCTAGTTTGGTTGAATGTGGGTGAGTGGCACATGAAAAGCAATGATTCATCTTGGAAAATTATTGTGCATACTTTTGTATTTGCTTGTAAGCAGGAACGACACTTTTGGTTTACCTTAGGAGTTAGAACCTTTTCAGTGAATTTAGGAGAAGTGTAGTTCGTAAAATGGTGTGTTGTCAAGAATTGTGGTATATTTAGGATGTGTCGTAATGGGTAAGAAATGCTTATGGTATTGTGATTATTCGATTTGCTTGGTAAGAAATGCTTATGGTATTGTGATTATTCGATTTTCTGTTTTAAATCCTTTGTCTTGACGAGAAATCTTCGCAACTACATTTGATTTGAGTTTCTCTTTTTTTTAATCTACGCTCTTAAGAGCATCTGTTATATTCAATAATATATAGAACAAGATTTTAATCTTTGTTTCTCCATTTATCAACTACGATTCAAACGTTAAAAGCCCGACTTTTTACGTGTGTTAAGTTTTTATTGATTGATTTATTCATTGGTGATGAACTTTTCATAATGTCACAACTTAGGCAATGCTGAGAACCGTGGGATGGTTTCCTTCGTCTACTAGCTTCCGTCTCACATCATTAAAATTTACATTTTCAATTGTTTATGGATTGTCTAATGGATGTATTATTTGATATAAATTTGTTTAGGTGCTAATTTACTGTAATTAAACTTATGGTAGATAAGTGTGTTTGCTGCTTAATTGAGTCAATGATCACTGAATTCGATGACATTGTTTTTTTGAAAGAAATTTATATCAGGAATCATGATAACATTTTTCATTTTTTTCTTCATATCCAGCCCCACAGTTTGTGAATAACTTGCTTGCCCACACTACTAGAAAAAACCAATGTAAAGATATTTTTTGCCTATAATAAGTCACATATCTGCCCTTTCTACGTAGTTGATTTAACTACTAGGAGTTCAACTTATGTGACTCATTTGGGAGTTTAGCTATGGGTATATTCTGCCTTTGCTGAAGGGACATGGGTTTAAGATGCTAATCATGTCCCTTGGATGTCTTTTATTGGGTTTGAGGTACATGATAAGCAGCTCCAGCTTATGCTCATGTATTCACTATAGGTTTGTGACTAGTGGCTTTTAAAAGTGTACATTCTCAAGTGGCTATTGTCGACCGAGTCATTGAGAGTGTTGAGGTGAAACTGCTAGCATTGATCATTGAGAGTGTATGCTTTCTAGTGGCTGTGCTTGATCCTGTTGTTGAGTCGGTTGAGGTGAAACAAGTGCAGTGATTGTAAGCATGATATGTTTATAATTTATGTTCATCTTGGGTAACCATTGTGCATTATTTTGTGTTGGCTTGTAAGCAGGAACGACACTTTTGGTTTGCCTTACAAAAATCCTCTAGCATACGTGTAAATCCTCAAACATGGCATACATGTAAATCCTCTAGCGTTCTCTTTTGCTAAAAGTAGTCCAGTTATATAGATATGTTGCGCATATCTATATATAAAATGACACAAACAATGCATAAAACCATCTTTTAACTGATGTCCTTATGTAGAAGTAAAAGTACAATGACTTGATCTAGGCTTTCAAAATAGATTTTTAGTATTAGACAGAGTAGGACAAAAACCTGAAATGTTTGAAGACAAAAAGAAATGGGTGGAGCATCTATATTCTATTCCTGTATTGTATAACACAATTTTAAATAAAAATGTAGGTATACTCATGGACATGGTTTGGAAGTGGTGATATCTGTACTCGACTCCTGACTTTACTTTGATGATTTTGTTAGCGTTGCCAGGTGAACGCTCTTGAACATAGTCCAGAAGTGGATACAGTTGACTTCAATTGAAAATGTTTTCTTTGATTGTTTTAATAAAGCGTGAATGCGTGATTTTGATATGTTTCTCTGTAAAGCAACAATTTGGATATTATAGCTGATTGATAATGAAGGGCTCCTAATTGCTGAAAATATGCGTGCTGACCAGATATGCGTAGATGGTTCCCATTGATGATTATATTTTTTAGTCTGTTTGTTAAGAGTTTTTCTACTTCTTTGTTTCAATTTTATGGCACGGTTAAATGTCACTGGGGAACACTTCCGAGTCTTTCTAAAGGTTTCGGTTCAGCTTCAAGTGTAATGTAGTTTCCCATTTCTAAAGTTGGGTGGTTCCCTTATCTTGTGGATTGTGGTTATGTTTTTGAACAGATTCATACATTTTCTGTTGCTGGGTTACTGTCTCATTAAGAATATTGTTTCTGAGTATCAAGTTCGTTAAGGCACCAAACGGCCCATTTAAGGTTTATAGCGTTAAAGTTTATGGTCGCATAAGGTTTGAAGTAAAGGTTTTTGTTTCGGGTTTCTGGTGCACGGCGTTGCCTTCAAATATTTTGACATACTTTCTTCTTTACTGTTTCTCTAGGTTATCGTGACCAAATTATGTTTTTAATCTTCATATTTGCTTTTAATTGCATTTGTTGTAGATAGAGCATTATTGGGGATAAACTTTTCATTTTGTTGAAGTTTAGGCATTGGCCAGACAACCTTAAAGGTGGTTCTAGGGTGGTTTCCGTAGATGAACAAAATCAAATAGCTTAACAAACTAACCACAGACGAACAAAATCAAATAGCTTGACAAACTAACTATTAGGAGATCGAAGTCGGATATCAGTTTGATCTCGATGACCAAGATGTTTTATTATTGCCCAAAAGCAAGTTATTATGCAGCAAAAGAACCATTCCAGCAAAAGTAATATGTTTAAGCATGTTACATTATCAAAATTAGTAAAATTGACATCAAAATTTGGATTCTATCAATGGGCTCGAGCAACATACGCAAAAGAAGCAGCAGCTGCCAATAGCGTTGTTGCAGATGACACCATTGTCCAGAAGCTCTTCCTCTTACGAGCTTCAGCAGCAGATCTTTTTATTAACTCAAGTTGCCTCTTCATCTCTTCTAGTCTACTCTCTTTATCCTTGAAAGCTCTCTTAATTGCTTTGACCTCTGTGACATGGTCTTTTATCCCTTCTTCCACACCATTTTCTTCATCATCCTCGTCACAAACCGAAAGTGTTTTCTTCAAGACGATCAAGACTCTTTTCGAGTTAGCTTCCGCTACACCTAATTTACCTTTTGTATCATCAAATTCCATACGTGTTTCACTAAGTTCTGTTTCTAAGGAAGCAACATCTTTCACCAACTTTTCACATCGAGTTTCTAGCTCTTTCTTGTCTCCTAGATGTTCCCCAATCTCTGTTGTCAAATTGGCTACTTCTTTACGCAAATCTTCTATCTCCTGCTCCATTATAGTGATCTTCTCTTTGATATCAGACGTGATGGATTTTTCCTTATCAAGACTCTCGAGAGCTTCATCCCTCTCGATTATTGCTTGATCATTTGCAGCTCTGTAGGTGCTGACTTCACCCTCTAATTGCATAATCTTTTCAACTTGATTGGCGCTAGACATTTCCAGTGATGAAATCTTGTCTTCGGAAACCCTCAATTGCTCGTTCAACTTTATAATCTCACTGTCCCCTTGTATCTTAGCACTCTCCACTTCGTTTTTCTCATGAACGATCTGCTCAATTCTAAGCTTCTGCTGCTCTAACTCCTTCCTCGCATCTTCCAAATCTTTTGTAATCGAACTTTTTTCCTTGTCCAAACTTACAATGCGTTCCTCCGTTCCTTTCTTTTGCTCAACCAATACTCCGATTTCCTTCTGCAATTCAGCTTCATTATTACAAAGCGTTACATATTTCTTCTCCAAATCAGCAAACTTGTTACTTAACATTTCCTCCTCAATTTTCATACTCTCTACCAATCTCTCAAGCTCACCTACAGAAGTTTGCAACTCGTCGTTCTTCCTCTCTTGCGTACTCTTTTCATCTTCAACCGCCTTCTTTTCTTGGCGTAACTGATCAATACTTCTTTCCAAATCATTAACCAGCCTGTTAGACTCATCCAAATCCTTCCGAATCAAATCTCTTTCTTTCGTTAAAGACTCAATCCATTTCTTATTAGACACATTCTCGTCATTTAATCCATCAACATTAGCCTTCAGTTCTTTAACTTGTTTCATAATCCGCGCTTCATTTTTCTCAGCTTCAGCAACTTTCAAACTCAACTGATCCACCTCTCGAATTCGAGCATCCAAAAGCTCCTTAATCTCTTCCCTCTCAGCACAAGCACGAGCCGAAACACTTTTCTCTTCGTCAACCTTAACCAAAAGCTGCTCCAACTTATTCTTTAAACCCGCAATCTCAGCTTCCTTTTCATTCTTTTCCTCCAGTTGGGACATAACAAAAACAGAAACCAAGTGTTTCTCAATCTCCAACAATGCTGCTGCATCATTTAGCACATTCTTTTCGGACTGCAACAAAGCGTTCTCAGATACTGACTCATTCAGCTGAGATTCCAAAGACCCTTTTGACTGTACTAATGAATCAATCTGCTGACGACGTTCAGCAGTCTCTTTAAGCAGCATAGCATTAAGTGATTTCAAGCTATCAACTAATTTCTCAGAGTCTTCCATTGTTTCTTGAGTTTGGTTGTTTGGCTTCTTTTTAGCCATGAATGAAGGGTTTAGTGTTTGAGGAGGATATTGGGATTAGGATTGAAAATCAAAGGTTTAGATGTGTCTCTATTTACGTGGATAACAAACTTTTCAAATTTTAAAACTGCGTGCCACATGCGATATGCCCACATCCATGCATATACTACATTGGTCCCAAGTTAATATGTATTATTGGGACAAATCAAAATAAAAGACTGACATATAATTTGGGACGGAAAGACAAAGAGTAGTTATATTATATGATGGAGGATACTATATAATCCTTATACAATCATACATATGCATACGTATAACACAAAATGGATAATTTTATAATAATTTATATAAACTATGTTCTATTTCAAAACCGGTGTTTTACCAGATTACATAATTTTTTTTATAAGTTTACAAGTTAAACAGATAAGCTATAGAAATTTAAAAGTAATCCGTCTTTTAAATTTAACGCTTGATTTTATTAGGAGTGACACGAATTAGGCAAATAATAATTCCTGGTAGCAAGTAGCAACGCACTGATATATCTAACCAGAACAAAATAATGGAGCGAAATAACAGTTTTCACCCACTTAGCTTCTATTAATAATACAACTTAACCGGGCTCATGATGGACCATGAACTAGGAAAGTAACAATAATAAAGACAAGAAAGAGTATTGCCATAGCTATGTTACTCATTTTGAAAGGGTTTGGAGCGACCGGTTAATACTTAGCTTAAAGAAGCTACTTGTTACATCAACTTCAAGCAACTTGTTACATGACCTTCAAAAGTTTATAGTGCGAATCCCGTGAGATGAAAGTATACTTGCAAAGATTATCAAGTTGTCGTTACCATGCATATAGAACATAAAAACAAACCATGGGCTCGAACCTCATGAGTTTATGAACTCTATCCAATTATCCATGACAGAAAACTATACTTCTTGGAATTGCGTGTATAGACCGAAACATGAACATAATATATCAAGAGCTAAAGGTAACTCTATATCGAACAACACGAGAGACACAATGACGGGTGTGTTCGTCAAAAATAGCAGAAGTGAACAATAGTTTTTTTTTTTGGCTATAAAAACGTTTAGTAACGTAGTTTTGTGATCATAATTTGTAAAACAACTCCTAAATGCTATTTCATGAAGCGTTTAAAAATGAGCATTCCAAAAAACAAGATAAAGCTACTTGTCGTTTACCAAACGAGCATTAAAAATCACAATGCTCCTAAATGCTATGCGCCAAGCACACCCGACTTAAACAGCAAAAACAAAGCAAATGCTATCTTTGGAACAGATTTATATCAACTAGTGTTGAAAGCAAACAAAAAGAGACATCAAGAACAAAAAGTGGAAAGTTTAAGGTAAAAACTAAAACGATCACGGTGGGACTCGAACCCACAATCTCCCGCTCCGGAGGCGAGCGCCTTATCCATTAGGCCACGCGACCAATACATGTTAACTTTTTCACTAATAGTATAATTATTCATTTTTATTATGTATTAACTAAAATTGTAGCTTTGCTTATCTATTTTTTCTCTTTCTATTTTGTTGTATAATTTTTTGTTTGAAAAGTAAAAAAATGGTATTTCATTCTACATGATCATGTTAAAACTAAAGACTAGGAAAATCTAATAATCTATGGTAACATGCCAAATTGAAGTAAATACACTATAAAAAAGAAACTTATAAGCTTGCTTGATGACTCTTACAACCATTACAAGTTGAGTTTTCGAAACATTAATCTCCAAGGATGAAAATCTAATTTGGACTTTGGTGCTTGTCCATAGTTCTAGTGATTTATTTTTACTTTTTTAATTTTTATTTTTTAATTTTTATTTTCTCTTTCTTTTACATGTGATGATCTAAGACATATCTTCTTCAAAAAGGGTCAATAAATTTATTAACGAACAACTTTTTTTTTATACATTTTTCGTGACTGTGGTTTTACAGACGACAAGAATTTTAGATTTATAGATCCTCAATATACTTTATATTTAAGTTTTCATAGAAGTGGAAGACAAACGGGCAACAAGCTGTGCGGCTAGCTTTTTTTAGATTGCAAAACTAATTTTTTTTAAAAACTATATTTGTGGATCTAGGTGTCATAACATTACTATGCATAACTCTTTGGACTCTGTTGATGAACTCCATTGCCTCAAGTGCAAGAAAACCAAAAATATCAAACACGAAAGGAATAAAAACATGTTGATTTTCAATGCACGCTTTCTCGTGTTTTACCACTTTGTACGAAACGACTTTCAAAGCAGCTTGTCCTAACGAGAGGAGAAACTCTGATCAGATCCACATAAGCATGTTTCCCTCCAACCCATCCAAACACCAAAAGTCTGTCGGTCTGAGTGTGGATCTTTCATCCAACGGGTCAGTCAAAAAGTTCACAGGTGCTTCTTTCTTGGCAGAGATCCCAGCACGCCTACAAACGTCAAAAAAGACATCCCTACATATCGTGTCTGTACTTGAAGCCCCAGAGCTCTTTGTAGTGAACCGCATGTTCCCCAAAAGAATCCAAACATGCCTTGCGATAACGCACATATCTCATCAACCAAAAATAAAGGAATCATAAGGCGATACTTAAGTATATTACGATATTCCACCGGTGACATATGTTGACCTAGCCCGTCTATAGGGATAGCTAGTAGAAAATCATGGGCATGTGGAGCCCATAGACACTCAAAAACTGCTTTCTGTCTCACAGTCATGTCAAAGTGAACTTTCATATCATTGACCATTTCACTAAAAAAAAGCACTCGCCAATGTTTGTTGAGGTTTTGAGGGGGCGGTGTCCTTATTAGTGAAACAACTAAAATCAAAGCTTGGAATCGTATCACGAAGATAAGCCAAAGCACAAACATAGTCTTAAATTTTATAAGATAAATATTAGAAGGGGTGAACCCACTGTCTCTAACTAAATATCTATTGTATACTTATGATAAGAGAATTTTGCAAGAAAGGTCGCGTGGCCTAATGGATAAGGCGCTCGCCTCCGGAGCGGGAGATTGTGGGTTCGAGTCCCACCGTGATCGTTTTTAAAATTTTTTAATTTCATTAATTTAAATTATATATTTTTCTTTAATTATTAGTCTAACATATTATGCCACCTTCGTTTTTGTGTGCCTAATGTCTATTTTTTATGCCTGATATTCCTGTAAATATATGATTGTCGGATAAAAACGGGTGGGTGTACTTTAGTTGACCTATAAAGATTTGTTTTGTTGTTGTTAATGTTCTAGTTGAGCTGAAGTCTTGGATTCATATATTTAAGTCATTTAACTAGGATTATCATTTCAAGTTGTTGCTAGTAAATGAGAGTATAATATAGTTTGAGTTAAATCTCGTTATATTCTTTTAAGTTCAATCTTGTGATATAGTATGAGTGCAATCTAGTTATATTATTTCAAGACTAAAATACACCGTTTGTCCCTAAACTTGTTACTGCGCATCGTAATGGGACAAACCTTGCATTTATCATCGTGGAGAGTCCAAAACTTGGGTTTTATACTCTAGACAAATCCCTTAACCAATTTTCTGTTAATCAACGTCTGTTAATTTCCCCATGTGCCTTGCACATGAGGGCAAATTGGTCATTTCATTGTTTTGGTGGTAAGACTGGTACAACCTTAGGGACTAACGGTGTATTTGATCAATAAAATTATACCATCACCACAACCACCCTCTCTTTATCTCTTTTTCCTGCTTCTCTCTCTAAATTTCTGCTTCTCTTTCTAAAATTAACACCATAACTATTCTCAAATCTCATAAACTCCTCCAAAGAAAAACATAATCTCAATCAAACACCATCACTATTCTCTCTCTAAAATTAACATTGTGGAAAACTAGAAGGGGGGGTTGAATAATTTTACCAATTTAAAACTTACTTTTAAATATTTAGATCGACTTATGTCAATCTATTTGGTTGTTTATGTTGGACGTTGATAGATAGATATATAAACGTGTAAATGAAAAATAAAGAGTAAGAAGCACATCACCACGACACAAGTATTTATAGTGGTTCGGCTACAAGGACACCTTCCTTGCCCTACTCCACTCCCCGAGAGTTCGTAAACACTACACCAACTCCTTGTGGCGGAGAAGCCTTCACAACGTCGCTTAACCTTTTTCCCAGACAAAGCTAAATACCGAGTTCTTTCACACCAAGGCGAACCACACCTAACACAACGTCGCCTACCCTTTATACGGTGCTAGGCTAACCACGAGTTCTTTCACACCTTAGAGAACTAATCCTATCACAACGTCGCCTACCCTTTATTAAGTACTAGGCTAAGCACCTAGTTCCATTATGGAGGAACTACTACCCTTCACGACACAACACCTATTATCAAGGAGATCTACTCCTTGTTACAACACCATCAAGGATATCACCATCCTTGTGAATAAATAAACACTTATATGTATAACGATGCACCTCATCGATTATACGACCTAAGCATTCTTCCCAAATGCTACTTGATTTGATTCTTCGCATCCTTCACTAATGCCTTTGACACAACGCTGGCATCCTTCACTAATGCCTTAGTCTTGACACCTTAAGCATTCTTCACTAATGCTTTGACGCGGATGATTAGCATCTTTCACTAATGCTTTCATCTTGACACTTCGGAATTCTTCACTAATGCCTTCAACCCAACATCTATGGAGAAAGGAAGAACTATCAACAAGAGAACCTTCGTTGTCTTGATGATGACGAAGCATGGCAACTCATGGACTTGAGCTTGCACGTCTTCAAGATGTGGTGATCTTTCCTTTAATAGGAATCTACAAGATCACACAAAAGCAAAAGAGAAAAGCTACATAGATCTCTTGGATCCGAGGTTAGAGGTTAGAATACTTGGGAAGTATGTGTAAAGGTATGAATAGAAAGGAGGAAATGGCTCTCATTTATGAGGAAATTACCATTGTATCCCGGATCCTTCCACTGGGATCCGGCTAGCACAAAGCCGTGGATCCGTGGTCCGCCTCCTTTGCCCATGGGTATTTTGGGTTATGGGTCATGGGTTATGGGTTGATCCATGGTTTTCAATCTAGATACAATGTACCTTAAGGATACATTGAACTTGTGTAAGTGGTATATATAAAACCATGGGTTATGGGTCAAAACCATTTGCTAGTTTTTATCTTTTAGTATATACTTACTTTTACCCATTTTAGTATATACTTGTTTTACCCATTTTAGTGTACTTAATATAAGTATGTATTAACCCAATATGTAAACACTAGTTGTTGTACATATGTATCTAACTCATAGAGTTACTTAAACTTGTTAAGCCAATATGTAAACACTAGTTGTTGTACATGTGTATCTAAAATATAAAATCACTTAATCTTGTTATAGTGTTTTATGTGAAAACGTAAGTGTGTTATAAAACTATTAGTTCAAACCATTTACGTATTTTATTTGTTTCGTTAATATGATTTTACTTTTGTTATCGACAAAACAATAGAAGATCGTAAAATATAAATAAACGTTTTTACGGCTTATTTGTATTAACAAACATCATCACCATTTTCAAATCATGTATGTTAGATTAAAGATCCAAAAAATTAAATGAACTAGAAATACTAAAATTAATAACTTGCACATAATTAAAGACCCATCACGATTACACATCGCAATTCCGCCTCTTGGTTCTTTATATTCTTCAAATGTGTACTTGGTGTATATATAACATTGACTAAAATGAGTTATTTTTGGTCAAGATTAACAATGGGAGCTGGAAGTGCCGTGGTGGCGGTGAACAATTATACTAAAACTCTAAAAGTAACAGTTGTAGAACAAAAGTGTGAAGCGTGCATACTACACATTGTGCCACTAAACTTTGTATACAAAGGCACTAAACTTTGTATCTGATGCATTGCAACACACGGTCTGCAGTTGGAAGAATGTTTTAGAAATAAATATGTTATACACTTATACGGCAATAATACTGTTCTAGCTATTGTGGCAGTTATGCAAGCTCCGTAGTTAATCAGATAAATTATGCCAATCCCTTTAGTTAAAGAAGTCTATATAAGTACGGTTAGGGCTAATAGTTGATTGACTTCTATATTAAGAAAATTATTAAGCATCATAAAGGGAGATGGCAGGGCTAACTCTCGCAGGGAAACTGCCTTTGTTCTTCGTGAAGGTTTTTCTTATAGGTAATTCGTGAAGACCATTATATACAAGAAAAAATTTAGTACTTTAACCAACCTGGCAAATGGGAACATCAAAAATCTTGCTCTCGGCACAAACAAAAGCACGGGGTATTTCCACCTAGATAATTAAAAGATACCACGATCACCAAATTAGATATCTATTCCAAGAGCAATGATATGTGTCTAAATACACATATATTTGTATTATATAAACCCACAAAAACAACCAAAAACACACAAATGACTCTCAAATGTTACAAATTCATAAAATGTGTTTTAATGTGATTCGGTACAAAGATTGAAAACAAGTGAAAAATGATCAATTTCACAACAATTGTCATTTTCATCCCCTGAGTTACTCAAATTGTCAAAACTAGTCCCTAAATGTTTTAAATGAATGAAAAGTCAACTTAAGTCCTTGGGAAATCAAAATGTTCACAAAACATCCACGGATAAAAGTTTACACAAATGGCAATTTTACCCTCAAGTTACAAAATTGGCAAAAATGGTCCTGGTATTCAAACTTGGAAATTTTACAAAATATACCCTTGTACTATTCATGAATTTACAATTTGGAACTATTTTGATAACTTTGAGGAAATTACAATTTAACCCCTAAACTTTGGAAAATTACATAAATGGTCCCTGGGTATTTTAAATTGTAATAAATGCAAAATAAGTCCTTTGGTTTATCTAACTTAACAATTTTAGTCCTTGTGAATACTTTGGAAATATTGCGAGGTTCGGTCCTCAAAATTCGTGGTTACAAGATTGGTCCTTGGGCTTATTAATATTACAAACCAAACGGATCCACTTAATACCCAAAATCCAAATCCTTATAATCCAAAACCATTACCCGACCCAAACACAAAAGCCCACCCCCTTTGTTAATAAATAAAACAGACAAACCAAACGTACCCCCGTTTTCCCTCTTCTTCTTCCACCTCACACCCCCACCTGTAACACCACCACTTGCACCTCCACCTCAACCTTTCCAGCTCACCCCTAATCCTACCCACTCTCCACCACCTCTGCAAAACCTAAACACGCCACAATAAATGCACTCCACACCACTTTTTCACTCCAAACCATACCTGCTTCCCTGTTTTCTTCCATATCACACCAATTGGCCTCCAAAATATCTATATTGTCTCCTACAACTCTCCACAACACAACAAGAGTCTTTAATTATACCAAGCCACCTCAATTCCACGTGGAGCGTTTTGGCGCCAAAACTGCTTTGAATGGCTAAGATCATTTACCGCCAATCAAAGGTCAGTAAATTAAAGTGGGATTTGACTAACAAGTTGGGGAGGACTCAGAAGGTTATAAAAGATTGAGGATGAAAGAGAGAAGAGTACTTTTGGACTAGCCATTAGTCACGTAGTGTAATCTTTTTAAAGCTTTCTTTTAATTTCATGTCTTTTAAAGTTTTAAATGTTGTAATGTTTCTTAAATTAGTGTAATGAAAGTTTAATTTCAGTTTAATTTCCATTTTAAATTCAGTTTTAAGTATTGCTTAATTTCCTTTAATTTTCCATGTTCTTTAATTTCAAGATTAACTAGTTGTTTATTGGAATCTATAAGCCACATAAGCTCTTGACAAAGCTCATGAAGCTTTTAGATTCATTAAATCTGTTATAGTCTTTAAATTCAGAAAAGTTCTAAAAAAAAAATCAAAATAAGTCAATGAAAGTCAACTGTGGTCCAATAAGCAGTTCTGGGGTTTAGAAGCTAATCTGGATGGATTTTCTGGTTTCTAGCTTATTGACAACAAGCTAGGAGTGGTTTTTGATCCTTGATACTCAGTTTTAGCCATGATCACTTGTAAGCTTCATTTTTACTATATTTTTTTACTTTACTGTTTTGGTTGCTTTGATTTTCATGTTTTCATGTTTCTGTGTTGTTAATTTATCATGCTATAGCTTAATATTAGGTGTTTATGCTTTGGAATTGGATTGTGGCTTGTAACTTCATTAAACTGCCAATATACTTGCTTTTGAAAATCCTAGACCTAGACTCTTGTGACTACTTGTTTAGGCTTTTGGTTTGACAAACTAAAACCTCTGGATTTGATAAATCATGTTTACACAGTCAGATGTTATGAAAACCTCAAAACAATCTCTTTTAAGGACTGTTTGGATTTGCTGACACATGAGCAGTCCAGTGTTTGTTTGTTGTTATTTGTTATTGTTTTATATCATACTAGTTCAATATAGCTTAGTCCAATCAATAAATACTGTCCTTATTTTACAAAAAGTCAAAATCATGTTTAATCTTCCATAGATAATTCACTGTTAGGATTTAAAGTACAAATTTCATTATAGTGGCTCATAAGTAGTTTATCTAGCTTAATTTAGTTTCATTATAGCTTAATATATCATATATAATCAGTAGTTTAAGTTTTAAATTCATTTTGGTCAACTTATTTGTTTTTCATTAAAAGTCAAATTTTCATATAGTCGTTTTTGAATAAAATATATAATTTTGTGTAGGATTCAGTATTAAGTTTTAGCTTTAATCCTTTTGGGATGTTAAAATTCAGCTGCTAAACTTCATTAGTAAAATATTAGTTTATCTCTTCTCAGCTTTTTAAGTGCTTATTTTCTAGCTTATTTTCAGTCCTTGTCTGTAAACATGCCCTGCACCACAGTTTAGGTGTCAAGTTCACAAACTTGCAAAAGCTTGTGGATTTGACCCTAGCTTCTAAACTTGGTTTCTTTGTGTAGCCTTTATGGTCTAGTTGTTATATGTCTGCTTATGTTTCCCTTATTAGCTTATTTACATAGCTTAATCACTCTCCTTATTTTGTCCCATTTACTCCTTCCACTGAAGCAAACAGTGGAAGTTGAGATGTTTCCCCTAGTTCATGAAAAGTTCCCCACTTAGCTTGAGCTTGTGATTTTTGGCTTCTTGTAAGGCTATCCAATCATACTCAATATCCTAGTGCTGGTTGAGCTCTTATGAGCTTATTTGATAAGTCTTTAGAGCTTATAGTTTGCCCACTCACAACAGTCCAACTGTTTGGACTTGCACCATTACCTATAGCTCTAAAAAGCTCATCTGTGATCCCCACAGGTTGAGTTTTGGTATTTTGAAATCCTCACCAGCCTAGCTTGCTATTCCAATTCCTATTTTGCCATTTTTAGCTTATAATCTTAGCTTAATTTGTCATTAAAAAGGTAAGCAGGTGTGTTTGGTACTGCAGTGTATTGGAGTAGCTTATTAGCTTATTACAAGCTTATAGGTTAATGCCAGTGCATCAGCTTGTTTATACCTGTCAATATTACTTGTATACATGTTATCTTTCTTTTGCTTTTAAGTGTGGAGCTTATACCAGGCTTATTCAAGCCTCCATTCCATCCAAGTCAAGCCTTTGGCTTGACTGTCTAAACATAAGCTCACACTATGCCTGTCCATTTCCTTGTTTATATTTGTGCATTGGACTTATGTATATCCTATTTCACCTTTTGTTTTATCTGTATAGCTTATTTTCAGCTTATTATGAGCTTAAGCTCCAACAGTCAAGCCAAAAGCTTAACTGTTGGACTCATAAGCTTATGATTTGCTTATTTCTTAGTTTATATAGTTCCATCTTCATTGAATATGTATAATATCATTTGTATAATTAATTGTAAATCGAAAAACCAAAAGAACCACTATAAGCTCAGTGATAAACACTATTTAAGAAGCTTATTGCCTATCGACTTATTTCTGTACATAAGCTATCATTTTTATATTTTTCCTAGCTTCTTTTATTTATTGTAGAATTTTGTAAAAAGTTTCATAATTTTCTCTCTTTGTTTAATATTTATTAAAATTCAAAATAGTTAATAGTACTAAATAATTAGTAATAAATAATTAAAAAGCATAAAAAATATCTTTTTATTTTTAAAAATAGTTTTATTATATTTTAGATTTTTCCAAGTTTAAATTTTATTTTTCCAATTTTATTTTATATTTTCTTGTATTTAAGTATATTTATAATAATAAATAATCTATAATAAATAGAATAATTGTGTAAAAATTACATTTTTAGTTTTAAAAATTATTTTATAATATTTTAGATTTTTCAGATCCTTTATTTCATTTATTTAAGTTAATTTTAGATTTTCTTATTATTTAATTCATTATTAAATACATTTAATTCATTTTAATTTATATTAATTAATTTAATAGTGTAAAATTTATTTTAATTTTCTAATAATTTTCTTATCTTTTAGAATTCTAAAATATAATTTTCACATTTGTGGAGTTGTATTGGACTGAATTCACGTTTTTTATTTTTTACGTTTACATAAAATTGAGAACGTAAGTTTTAGATTTTAATCGTTAAACAATTGTAAATATAGAATTAAAATAACTTCAAATTTTTATAAGTTTTAATTTCTTAGTATAATTAATTATTTTCCCTTTCCTGTTTTATTGTGTTTCATTTGTGTAATTATTATATACATGTATATGTTTTATTTTTCTTTAGATTTTCTTAACTTTTATATAAGCTGTAAATTATAGTTAAATATTTAAATTATATTTAATTTGCATTTAAGTCTCTTAGACATGCAAATCCCTACTATAGTTATAATCGTTTTGTTTTTATACGTTTACGTTTTAGTTAAACGTACGTTTGTATATCTTTATATTTCTAGGTTTCGATTATGCGTTTTATTGAGGTAATGCGATGCAGGCTATTACTATTCACATTCCTAGTGTTAGTCAATCGATTCTGCTTTCCTATACTTATATTATTTTCAACAATTCACAAGTCATTGTACTGTAACGTCACGCCTCACCGGGACATAAACGATCCAAGGAAATTTTAATCCTTGGTATACTCCCATTCTCTCCCGGTCGTCGCTTTTATCATCTCTGTTACGGTTGTCGCTCACGGCGGTTGATAAGTGTGACGGAGAAATAAAAGAAGGTAGTTCGGGAGGAATCAAGCAAACATTATTTTTATAATAAAAATACTATCTTTGAAACATCACAGACCTTATTGGGAGTTACAATGTGTAATCGTGATGGGTCTTTAATTACGTGCAAGTTATTAATTTTAGTATTTCTAGTTCATTTAATTTTTTTGGGTCTTTAATCTAACCTACATGATTTGAAAATAGTGATGATGTTAATTTTAGAGAGAGAATAGTGATTGTGTTTGATTGAGATTATGTTTTTTTGCAGGAGTTTATGAGATTTGAGAATAGTGATAGTGTTAATTTTAGAGAGAGCAGCAGAAATTTAGAGAGAGAAGCAAGAAAAAGAGATAAAGGGAGGGTGGTGGTGGTGGTGGTGGTGATGGTATAATTTTATTGATCAAATACAGTTAGTCCCTAAGTTTGTACTCAATCTTACCACCAAAACAATGAATAACCATTTTGCTTCTCACGCGAAGTACATGGGAAACCAATGACGCCGACTAACGAAAATTGGTCGAGGACTTGTCTGAGTATAAAACCCAAGTTTGGACTCCCGATGATAAATGCAAGGTTTGTCCCATTACGATCTTGTGATGTGAGTTTAGAGACCAACGATGTATTCTAGGGCCCGTTTGGTATACCACTTTGGAGTAGGTTTTCATTTGATTTGACACTTATTTGTTGTTTGTTTGAAATTCCATGCTAAATATTTGGGTGTCGTACCCATAAGCAAGGTGTTTCTCAAAAGTCTAGTGGCTAGGTGGGATTGCAACTGTTTAATGGGACCCATGCATTTTTGTGTATGCATTTCTTCTTTTATTTATTTTACAAATTATAAACTTTATTTTTTATTTTCATATAATACTAAAATATCACTTAATTTAGATTATGTAAAAGTTTTCTCTCTCCTACTTTACCATCATCCCAATCCTAATCCTAAAATCTAAATCCAAATCCAAATCTAAATCCTAAACCCATCTACGAACCAAACGGGCCCCTAGTCTTATTTCAAGTTCAATCTAATTTGAAATGCATCGAGATTCACAAGTCGAGTTTGAGATATTTTTTCAATGTCTTTTTCATAAAAGATAAGGCCATGCCAAAGCAAAACTCGACTCTCAGATTACTAGAACTGGACTAAATTTGTATAAAAAACAAAACTTAAATTATTATCAATGTGGAACTTAGCTCAACTCTTCGATAAATATAATGATTATTTTAATGCTTATTGTTATTAAGCTGTCAAAAATTTCATATCGCCAAACAAAAATAGTTAACTTGTTTTTTCATATTTATTGTTATCTAATTAAGGTGTGTAATACACTAACACAAGATGCATGTTTCTTTTTGTTGTATAAGCAAACTTGATTTGCTATTTTTAACCGGATCGATTATTGTTACCTCTAAATGGATTTTGACACCCTCATTGTTTTTTATTTTTACAAGTTTGTTTTTAGAGTTAATTACATAAATCGTCCTTGTGGTTTGGTAGAAATTACGGATCTTGTCTCGTGGTTTTTTTAGCGAGTTTCGTCTCGTGGTTTCTGAATTTTACGGATCTACCCAAGATCGGACCCGATCCCAAAAGGTGTTAAAAGGACCTCCCTGCGGTTAGTTCCTAACGTGAGGGCTAACATCAGATTTTGGTTTTAACGATCGTTATACAAACCATATGGACGATTTATGTAATTTACTCTTTAAAAAAAATAAAGTTTTTTCTTTTTAATTTTATTATTCAATTTTTTAATTTTATTACGATTAATTTTTTAATATAAAAAACTTTTAATTTAATTTTAATTTTATTATGATAAATTAAAAAAAAAACAAATTTTAATATTATTATAATAAATTAATTTTTTTTAATTTTTTAATTTAAAAATCAAAATTTATAATAAAACTAAAAAATTAATTTTAATTTTATTATAATATTTTTTTTAAAAACTTTTTTCTTTAAAAAAATTAAATTTATTAAAAGTTAAAAAATTAAAAAAAAAAAAAAAAATTAATTTTATTATAAAACGGATGAAAGCGTATTAAAAAACTTTTTTATACGGTTTCGTCCGTTTTATACGTTTCATCCGTTTTTATACGGTTTCTGTTCGTTTTTGTATGAAAATGTATGAAAACAACGAACAAAAATGTATGAAAACAACGTACAAAAATGTATGAAAACGTACAACAACGTTCATACGTACAAAAACAACGTTGTTGTACGTTTTCATCCGTTTTGTATGAAAATGTATAAAAACAACGTACAAAAATGTATGAAAACAATGTACAAAAATGTATGAAAACGTACAACAACGTTCATACGTACAAAAACAACGTTGTTGTACGTTTTCATCCGTTTTATACGGTTTCGTTCGTTTTTTTACGTTTTCATCCGTTTTTGTATGAAAATGTATGAAAACAACGTACAAAAATGTATGAAAACGTATAAAAACGTACAACAAGTTGTTGTACTTTTTCATCCGTTTTTATACGTTTTCATACATTTTTAAACGTTGTTTTCATATATTTTCATACAAAAACGAACTAAACCGTATAAAAACGAATGAAAATAGTTTTTGATTTTTTTTATAAATTTTTGATTTTTTTTTTTATTTTTTAAAAATAATTTTTTTAGTTTTATTATAAATTTTTAATTTTTTTTTAAAATTAAAAATAGTTTTTTATATTATTATAATAAAATTAAATTTTGTTTTTTTTAATTTATTATAATAAAATTAAAATTAAATTTAAAAAAAAGTAATTTTTTATTAAAAAATTTAATCGTAATAAAATTAAATTTTTTTTGAATAATAAAATTAAAAAGAAAAAACTTTATTTTTTTTAAAGAGTAAATTACATAAATCGTCCCTGTGGTTTGTATAACGATCGTTAAAATCAAAATATAATGTTAGCCCTCACGTTAGGGAGTAATCGCAGCGAGGTCCTTTTAACACCTTTTGGGATCGGGTCGATCTTGGACTAGATCCGTAAAAATTGTAAGCCACAGGGACGAGACCCGCTAAAAAAAACCACGGGAACAAGATCCGTAATTTTTACCAAACCACACGGACGATTTATGTAATTAACTCTTGTTTTTATTATAACGGAACAGAAAATATAAAGTTTTGATAAGTCAAAAATATTAAAAAACAAAAAATACGGACCAAAAAACAAAAATAAGTTGTCAGATCCTTTCAACATAGCGGTAAAAGTTAGATAGGGAGGTGACACAAAAGAAATGCTAGACTCACGTGTCACCTCCCTATCTCACTTTTACCTACTATGTTGAAAGGACCGAACCATAGGGGCCTATGCCACCTTATTCATAAATCAACTAAAAATACATAATAAGACAAATACCATAGGTAACTTGTAGGAAACTGAGTAGACTTTTATTAATAAAATCATATTATAATTATAGTAACATCAAATAGTCCTGAATATTAAATGTCAATTTTCCTCGATAATGCTTGTAATTTATATCATTTATATGGATTTACGCTTGTTTTCCATTGTTTTCCACTTTCAGGTAAATTACGAGCATTGTAGCTAAAGAGACGCGGAATTGGAGAATTATCTAAAGAATTATCATAGTATGTCGATTTTGAAGAAGTTACAACAGTAACTCATATCTCACATTACGTAGTAACTATTGCGTGACTCGAAAACCAACTTATCGGAAGGTTACGCGTAACTTTTCCCAAAGGCTACGACGTAACTATATTAGGTCAAATGAGGTTCCGCGCCGATACTTACGCCAGTAACTATTTCATCAACTACGGCGTAACCAAGTTTATTGATGACTACACGTAACCACTTATAAGGTTACGCCGTAACTAGCGATCTAGTGCAAAATACGAAGAAATTGAGGTTACGGCGTAACTCTTGTTATAGTTACGCCATAACCCATATCCGGCCTATAAATACCCCCGAATTCCGGATTTCTAATCATCCCATTCCACACACAACAACCGAGAGCGTGGGAAAAAGCTCAAGGCGGTCTAGAGGAGCATACTGAGTCGCTCCGAGGAGAAATCACTCCCTACGATAAGCATTAGCATTTTATATTTTCTTTACTTTCAATTCATGTATTTCCTACCTTTGAATATTGAATTGGTTTGTATGATTAATATGAGCTGCTAAGCACCTCTTGGCACCGCCTAGTTATGATTCCTTAATTATTTTGTTTATGCGTTTACTTTACTTCCATACAATTATTTCTAAGTGTATGCATGTATAGTTTATTGGTAGCCACCCTTGGTTCGGTAGTTTTGAATGGCGGTAGAGGCCAATTGCCTAGGAGATATGACCAACCGACCCTAGTGATGGATGAGGCGGGAAGGGTAAGATATGACCAACCGATCGACCCTTTCTACTTGTGCGATTTGACCAACCGATCACCTACCGCTTTGATGAACTTAAGAATTAAGGGTGAGTGTTTAAGTTTCTAACGCCGGGCACTCACTATTATAAATCTAGCATGTAGTGTACTTAATGACTTGGCTTAGGTGACCGGGAACAACAGGACTTATGAGGGACACCGACTTCTCTGTGGTGGCATCTTTGCTGATAGGTTAGGGCGAATTGACCAAATGATGTCCTCTCGACTTTGACCCCACCTAAAGTAATTGGAAGTAAGTAGACGTAGACATAACTAGCTAGGAGGATTAACTAGGTTAGCACCACTCTCCTCTATTGATTTTCCCCTTACCATTTATCTGCTTTTATTTGCTTTATTCTGTTTTAGTAGTTTAATTAATTAATTCCTTATCCTTTATTAGTCTGTGACACCTAGACTTAGTAATAATCCAACACACATAGCTCTTGGGACGACCTCGGCTTTACCGATTACTACACTACACACGACGGGTACATCGCCTGTTAGTGCACTAGGGTAAACCATAGGTATAACGAGACTTTATAAATATTAAAACACAGTCAATAAAACTGCATCAAGTTTTTGGCGCACGGGGAATTATTTTAGGATTAATATTAAGTCTTTCATTTCATTTTAAACTTTTCTCACGATCATATTTCAAGTTTTCGGTACCATGGAAGTTGTTAACATCAATGACCTCACTCTTGAGGAATATTTGGCATTAACAAGGAAGAGCAAGGACCGAGGATTGTTAGGCGGCTATCGCAGAAGATGCTCAATTCAAATCAAACCTCAATTCATGAGGGAATTATGTGCAAATCCACTCTGAGGCATCACCGATGATGCCCATGAACATATAGACAACGTCGAGTACATTGTCACCTATTCAAAATTCCTAGAGTCTCACATGACGCTATCATGTTGCAGTATTCCTATTTCTCTTACGGAGTCGCTAAAAGATGGGTTGATCGATCACCTGCTTGGACTGTCAACACTTGGCCTATCCTTAAAAAGTGTTTCATTCAGAGATATTGTCCTCCATCAAAGACGACCAAGCAATTAGAATAAATCCATAACTTCAAGCAAGAGGGTGATGAAACGTTATACCAAGCTTGGGAAAGGTATAACGAACTATTATACAAATGTCCTAATCATGACCTCAACAACCAACAAAAGGTGAGCGTCTTCTACAAAGGTGCGAACATCTCCTCAAGACAAATGATTGATTCTCGGGGACCGATTCACGGTATGAAACCCACTTGGCTTTGGAAACTATTCAAAAGATGGCGAACCGCTCTCACAAATGGCACAATGGAGGAAGCAACCAAGTAAGAATGGAGATATGGAAGGCCTTGCAGCAATAAACAACAAATTAGAAAGCCTCAAGAGAAATGAAGAAGCTCAAGGAAAATATGCATTCCATTCAAGTAGGCGAAATGGAACTCCACCTACTAAAGAATGTTCCTCCAACGAGGAAGTTAAAAGGGTCGGAGAAGTTAAATATGGAAGAGAATCCTTTCAACAACTACAATAATAACGGGCCCAAATATCGAGAAAAATCCCGAGATTCTACACAAGAATCAACAACAATCCTCCTAAACCTAGCCTTGAAGAAATAATGCAGGCACATCAAGAATCTACAAAAAGGAGATAAACTCAAGGAATGGATGGTCAAAGTGAAGGAGGATACCAATATGAACCCACGTAACCAAGATGCGCAATTAAAAACCTCGAAACACAAATTGGGCAATTGGCTAAAAACCTTGAAACGAGTAATGCTAAAGCCAACGCCCGCAAAGCCATATTTCATAAGATAAAGCAAAGAAAGAGCGGTGCGCATCCTCTATAACTAATGATCTTCCGGATTAACTACCAAGAGAGGATGATAAATCGAAGACGACGAGGTCTGCCGAGCCAAATCCTCGAGACAGACAATACCGGAAAGTTTTCTTCTCCCATGCACTATTGGTAACATTAAGATTCTCGCATTAGCTAATTTGGGGCGGGTAAACCTTATCTCTACCACTTTATGTGATAAAATAAAACTTACCAATTTAAAAGAAACAACTATTATGATAGAAATGGTCGATTCCTCTAAAGTCGTACTCAAGGGCAATTGTGAATAATGTGCTTTTAAAAATTGGAAAATTCTTTTTCCCAACTGATTTTGTGGTTATTGACATGGGGAAGCGGGAGGCTTACAATTTAATTGTTGGAAGACCTTTTCTCGCCACTTGTAGGGCTCAAATTAAGGTTTTTGGAAAATAAATTTCTTTGGGAACTGAAAATGAACGAATAACTTTTAGTATGAAAGAGCATATAAAACCAAAAGTTGAAATTTCAAATAATGTTGATGTTGTTAATGTTCAATCACTAGATCCCGCTCAACACTTTAATCCTATTACTAATGAGTGTAGAGAGAATAATGATAATTAAGCGTAAACAGGAAAAGATTGTCCAAGGCATCGAGGAAACTCCGCCCAAACAAACATTTCAAGATAACTCGATGTTAACCAAGGATAACGAATCGGTGTGAGATGGCCCCGTATCCTCGTCCTCAAAAATGTGAAAGAAAGGCGAATGAATGGATATACCCTCACAAGGGTGAGAGACGTGATATTGAATTCGCATTAGAAGATTGGTACAAAATAAGATTTGGGAACTCAAAAATCCATAAGGGACTGGTTAAGCAGTATAAGTACAATCATCTCACTGACACAATAAACGGTGCAAGATCAAGCATAAGTATTACTAGTAGTCTTATTGCTGAAGATGATGACCGGGGAAAATCATGTGATGAATGGCTTTCACATGAATTTGGAACAAATGGCATCCATAACATTAAGAGGAAAAAGGGGTTTGACAAATGGATGAATGAGTGCCAACGAGTGGTGGAAGTCGGCCAGTCCAAAGGCCCCATAGAAGCCCAATGGCTCGAGTCTAACTTAAATACTCGTAAATAAATAAAAGTGATCTTTCGGGAGACAACTGATGAGTGTGTAAATACTCATCATTTTAGTCAATCGAAGCGCAAAACGTTTAAAATGCTCGAAATGCATCAAAATACCGAAAATATTCCAAAATTGCATTTTATATGTTTCGGATGCAAAATGTTTAAAATCGGATGAAAAATGAGCTAAGTTTGCATAATTGCGCTTTCAGTTCCTCAAGTTTCAAAATTGTCGAAATAGTCCCCGAGCACATAATTTCAAAAGAAAAATCACCAAAGGTCCTTTTAAAATTCATAAGTTGTCAAAATTAGTTCTTTGGTGAAAATATCAAAGTTTTGAGAAATTACAAAATTAGTCCTTCAAGTTTGAAATTTGGCAAAATGGCCCTGAAATTTGAAAATGGCAAGTTTGGTCCTTGTAATTTTTGATATTGTCACTTTTAGTCCTTGAAGCAACTTTTCAGAATTGGCAGAAATGGTCCTTGTATTTTCAGAAATTGCAACATAGGTCCTTGTCATTTAAAACTCTTAATACCCATTTTGGACCCTATCATATACATGTGACCCCTGCCTTTTTCCCTTTGGACCCCTTTGACTTTTTGACCCCCTCCCTTTAATAATATCCCCGGTCAATCCTTTGGTCAAACCACCAAACACGCGCCAAAAGTCTTCCTTCTCCAACTGCTTAGCCTGCAACACTCTTCCACCCATCCCCCCTCCTCACCTCCACTCACCCATGTCCCCCCACCCTCAACAAGCCTCCAAGAATCATTTAATGCTCTTCTCATACCCTCACTCAACCCCAACTGTTAAAATCTAATTTTGGCGCCAAAATCAGTTTCAATGGCCAAGACCACTTTTATTAATCCAATGGCTGAGAAACAAGTGGGAATTGGTCAGAGATGAGAGAGAAGATGTTTGGTTTATAAAAGAAAGCAAGAGGAGCAAGAGGGAGGAGGCTAGTAGTTTTTATTTTTATCTTTAATGTCGTTTTTAATAAGAAGTTTTAGTTAAGTAAAAAAACCTGTAATCTTTTGTTGTAATGTACTCATTATAAGTTATTGGATCAATATAAATCATTTTCAAGTGTTAATTTAAGTTGTATTATCAATTTATGTTGATTAGTCCACTGTTGAAAATTTCCATTTCCAAGTCTTGTATACAAGCTCCCATCATCTTGTTTTTCGGTTCAAACAGCTTATATTAGCTTCTTATAGCTTGTTATAAGCTTGTATTCAAGTTTTAAGCTACATTGGATATTGGTCAAAGAAAGTCAAATTGGAAGCAAAATGGTTATGAATTGGACATGGGTGTAGCAGAGTGGAATTGGGTTGATTTATAGTCCAATAGGTTGATATAATTAGGCTAGTGGTCATTGGGTGTTGTTTCAAGCCATAGTGGCTAAGGACCATTTGTAAGTGATTTTCAAGGTTTTCTTTGCATTATCTTCATTTGTAGTTAAAACCGGTTCTAATCTCATTCATTGTTGTATTTAGGATATATGGATTTAGTTTGATCAATTATAACAACTGAATCAGTTGTTATATCATTTTAATTACATATCAGTTGGATTTAAGAGTGTTTGGATTTACTGCATAAACTGAGTTTAAGGGGTGTTCAGTGTTTGAAATCTGTTGGTTCATACTTGTCAAGTTTATTTACACTCAAATCTGTCTTCATTTTGTGCCTGCACATCACCAAAGTCAATTTCCCCAATCCATTGTCTTAACTTGCTTACTGTTGAGATTTTTAATAACCAATCACTTGTTTTGTGTTCAAAATCCATAGACAAAGCTTTTTGTAACTTCATTTCATCATAATAAACCAAGATCAGTCCTTAAATTTGAATCAAAGTTCAAAAAAGTCAAGATTTCATTTTTGCTAAAAAAGTCAAATTGGAAAAAAATCAGTTTTGAGCCATTCTAAGATGAATTTTCATTGATTCATTTCTGGGTGTTAACAAGTGAAACTTGGTGTTTAAAAAACTTCAGCTGGTCTCCTTTCTTATTACTATTTTTGTGGATTTTTACAAAATTTTATAAGTCTCAAAAAGGCTTGTGATTATGGGCTTATATGCCTGTGCAACAACTTAGGCTAGCTGTTTCAGTGCAGATCTTGCATGCTTGTCACAGGGCTCATTAGAGCTACCCAAGGTCTGATTTTTGGTTCATAGGTTCTTGGCCAGGTCTTCTGTAGGTTCCAAGTTTTTGTTTTTGGTGTCCAGCTTATTTAAGTACTTGTTTTTAAGCTGCAAGTAGCCTCCAGAAACTGTTTTTAGCTAATTAGCCAAATCAACCAAATCTTGGTATCTTGTAATATAGAGGTCTAGGTTTGTTGTTTTAAGTTGCATTCTGGTTCTTATAACATATTAGAGCTTCTGTGAAAAGTTGGTAGCTTATTGTGGTGTTTGGCTTATTCAAAGTGCTTATTTATAAGCACTTCCAATAGCAGTTTCATTTTCCTCCACACAACACCTTGTTTTTATTTTTCCTAGATTCCTTATATTATTTTAAGCTTATCTTGAATTTTTCAGATTTTTATAGGTCAGTTTGGTATTTTTCTTCATTTTAATTAGTTTTTAAGCATTTTTAATTAGCATTTAATACAATTAATTAAGAAAAGTTTCAAAAAATAATTTTCATTTTCTTAAGTTAAGATAAATATAAAATACAAAAAAATATTTTTCCAAATTTTTCTTAGTTCAATTTGTATTTTTAAGCAATTTAATTAGTTTTTAATAGTTTTTAATTCCTAGAAAATTCAAAAATAATCAGAAAAATACAAATATAGTTTTGAAAATTTTATTTTGTTATTTTAGATTTTTCTAAGTCAAAATTTTATTTTTCTAGCTTTGTTTCATATTTTCTTGTATTTTAGGCTATTATTTAATAGTTAAAAATAGTTTTAATTAATAATAATTAGATAATTAGTTATAAAATAATTTTCTTTTTCTAAATATTTTATTTTATCATTAGGTTTGTAAAAATATCATTTTCATATTTTTAGGATTAATATTGTGTAAGTTTCACATTTTCCTTTCAGATGCGTGACGTAGTTTTAGTTCGGTTTATAAAACATAAAAACAAAACATCATTTTGCAAATAGTGATAGCGTTTATTTAATATTTTTATCTTTTTAATTTCTTTTAATTTGCATTTAAGCCGTTGTAATTTGTTGGCTTTTACGTAGTTATAATAATATCGGATCTCTTTTGCATTCAATCTTCTCGATCACTATCGTTTGGTGATCCATTGCATAACTCATTGGGACATAATGACCCGGAAACACTATACTCCCCGATCTTCATTGCATTTGTGCTTTGTTGTTTTAAGTTTCTTGCGGTTGGCCATTCACAGTGGCGGCTTGCGTGAGAAAACAGCGGTTTGACGGATCAAATTTAAGGCCATTGCCGGAGGTGTCTTGATTATCCTCCGTTTAGCAGATTAGTAGTTTGAATACTCACTCTTTGTTCATATCATCCATCTATCATCTATATATATATATCCATATTTTCTTATAAAAAAATCCAAAACCCAAAACGAATAAAAACGTATAAAACACAAAAATATTTTGCTTTTGTTTCTATATATGTATCAAAATAAAAATACAAAAGATTTGTCGTTTTCTTTAATAATAACAACTTAAAAGATTACCACCGAAACCAAGGCGTTGTACTACCTAAGCTGGGAATGCGACCATAATAAGTTCCCGAACCAAAGATTTAAAACTTACCTTTGTGTCCTTGTGATTGGTGTACCTTTTTCAAAAAGCCATTCATATTGTGATTATTGGTTCAAGTTCACCGTTGTTTTGCCTCGAGTTTGTTTTAATTGATTTTGTTGTTATATATACTTGTCGAACGAGAAAACCCATAAAGATTCTTCTCACCCCATTTTTAAAACGTCTTCATAATTCCCATTTCTCTCCTTAACTCGAGGTCTCTTAGAGTTAACTTTAGTGTATCTTTTCGCTCTTCTAGATCTGTGAGCCCATTTCGTGAGCTTGTCAAGATTCCAAGAAGGCGTGTTCAGAGACTTTCTGCTCCTTCGATCGGATCGAGATCCGGATCGCTCACACTACTCGTTATCATGGCGGAAGAACGCCTATGTGTGAGCTTCTCCAGGCACCCATCGACGGGTATGGAGATGCTATCATTGTACCAACCATTGTGGTGAAAATTTTGAACTCAAAACCGGTTTCTCGAATCTTGTAACCTCAAATCAATTCTACGGTTTTGGCGGGATGATCCTCATGCTCATATTCGATGGTTTAACAAGATTGCATCTACCATCAAATACAAGAATGTCCCGATCTTTGTTAAGCTTACATTCCCATTTTCTCTTGAGCGGCAAGCCGGATTTGGCTTGAAAAACAACCCCTCGGTCTATTGAGACATGGGAAGATCTGGTGAAGAAATTTGTGAATGAATTTTATCCACCTTCCAAAACCACGAGTCTTAAAATGAAATCATCAAGTTCACTCAAAATTTGATGAATCCTTGATGAATCGTGGGATCGTTTTAAGGAATTGCTTCGCAAATGTCCTCACCACGTTTTCTCCGAGTTGATGCAACTCGATACTTTCTACAATGAAGTGAGTCAATCGATCAAGATTCTCTCAATTCCTCCATTGGAGGAAATTTCCTAAGCAAAAGCATCAAAGAAGCTTTAGCGATCATTGAAAACAAGTCTAAAGTCCGCCTTGCCGAAGCAAGCGGTTGTTTCCCAAGTCGGTGTTGGTCCTTCTTCTTCATCGCTCGTGAGTCAATCTAGCACCGATGCTAAGATTGACAAACTATGAAGCTATCCAAGCTTTGGTTCTCTCCAACCAAAAGAAAGTCTCTTTTCCACAAACTTCACCTCATCTTGAAGTTAAGAAAGTGGAAGTCGTGTTACTTGTGGTGGCCCCATGCTTACTATAAGCTGTATGGCCACCGATGGTAACCCTTTTGAAGCTAATCTTGTGGGCGGGATCTCTAATCGGGAGGCAACCAATATCGTGCTCCCAGACCCGAACCACCGCCCTAACCACTACCTGGACCTCCGGTTTCAATCAAAACCGTAATCGAATCAGAATAGACCAAACCAAGGTTTTCAAAACCAAGGTAATTTCAGTCAAACAACGGTTTTCAAAATCAAAATCAAAATTTCCAAAACCAAGGAAATTTCAATAGAAACCAGTCGTGGAAATTTCAACCCGTGGTATTTTCATGGTAATAATCAAGGAAATTTTCGAATCAAGGCCCTAATCCTAACAATAGAGGCGAATTTTCTGTTCAAAATCAAGCCATTGTTCCAATGGACCATCATCGATGAGTTGTTGAAACAATTCATGAAATCGAGAGGAAATGAATCGGTTGTTGGTCGTTGATTTACGACATCAAGAAGTCTTTAAATGATCGACCCCGGGCTCGGTACTTTACCTAGCAACACGATCGCTAATCAGAGGCGATGCAAAGGCGATCACAACCGAAAAGGTGCTTCTTATGATGGACCCGCTATTCCTACTACCTCTTCTTCTTCTCTCCGAAGGTAGAAAGCGAACACGAGGCGACAAAGGACAAGGAACTTCCTACTAATAACGGAAGTACCGGCAATGTCCATCCTCGGGTTGTCCCAAAACCCAAAACCAAACACAGGTTGTTTTGAACCTCCAGTTAGTGACCCCAAATCAAAACTTCTATTCCTTACCCCTCGCGTTTACATGAGCAAAGCTCATGAGAAAGCTAGTCATCAAATGGAAAAATTCTTTCAAATTTTCCAAGAGCTACACTTTGACATAAGCTTTGCGGATGCCATCATGTTGATGCCCAAGTTTGCATCTACTCTCAAACACATGTTGAGCAACAAGGAAAAGTCTGTTTGAAATGGCTAAGACTTCTTTGAATGAGAATTGCTCGTGCAGTCTTGTTAAAAAGCTTCCGAGAAGTCGGGAGATCCGGAAAATTTCTTCTTCCTTGTGTTTTTCCCGGGATGATTGAATGCTTTGCTCTTGCCGATCTTGGTGCAAGCATCAATCGATGCCGTATTCGATGTGGAAGAAACTTTCTCTTAGGAACTTATTCCTACACCGCATGACTCTTGAGCTTGCGAGATCATTCTATCTTCGTCCTCTTGGCATCGCCGAGGATGTATTCGTGAAAGTAGGAAAGTTCCATTTTCCGGTGACTTTGTGGTTGTTGATTTCGATCTCGATCCTCGGGTTCCTCTCATTGTTGGGCGGGATTCACGAGGACGGGCCGTGCTCTCATAGATGTATTTGAGCAAGAAATCACATTACGTGTGGGTAATGAAAGCATTACCTTTAACCTCGATCAAACTTGAGGTACTCCTCAAATTATGACCTTGAATCAATTAATCGAGTCGATTTAATTGATATTGCTTGAGGAGTACTCTCAAGAGTTTCTTGTTTATCTTCATAATTACGTGGGTGGGGATTCCACCACATCTTCTCAACCTATCATTGCCGACTCTTCCCTCTCTCACTCCATTTGAGGAGGTGACTTCTTCGGAAGAGATCGATGAATTTCTTGCTCTTGATGAATCAATTCACTTTGGAATTGATGGTGTGTATGATTCGGAGGATATTCTTTATCTTGAGCAATTGCTTAATGAAGATCCATTACCTTCACTCCTCCGAAGAAATCACGATTGAGGAAATCAAATCGGTACAAACATCTACCGATGAATTTCCGAGGTTGAACTTAAGGACCTACCTCCTCATCTCGAGTATGCATTCTTGGAGGTGATGATAAATTACCGTCATAATTGCTAAAGACTTAAGCGAGGAGGAGAAAGCGCTCTCATAAAGGTCTTGAAGTCACACAAGCAAGCAATTGCTTGGAAACTCTCCGACATTAAGGGTATCAACCACGAGTTTTGTACTCACAAAATCTTAATGGAGGATGACTTCAAGCAATGATCCAACATCGAGAGAAGGGTGAATCCTAAGATTCATGAGGTTATCAAACAAGAGGTTATCAAACTTCTTGATGCGGTTTGATTTACCCGATCTCGATAGTCCTTAGGTTAGCCCAATTCATTGCATTCAAAAAGGGTGGCATTCTTGTTGTCACAAATGAAGAAAGCGAGTTAATTCCAACTCGATTGGTTACGGGATGGCGTGTGTGCATTGACTATCGCAAGTTAAGCGAAGCCACCGTAAATACCATTTTCCTCTACCCTTCATGGACCGGATGCTTGAGAGATTAGCGAGGAGCGAATACTATTGTTTCCTTGATGGTTTCTCGGGTTACTTCAGATCCCCATTGATCCGTGGATCAAGAAAACACATTCACACCGCCCATACGGACGTTTGCCTATAGGCGTATGCCTTTTGGCTTATGTAATGCTCACAGCACGTTCAAAGATGTATGATGGCAATTTTCCACGACATGATCGGAAACTATGGAGGTGTTTATGGATGACTTCTCGGTCATTGGGGACTCATTTCAGACATGTCTCTCCCATTTAGACAAAATGTTAAAGCGGTGTGAAGACACCAATCTATGTCTAAATTGGGAGAAGAGCCACTTTATGGTCAAAGAAGGCATAGTCCTTGGCCATAAAATTTCCAAAAATGGGATTGAGGTAGATAGAGCAAAGTTGATGTCATTGCTAAATTACCTCATCCTACTACCGTCAAAGGTATTAGGAGTTTTCTAGGTCATGCGGGTTTTATCGTAGATTCATTCAAGATTTTCTAAAATCGCTCGCCTATGACCCATCTTCTCGAAAAAGATGCTCCTTTTATCTTCTCTCCGAGTGCATGAGCTTTTGAAACACTAAAGAAAAACTACGGAAGCACCCATTCTAGTTGCCCCGTGGGATTTACCCTTTGAGCTCATGTGCGATGCAAGTGATTTTGCTATCGGTGCGGTCTTGGGGCAGCGCAAAACTAAGCATTTGACCTATCCATTACATAAGCAAAACTATGGTGAAGCTCAAACCCATTACACCACTCTGAGAAAAAGAATTATTAGGCATGGTGTATGCGTTTGAAAAGTTTAAACCATACCTCATCTTGACCAAATGCGTGGTGTATCACGGATCACTCGGCTCTTAAATATCTCTTTGCAAAACAAGATGCAAAGCCGAGATTGCTCCGTTGGGTTCTCCTCCTACAAGAATTTGATATCATTATTCGTGATAAAAAGGAGCCGAGAACACAGGTGCGATCATCTGTCGATTAGAGAACCCTCACCAAGATGTGTTGAGAAAAGGAAATAAACGAAACATTTCCTCTCGAAACACTCAATGTGGTTTCTTTTCGTGGAACTCTTCTACCCCATGGTTTCTTGACTTTGCAAATTACCATGCGGGTAACTTTGTGGTGAAAGGGATGTCGTCGGCAGAAAAACAAATTCTTTAAGGATGTGAAACATTATTTCGGGACGACCCTACTTGTTCAAAATTTGTGCGGATCAAGTCATCGGGCGATGTGTGTATGGTCGGGAAGCCATTGATATTCTCAAGGCTTGCCATTACGGACCCTCTTGGGGACATCATAGCCCAACTACACCGCAAGAAGGTGTTTGATTCCGGATTCTATTGGCCCCGATTTACAAGGATGCCCATGAATTTGTCAAAACACAGACGCTTGTCAACGTCACGGGAATATCTCATAAAGAAATTAAATGCATAAGCGCCATTCAAGTGTGTGAGATTTTGACATCAGGGCATTGACTTTATGGGGCCATTTCCTTCTTCCGTGGTAACAAATACATACTCGTGGCGTTGACTACTTGTCAAAATGGGTTGAAGCAAAAGCTTTACCCACCAACGATGCCCGAGTTGTAGTGAAATTCTTGAAATCTCTATTTGCTAGGTTTGGAACTCCACGAGCCATAATCGGTGATCGTGGTGCGCATTTTGCAATGACCAATTTGCAAGAGTCATGCAAAAGTATGGTGTAACTCACCGTCTATCTCTGCGTACCACCCCGAACAAGTGGGCAAGTGGAAGTTTCTAGCAGGGATAAAGAATTCTTGAGAGGACGGTTGGTGAAAACCGTGCCTCTTGGTCGGATAAGCTAGATGACGCTCTGGGCCTTCGTGACGACTTACAAAACACCCATCGGTGCACTCCTACAAGCTAGTGTACGGAAGGCATGTCATCTGCCGGTTGAGCTCGAGCACAAGGCATCTTGGGCCTTGAAGCATGCTAATTCGATATTCAGACGGTGGTGATCACGGAAAGTTCAAATGAATGAATTAAATGAACTCCGTGATCAAGCATACGAGAACTCTTTGATCTATAAACAAAGACAAAGAAGATTCATGACTCAAAAATCAAGAACCGCGTTTTCAACGTTGGTGATCGAGTCCTTCTTTTCAATTCAAGATTGAAGATTTTCTCGGAAAGCTCAAGTCCGTTGGTGCGGTCCATTTACTATCGCTAAGGTTTATCCTTATGGTACCATTGAGTTATCTCAACCCGATGGTCCAAACTTTAAAGTGAATGGTCATCGGTTGAAGCATTACTTTGGAGGACATACCCTCTGTGGTTGTCCGGATTTACAAACTTTCCCGGGAACCAATGAATGCGGGGATCGAGTCAAGCTAGCGACTCGGGAATCAAAAACGATAGCATACCATATGGGTTTTCACCCATATTTCGACTTCTTTCTATCTTTCTACCACCCTAGTGTGGGGGGTTGCCCACATGTGTGTATATATATAAGTTTCAAAAAAAAAAAAAAAAAAAATCTTTTTAAATAATGGCCGTAGTATTTCCCTTTTCGTTCTTTGTTTCGGCATAACTGTGCGGTACTTTGAATATTGAGGGCAATATTCATTTCTAAGTGTGGGGGAATTCTCACGAATTTTATCATGTAATTATACCGCCCAATTCCCCAATTTTGGCCAAAATTTTTTTGGAGTAAGTGTTTTCACTTACTCGACATATGGTTATCGATCCGCCATGTCTAACACACATAAGGATTGGCTAATCCAGAGCAAAGCAGATCTTGGTAAAGATTTCTCAAATTCGTTGTGACTTGCAATTTGCCCAAAATTGTATGGTGTTATTCACCATATCTTTAATTAGTGAAGAGTTGGCTAGCCCGCAAGTTTATGGCTTGTGGTAAAGGCGATGGAAAAACCATAATTGGTAATCGACTCACCAAAGATAATATTGATAATTTATCTAAGAGTTGGCTAGTCGAGCAAAGCGGCTTCGGTAAAGACAAATAAAATCCGTTGGAAGGCGGTGGTTTGCTCAAAATCACATGGTTATTGGTGTACCATGGTTCTTACTTGAACTGAAACATTTGGCTACTCGAGTAATGGCTTTTGGTAAAGAGATTCAAATCCATTAAGTTTTCTCAAAAGATTGCTAGGGACTAGCAATAGTTTAGTGTGGGGATTGATGAGTGTGTAAATACTCATAATTTTAGTCAAATCGAGCTAAAGCGTTTAAAATGCTCGAAATGCATCAAAATCTGAAAATATTCCAAAATTGCATTTTATATGTTTCGGATGCAAAATGTTTAAAATCGGATAAAAATGAGCTAAGTTTGCATAATTGCGTTTGAGTTCCCAAGTTTCAAAATTGTCGAAATAGTCCCCGAGCACATAATTTCAAAGAAAAATCACCAAAGGTCCTTTTAAAATTCATAAGTTGTCAAAATTAGTCCTTTGGTGAAAAATATCAAAAGTTTTGAGAAATTACAAAATTAGTCCTTCAAGTTTGAAATTTGGCAAAAATGGCCCCTGGAAATTTGAAAATGGCAAGTTTGGTCCTTGTAATTTTTGAGATTGTCACTTTTAGTCCTTGAAGCAACTTTTCAGAATTGGCAGAAATGGTCCTTGTATTTTCAGAAATTGCAACATAGGTCCTTGTCATTTAAAACTCTTAATACCCATTTTGGACCCTATCAAATACATGTGACCCCTGCCTTTTTCCCTTTGGAACCCTTTGCCTTTTTGACCCCCTCCCTTTAATAATATCCCCGGTCAATCCTTTGGTCAAACCACCAAACACGCGCCAAAAGTCTTCCTTCTCCAACTGCTTAGCCTGCAACACTCTTCCACCCATCCCCCCTCCTCACCTCCACTCACCCATGTCCCCCCACCCTCAACAAGCCTCCAAGAATCATTAAATGCTCTTCTCATACCCTCACTCAACCCCAATTGTTAAAATCTAATTTTACGCCAAAATCGGTTTCAATGGCCAAGATCGCTTTTATTAATCCAATGGTGAGAAACAAGAGGAATTGGTCGAGATGAGAGAAGATGTTTGGTTTATAAAAGAAAGCAAGAGGAGCAAGAGGGAGGAGGCTAGTAGTTTTATTTTTATCTTTAATGTCGTTTTAATAAAAAGTTTTAGTTAAGTAAAAAACACGTAATCTTTTGTTGTAATGTACTCATTATAAGTTATTGGATCAATATAAATCATTTTCAAGTGTTAATTTAAGTTGTATTATCAATTTATGTTGATTAGTCCATGTTGAAAATTTCCATTTCAAGTCTTGTATACAAGCTCCCATCATCTTGTTTTCGGTTCAAACAGCTTATATTAGCTTCTTATAACTTGTTATAAGCTTGTATTCAAGTTTTAAGCTACATTGGATATTGGTCAAAGAAAGTCAAATTGGAAGCAAAAATGGTTATGAATTGGACATGGGTGTAGAGAGATGGAATTGGGTTGATTTATAGTCCAATAGGTTGATATAATTAGGCTAGTGTTCATTGGGTGTTGTTTCAAGCCATAGTGGCTAAGGACAAATTTGTAAGTGATTTTCAAGGTTTTCTTTGCATTATCTTCATTTGTAGTTAAAAGCGGTTCTAACATTCATTGTCGTATTTAGGATATATGGATTTAGTTTGATCAATTATAACAATGAATCGGTTGTTATATCATTTTAATTACATATCAGTTGGATTTAAGAGTGTTTGGATTTCTTGCATAAAGCGAGTTTAAGGGTGTTCGGTGTTTGAAATCTGTTGGTTCATACTTGTCAAGTTTATTTACACTCAAATCTGTCTTCATTTTGTGCTGCGCATCACCAAAGTCAATTTCCCCAATCCACTGTCTTAACTTGCTTACTGTTGAGATTTTTAATAACCAATCACTTGTTTTGTGTTCAAAATCCATAGACAAAGCTTTTTGTATCTTCATTTCATCATAATAAACCAAGACCAGTCCTTAAATTTGAATCAAAGTTAAAAAAAGTCAAGATTTCATTTTTGCTAAAAAAGTCAAATTGGAAAAAATCAGTTTTGAGCCATTCTAAGATGAATTTTCATTGATTCATTTCTGGGTGTTAACAAGTTAAACTTGGTGTTTAAAAAACTTCACTGGTCTCCTTTCTTATTACTATTTTGTGGATTTTTACAAAATTTTTATAAGTCTCAAAAGGCTTGTGATTATGGGCTTATATGCCTGTCACAGTGGCACTTAGTCGCATGAGTTTGTGCATATCTTGCATGCTTGTCACAGGGCTCATTAGAGCTACCCAAGGTCTGATTTTTGGTTCATAGGTTCTTGGCGGTCTTTCATGTAGGTTCCAAGTTTTTGTTTTTGGTGTCCAGCTTATTTAAGTGCCTGTTTTTAAGCTGCAAGTAGCCTCCAGAAACTGTTTTTAGCTAATTAGCCAAATCAACCAAATCTTGGTATCTTGTAATATAGAGGTCTAGGTTTGTTGTTTTAAGTTGCATTCTGGTTCTTATAACATATTAGAGCTTCGGTGAAAAGTTGGTAGCTTATTGTGGTGTTTGGCTTATTCAAAGTGCTTATTTATAAGCACTTCCAATAGCGATTTCATTTTCCTCCACACAACACCTTATTTTTTATTTTCCTAGATTCCTTATATTATTTTAAGCTTATCTTGAATTTTCAGATTTTTATAGGTTAGTTTGGTATTTTCTTCATTTTAATTAGTTTTAAGCATTTTAATTAGCATTTAATACAATTAATTAAGAAAAGTTTCAAAAATAATTTTCATTTTTCTTAAGTTAAGATAAATATAAAAGACAAAAAATATTTTTCCAAATTTTCTTAGTTCAATTTGTATTTTTAAGCAATTTAATTAGTTTTAAAAGTTTTAATTCCTAGAAAATTCAAAAATAATCGAGAAAAATACAAATATAGTTTTGAAAATTTTATTTTGTTATTTTAGATTTTCTAAGTCAAAATTTTATTTTTCTAGCTTTGTTTCATATTTTCTTGTATTTTAGGCTATTATTTAATAGTTAAAAATAGTTTTAATTAATAATAATTAGATAATTAGTTATAAAAATAATTTTCTTTTCTAAATATTTTCTTTTATCATTAGGTTTGTAAAATATCATTTCATATTTTAGGATTAATATTGTGTAAGTTTCACATTTTCCTTTATGCGTGGCGTAGTTTTAGTTCGATTTTATAAAACATAAAACAAAAACATCATTTTGCAAATAGTGATAGCGTTTATTTAATATTTTTATCTTTTAATTTCCTTTAATTTGCATTTAAGCCGTTGTAATTTGTTGGCTTCTTACGTAGTTATAATCATATCGGATCTCTTTTACATTCAATCTTACCGATCACTATCGTTTGGTGATCCATTGCATAGCTCATTTGGGACATAACGACCCGGAAACACTATACTCCCTCGATCTTCATTGCATTTGTGCTTAAGCTGTTTTAAGTTTCTTCTGATTGGCCATTCACGAGTGGTCACTTGCGTGAAAAACTTGCGGTTTACTACGGATCATGACCGAATTATCCCTTTATTTTATTAAGCAGTCAAGTCAAAAGACTTAAAAGCGCTCGGACACAAATACAATTAAGATCGGAGAATACGAGAGATTCCGGGTCGTTTAGTCCCGAGGAGACTCGATGGTGTGTTAAACAAACTCGGAGGATAGAATGATCACTAAGGATAGTGATCGTAAAGGTTATGATTAGAAATTACACTCTTGATTGATTTGGAATAGAATTGGACACGAATTGGAAAGCACAACAACGGATCAAAGAAAGCGTAAGCGTAAGTTTTAAAAACTACGTATCGCACAAAATAAAAAGTGAAAACTAAGAAATAAAAGACCTAAAAATATAAAAATGACATTTTGGAATCCTAAAATAAAAGAAAATTATTAGAAAAAGAAAATTATTTTAACACTATTTAATTAATTATTATTAATTAAAACTATTTTAACTATTTAATAAATACTCTAAAATAGAAGAAAATAGGAAATAAGGCTAGAAAAATAAACTTATGATTCTGAAAAATCTAAAATACTATAAAACTAATTTTAAAACTAAAATATATTTTTCACACTTTTATCTAATTATTACTAATTAATAACTATTTAAAATACACTTAAATACTAGAAAATAGAAAATAAACTTGGAAAAATAAAATTTTAACTTTGAAAAATCTAAAATATGATAAAACTAATTTTAAAACAGAAAATATATTTTTAGACTTTTAATTATTTATTACTAATTATTTATTATTTTTAACTATTTAAAATTATAATAAATACTAAAAGATAAAGAAAAATCTGAAACTTTTCTAAAAATCCTATATGATAACGAAACCTAAGAAAAAGAGAAAAACAAGATTTGCTTATTAATAAGTTGAAAAGAAAAATCAAAAAGCTAAAAATCTTAAATAAACGCTATCACTATTTTTATATTGATGTTTTGTGATTTTATTTTTGAAAACTACTTATATACTAATAATATGAAACTTTAATAAAGACAAAAATTTACAAAAGTCAAATAAGCTGTTTTGATGAGCTTAAAAGCCAACGATGGGCTAAAATAGCTTATTTGGGTGAAATAAGCTCAAACAAGCTCAATACTTGAAACAGAAGCTAGATTAAGATGAAAATAAGCTAGAACAACTAACTTGAGGCTAAAAGACACAAACAATCCAAGCTGAAAAGCTCAAATAAGCCAATAAGCACTTTGGCTATTTGTGATGAAAAAGCAGAAAATGGGACAAGACTTTAAGCCCTTAGCGACCCTACCAAACAAGCTCCAAAGTGAAAAATAAGACTTGACAACTCAAGAGGACCAGGTTGGCTTTCCAAAGAACCAGAGAACAAGAGATTTGGACAAGTAATAAGCTTAATGCAAGCTTATCAATTTGGGCTCAATTTACGTACGCAGGGCGATTTTGAAATAGGTACCCCTAAAAAAAAGCTTAAAATAAGCACTTAAAAAGCTAAGAAACTAAGAACTATCATTTTCTATTTTCTTTACCAACTAGACTACAATTCCCCAAGAGCTTATAAACTGAATCTCTACTAATGAACCCACGGTGAAATTCCAAAGTTTATTAACGACCTTTTGAGAATTTTGACTTTTGAGAAAAACCAAAAGTTGACCAAAATGAGATTTGATTTGATCTAAGCACTGAATATGTTGTTTTAAAGTGTAATAAGACTAACTTGAGCAAGATTAACAACTTTTGAACACAAAATGATGATCATTGCTTTTGAAAAATCAATTGATGTTGCATAAGGCATGTTCGAATGAAATTTTGACTTTTTGCTAATAAAGACTTGTTTTCTTGGTGAAATAAGTTGTTTAGACCTATTTAAACAAGATTTCCAACAAAACCAAAGACCAAAGAACCTTTGAACACAAAAACCAAACACCCCTTATACTTGGTGTTATGAAGTTTTTCAAAGCAAATCACAATTTTAAACCATAAACTTGATTTCGGACCTTTTATAATCACTTGTTATGACTAATGAAGCCTAAATCAACAATCAAAACAACATTAAACTAAGACTTGATGATTATGCTATTTAATTGTTAAAACCAAATTTTTGTAAACTACAAATTGAAAAGAACAAGCTCTTGATTTAAAGGCTTAAACACACTTAAATATGACTAGTGAACACAAAGAAACAAAAATATAAGCTACTTAATCACTACAAACGTAAAAATGCCAAATTAGTTAAAAAGCTTACAAATGCTTCCAAAGGCAAAAGCGAGAACCAAGACCAATGACCAATCCTATAGAACCAATAAGCTACTAAACCAAGGCCATCCAATATATACCTTGCTCCATTTGTGAACACCTTTTCAAGTGATTTTTGATTTTGAAGTATTTAATTGCTATTTTGGTGATTTTTTATTTTAACTTCTAAACTTGTTTTAAATGTATCTAAAAGCTTGATTAAGCTTTCTTGGAGCTTAAGTGACTTATTCTAGTCCATACAAACAACTGAAAACACCATTTGAACAAACTTGAGATTTTGCATAAATATGAAAATTGCATAAAGATGAAATACAATTTGATACTTGAATTAAATCTTCACAAAAGCTTTCTTATAACATGAATAACTTGAAATACAAAGTTTTAAGCTTAAAACATACACTTGAAATTGAAAATTAACTAAAAGCGACTTGAAAAATAAAAATTACACTAGATAGATCAATACATTGCATAACTCTCTTCTTTATAGACTTTTCATACTTCCCACGTGTCTCGAGACTTTCCCACCACACTTGAGCCATTGGATCACTAGAATAATCATAACCGTCCACCTTGCTTTTGGCGCCAAAAATTCTTCAAGCGGGTTTGAGCTTTAATTGGAGTTTGGTTGTGTTAATTAAAGGTTTTGGAGTTTAGAGGGGTGGAGGGACAAGGTATGGGAGGGGTTGAAAATGGTGAAAACCGGTCATGGTTTTGGGTTTTAGTGGGGGAGAGAGGAGCTACTGATGCAGTGGTATTTGGCGCGTTTTTCTTGGGTTTGACTTTGGTTGACCGAAACTATTAATAACAAGGGGGTCAAATGGATTGTGGTGGGGTCAAAATGGAGTTGTGGTGGGGGTCAAGGTTCAAGGGTCAAAGCAGTTGGGCTTGGGCTTGGGCTTGGATTGGATTTGGGCTTGGATAGTTATAAGTGTCCGTTTGGTTTAAGTAATAAACAAGGACCAAAAGTGTAATTTGACCAAACTTCAAGGACTGAAAGTGAACTTTTCCAAACTTCTCACAAGGACCAATTTTGACAAACTTTGATAAAACAAGGACCCTTTTGCATAAAATCCATTTTAAAGGTCCAAGGACTATTTTGTAAATTTTCAAAGTTTGAGGACCTTTCTTGCCAATTGACCAAAGAATCATTCAAGGATCATTTTAAACAACTTAGAATACTTGAGGGACCTTGAATGATAAATTTCCACATTTTGAATTTCGAGGACTAGATTTGACAACTTTTAAAACTTGGGGACTAAAGCGCCAATTTTGCAAACTTTATACATTTTCATCGATTTTGATATTTTGCATTTAAAACACATAAAACACTGATTTGTGATAATTTGATCATTTTGATGTGTTTTGAGTGTTTCGAGATGATTTTGCGGTTTAGATTATGTAAAAATGATGAGTATTTGACACTCATCAATCCCCCCTTGAGATATTGCTAGTCCCTAGCAATGATTTGAAAAACCTTGATGGATTTGAAAACTCTTTACCAAAAGCCATCACTTACGGAGTAGCCAATTGTTTTGATTCAAGTAAGAATCTTGGTACAACGATAACCGGATGATTTATTGGCAAATCATAAACCATATAACGGTTTGATGTGTCTTTACGAAGCCGTACCATACGGACTAGCCAACTCTTAGATAAATTATCAAGATTATCTTTGGTGGTGAATACCAATTATGGATTTTCCTTGCCTTTACCACAAGCCATAACCTTGCGGGCTAGCCAACTCATTATCTTTTGAGGATGATGGGGGTGAAGAACCATACAATTTTGGGCAAATTGCAAGCCATATAAGCGGTTTGAGAAATCTTTACCAAGAGCCGTTTGCTCTGGATTAGCCAATCCTTTTGTCTTCTGAGACATGGCGGATGATAACCAAATGAGAAAGTGTAAAACACTTACTCCAAAAAAAAATTTTGGCCAAAAGCGGGAATTGGGTAGATAATATATATGAAATTCGTGAGAATTCCCCCACTTAGAAATGAATATTGCCCTCAATATTCAAAGTACCGCGGTTATGCGAAACAAAAACGTAAAAGGAAATATTACGGCCATTATTTAGAAAAGATTTTTTTTTTTTTTTTTTTTTTTTTTTTTTAGAAAGAATGAGAATATACAACGGTGTGGGAAAACTCCCCACACTAGGGTGGTAGAAAGGGGATAAGAAGGCGAATTATGGGTGAAAACCCATATGGTGCGTGCTAATGTTTTTGATTACCGAGTCACTAGCTTGACTCGATCCCGCATTCATTGGTTCATGGGGAATGTTTGTAAATCCGGGACAACCACGGGGAATGTCCTCTCCAAAGTAATGCTTAACTCGATGACCATTCACTTTAAAATTAGGACCATCGGGTTGAGATAACTCAACGGTACCATAAGGATAAACCTTAGCAATAGTGAATGGACCGGACCGGCGGGACTTGAGCTTTCAGAAAATCTTCAATCGGAATTGAAAAGAAGGACTCGATCACCAACGTTGAAAAGCGGTTCTTGATCTTGGAGTCATGAATCTTCTTTGTCTTTGCTTGTAGATCAAAGAGTTCTCATAAGCTTGATCACGAAGTTCATTTAGTTCATTCATTTGAACTTTTCTATGATCACCGGTATCGTATATCGAAGTTTGCATGCTTTAAGGCCCGGTATGCCTTGTGCTCTAACTCAATCGGAAGATGACATGCCTTTCCGTACACTAGCTTGTATGGAGTACACCCGATTGGTGTTTTGTAAGTTGTCACGGAAGGCCCAGTCGTCATCAAGGTTTATCCGACCGGGATGCACGATTTTCGCCTCTTGTCCTTTCAAGAATCCTTTTAATACCACGGTTTGAAACTTCCACCGCCCACTTGTTTGGGGTGGTATGCGATAGAGAGGCGATGGGTAACACCATATTTTGCATGACTCTTTCAAATTGGTCATTACAAAATGTGTACCACGATCGCGATTATCGCTCTCGGAGTTCCAAACACAGCAAGCAGAGATTTCAAAACTTCACAACTACTCGGGCATCATTGGTGGGTAAAGCTTTTGCTTCAACCCATTTTGACGAGATAGTCAACGACCACAGTATGTACTTGTTACCACGAGAAGATGGAAATGGCCCCATAAAATCAATACCCCATATGTCAAATATCTCACAAACTTGAATGGCATTTTGTGGCATTTCATTCCTTTGAGATATATTACCATGATGTTGACAAGCGTCACGAGTTTTGACATAATCGTGGGCATCCTTATAGATTGTGGGCCAATAGAACCGGAATCAAACACCTTTTGGCGGTGTAGTTTGGACTATGATGGCCCCGGTGGGTCGGCATGGCAAGGTGTGAGAATGTCAATAGCTTCACGTCCATAAACACACCGTCGGATGACTTGATCCGCAGATTTTGAACAAGAAAGGGTCGTCCCGAAATAATGTTTAACATCTTTGAAGAATTTGTTCTTCTTTGGGTCGACATCCCTTTCACAATGAAGTTACCGCATGGTAATTTGCAAAGTCGACAAACCATGGGGTGGTAGAATTTCCACGAAAAGAAACCGCATTGAGTGTCTCGAGAGGAAATGTTTCATTTATATCCTTTTCTCGAAAACATCTTGGTGAGGGTTTTCTAATGCAGACGAGATGATCGTGACTAGATTCTCGGCTCCTTTTTATCACGTATAATGATATCAAATTCTTGGAGGAGGAGAATCCAGCGAAGCAATCTCGGCTTTGCATCTTGTTTTGCAAAGAGATATTTAAGAGCCGAGTGATCCGTATACACTACGCATTTGGTCAAGATAAGATCTGGCGAAACTTCTCAAAAGCATACACCACGGCTAATAGCTCTTTTTACGTGGTGGTGTAATGAGTTGAGCCTCGGTCATAGTTTTGCTTGCGTAGTGAATAGGTGAAAATGCTTATTTCTTCGTTGCCCTAGGATTGCACCGATAGCAAAATCACTTGCATCGCACATGAGCTCAAAAGGCAAGTCGATCGGGAACAGCGAGAATGGGTGCTTGATAGCTTTTTCTTCAATGTTTCAAAAGCTATGATGCACTCGGGTGAGAAGATAAAAGGAGCATCCTTTTCAAGAAGATGGGTCATAGGTAGGCGATTTTGGAAAAATCTTGAATGAATCTCGATAGAAACCGGCATGACCCAAAAACTCCTAATACCCTTGGCGGTAGTAGGATGAGGTAACTTAGCAATGACATCAACTTTTGCTCTATCTACCTCAATCCCGTTCTTAGAAATCTTATGGCCAAGGACAATGCCTTCTTTGACCATAAAGTGGCTTTTCTCCCAGTTTAGACAAAGATTGGTGTCTTCACACCTTTGAAGCATTTTATCTAAATGGAGAGACATGATTGAAAAGAATCCCCAATGACCGAGAAGTCATCCATAAACACTTCCATTGTTTCCCGATCATGTCGTGGAATATGGCCATCATACATCGTTGGAGCGTGCGGGAGCATTACATAAGCCAAAAGGCATACGTTTGTAGGCAAAAGTTCCGTATGGGCAAGTGAATGTGGTCTTCTCTTGATCACGTGGATCAATAGGGATCTGAAAGTAACCCGAGAAACCATCAAGGAAGCAATAGTACTCATTCCTGCTAATCTCTCAAGCATCGGTCCATGAAGGGTAGAGGAAAATGGTCTTTCTGGTGGCGTCATTCAACTTACGATAGTCGATGCAAACACGCCATCCGTAACCAATCGAGTTGGAATTAACTCGTTATCTTCATTGTGATATGATAATGCCACCCTTTTGGGACACAATGAATTGGGGTGACCCAAGGACTATGCGAGATCGGGTAAATCAATCCGCATCAAGAAGTTTGATAACCTCTTGTTTGATAACATCATGGATTTTGGATTCACTCGTCTCGATGTTGAGCTGCGGGTTTGAAGTCATCCTCCATCAAGATTTTATGAGTACAAAACTCGGGGTTTATACCTTTGATGTCGGAGAGTTTCCAAGCAATTGCTTGCTTGTGTGACTTCAAGATTTTAATGAGGCGACTTTTCATCTTTACTCAAATCTCGAGCAATAATGACGGGTAATTTATCATCACCCTCAAGGAATGCATACTCGAGATGAGGAGGTAAGTCCTTAAGCTCAACCTCGGAAATTCTTGATTTTCTCAAGCGAATTGACTTCCTCGTTATGAAGTTTGATGGGAGGAGAGGAGAGAAGTATCAGTTGACACTTTCTCAAGAAGAATATCTCCTCAGTTAATCTCATTTGATTAATCTCAACTGGGATTGAATCACTAGGATGAGGGGTTGATGATGGATCATCATTGAGCAACTTCTCAATAAAGTATGTCCCCTCAATATCAATTGGGCGTGATCAATTTCCCCAGTGCAGAATCACTAGCCAAATATGCTTCAATCTCATCTAAGATGAAGTCGCTTCCCTCAAGCGGGTGATAGAAGGAGTAGAATTGGCTATGATAGGTGAGAAGATGTGGTGGAATCCCACTCACGAATTATGAGAATAACCAAGAACTTCTTGAGAGTACTCGTCGGAAGCAACATCAATGATATCTATTCGGTTAACCGATTCGGAATCATAATTTGCGGAGTACCTCGAAGTTTGGTCAAGGTTGAAGGTGTGACTTCATTACCAACACGCAATGTGATTTCTTGCTCAAATACATCTATGAGAGCACGGCCCGTTCTCGGGAATCCTCGACCAACAATGAGAGGAACCCGATGATCGGCATCAAAATCAACAACCACGAAGTCGGTGGGAAATGGAACTTTCCTACTTTCACAAATCGTCCTCGGCAATGCCAAGAGGACGGGATATGGAAACGATCGACAAGCTCGAGAGTCATGCATGTAGGAGTGAGTTCGGAAGAAAGTTTCTTCCACTTGAATATGGCATAAGATTAATGCTTGCACCAAGATCGCTAGGGCAAAGCATTCAACCATCCACAGGAATACACAAGGTAAGAGAAATTTCCGGGATCTCCAAGCTTTCGGAAGCTTTTTAGAATAGCTCTTGGCGGTTCTCGTTAAGAGGAGTCTTAGCCATTTCAAACGACTTTTCCTTATTGCTTAACATGTGCTTGAGAGTAGATGCGAACTTGGGCATCGGCATGATAGCATCCATAAAGCTTATGTCAAAATGTAACTCTTGGAAAATTTGGAAAAATTTATCCATTTGATGACTAGCTTTCTCGCGGAGCTTTGCTCATTCAAGCGTGATGGGTAAGGAATAGAAGATTTGGATTCGATTCTCAGCAGGAGCTATAGGAGGTTCAAAACAACTCCTTGATTAGACTTGGGTTTCGGACCACTTGAGGTTGGACTACAGAAGGTTGGACGTGTCTTGATGCCGTGGGCTTGAATTATGCACTTTGTCCGTAGTATCCTTGGTAACTTGACTCATTGGCTTTGGTGGAGGTGGCATTGGAGTCGTGGGTCCATTGTGTTTTGGAGGTTCACTTGTCCACTACCTTAGGAAGAGAAGAAGAAGAAGAGGTAGTAGGAGCAGCGGGTCCGTGTATGAAACACCACTTGGGTTGTGATCGCCTTGGCATCGCCCCTCGGGTTAGCGATCGTGTTGCTCGGTAAAGTACACGAGCAGGGTCGATCATTTAAAGACTTCTTGGATCGACAATCGGTGACCAACAACTGTTCATTTCATCTTGGGATTTCATAAAGCGCTTGATAACTCATCGGATGATGGTCTGGAGGAGTAATGTGGGAGGAGGCTGGAGGGACAATTTGAGGTCGTATGTTTTGATTATGACCAAAATTCCCTTGATTAGGATTCATATTCCCATGAAATTGATTCCCTCGATTGAAATTGTTTTGATGAGGGTTTCCTTGATGTTGGAAACCTTGATTGGGTCGAGGATAGAAATTACCTTGGTTTTGATAACCTTGGTTCATTCTTGGTTGGTTCGATTCGGTTTTGCATGTTATGATTTGGATTGAAACCGGGTGGTGCACGATTAGTGTTAGCACGGTAGTGTGGTTCATTTGAGGGCGGTATTGATTACCTCCTTGTTGTGAACTACCGGCTAAAGCATTGGCCTCAAAGGACTACCATCGGTGGCGGTACAATTGTAGTAAGCATGAGGACCACCACAAGTGACACAAACTTCAACTTTCTTCACTTGACATGTGTTGGTGGTGAGTGAAGGAGACTTTCTTTGGTTAGCAAGAACCAAAGCTCGAACAATGTCGTGAGTTTATCAATCTTAGCATCGGTGCTAGATGTACTCACGGGGATGAAGAAGAAGAAGGTCCGACATTAGGCGATATGTCTTAGCTACGAAAGGACGGACACGAGATTTGTTCTCAATGATCGCAAGGCCTCTTTGGTGGTCTTGCTCAGAAATACCTCCAGCGGAGGCATTCAAAGAATCTTGATTGGCACGATTGAGACCATTGTAGAAAGTATCCATTTGCATTAACTCGGTAAAACCGTGATGCGGACACTTGAAGCAACTCTTTATAACGATCCCATGCCTCCCGAATGATTCATCAAATCTACGAGAAAATTTCATTATCTCATTCTTAAGACTTGTGGTTCGGGATGGAGGATAGAACTAGTTAACGAACTTGGTGACAAGATCTTCCCATGTCTCTATAGAGCGAGGGGTTGTTTCTCAAGCCAATTCGGGCTTGTCCTACAGAAAATGGGAGCAGAAGAAGCTTGATAGCCGGATGGGACATTCTTGTACTTGATGGTAGATGCTATCTTGTTAAACCATCGAATGTGTGCATGAGGATCATCCGCTCAAAACCATAGAATTGGCTTTGGGTTACTAGATTGAGCAACCGGTTTGAGCTCGAAAGTGTCGACCACGATGGTTTGGAACAACAATGGCATCTCCGTAACCCTCGATGGGTGCTTGGAGAAGCTCATTCATGGGTTTGTCTTACGCCATTTCGACGGAGGTGGTGGTGGTAGGCGTTCCTCGATCACGGTGAAGGAGGTGAGCGTCCTCTCGTCTCGAGGAATGTTTCCAAGTTCGGAAAGTGGACTTGTAGAAGCGGAAGAGCAGTGCGCATGCACTATGTATAAAACCAATTTTCAAAACAAATGAGGCAAAACACAAGTGAACTTAACCAATAATCACAAATGAAATGGCTTCTTTGAAAAAGGTACACCAAATCACAAGTGACACAAAGGCAAGTTTTAAATCGATGTTCGGGAACTTATTAATGGTCGCACCCCAGTTAGGTAGTGCCTTTGCCTTGATTTGCGGTGGTTGATTTTATGTATTCAATTAAGTACCCGAAAAGGCGTAGGTTAGATTTGTGCGAGATGGGTTTAAAACTTTTGGACAATATTTTTGTTATCGTCCGTTTAACCAAATCGTATCTCTTCAAGAATCACCTTAAAGAGAATACAAAATAGAAAAGCGTTCGATTGTTTTGTTGTTTTATATTTTTTGGTGTTTTAACACTTTAGGAAAAGTGTTAATGACTTTTGGTTTTCTTATAACTTTACAAAAACTTTTTACAAATGGTGGGTATGTGCAACAATGGATGCGAAAATGGCTAAACACACGCTAAAGCCTCCCCGTGGCGTAAAATTTTGATCTGTGCTAAGCAGTCAAGTCAAAAGACTTAAAGCGCTCGAGACACAAATACAATTAAGATCGGAGAATACGAGAGATTCGGGTCGTTTAGTCCCAAGGAGACTCGATGGTGTGTTAAACAAACTCGGAGGATAGAATGATCACTAAGGATAGTGATCGTAAAGGTTATGATTAGAAATTACACTCTTGATTGATTTGGAATAGAATTGGACACGAATTGGAAAGCACAACAACGGATCAAAGAAAGCGTAAGCGTAAGTTTTAAAAACTACGTATCGCACAAAATAAAAAGTGAAAACTAAGAAATAAAAGACCTAAAAATATAAAAATGACATTTTGGAATCCTAAAATAAAAGAAAATTATTAGAAAAAGAAAATTATTTTAACACTATTTAATTAATTATTATTAATTAAAAACTATTTTAACTATTTAATAAATACTCTAAAATAGAAGAAAATAGGAAATAAGGCTAGAAAAATAAACTTATGATTCTGAAAAATCTAAAATACTATAAAACTAATTTTAAAACTAAAAATATATTTTTCACACTTTTTATCTAATTATTACTAATTAATAACTATTTAAAATACACTTAAATACTAGAAAATAGAAAATAAACTTGGAAAAATAAAATTTTAACTTTGAAAAATCTAAAATATGATAAAACTAATTTTAAAACAGAAAATATATTTTTAGACTTTTAATTATTTATTACTAATTATTTATTATTTTTAACTATTTAAAATTATAATAAATACTAAAAGATAAAGAAAAATCTGAAACTTTTCTAAAAATCCTATATGATAATGAAACCTAAGAAAAAGAGAAAAACAAGATTTGCTTATTAAAAGTTGAAAAGAAAAATCAAAAAGCTAAAAATCTTAAATAAACGCTATCACTATTTTTATATTGATGTTTTGTGATTTTATTTTGAAAACTACTTATATACTAATAATATGAAACTTTAATAAAGACAAAAATTTACAAAACTCAAATAAGCGATTTGATGAGCTTATTATCCAACGATGGCTAAAATAGCTTATTTGGGTGAAATAAGCTCAAACAAGCTCAATACTTGAAACAAAGAAGCTAGATTAAGATGAAAATAAGCTAGAACAACTAACTTGAAACTAAAAGACACAAACAATCCAAATGAAAAGCTCAAATAAGCCAATAAGCACTTTGGCTATTTGATGAAAAAGCAGAAAATGGGACAACTTTAAGCTACTTAGCGACCCTACTAAACAAGCTCCAAAGTGAAAAACAAGACTTGACAACTCAAGAGGACCAGGTTGGCTTTCCAAAGAACCAGAGAACAAGAGATTTGGACAAGTAATAAGCTTAATGCAAGCTTATCAATTTGGGACCATTTTACGTACGCAGAGGCGATTTTGAGATAGGTACCAAAAGCGATAAAATAAGCACTTAAAAAGCTAAGAAACTAAGAACTATCATTTTCTATTTTCTTTACCAACTAGACTACAAATCCCCAAGAGCTTATAAACTGAATCCTACTAATGAACCCTCGGTGAAATTCCCAAGTTTATTAACGACCTTTTGAGAATTTTGACTTTTGAGAAAAACCAAAAGTTGACCAAAATGAGATTTGATTTGATCTAAGCACTTGAATATGTTGTTTTAAAGTGTAATAAGACTAACTTGAGCAAGATTAACAACTTTTGAACACAAAATGATGATCATGGCTTTTGAAAAATCCAACGATGGTTGCATAAGGCATGATTTAATGAAATTTTGACTTTTTGCTAATAAAGACTTGATTTCTTGGTGAAATAAGTTGTTTAGACCTATTTAAACAGATTTCCAACAAAACCAAAGACCAAAGAACCTTTGAACACAATAAACCAAACACCCCTTATACTTGGTGTTATGAAGTTTTTCAAAGCAAATCACAATTTTAAACCATAAACTTGATTTCGGACCTTTAATAATCACTTGTTATGACTAATGAAGCCTAAATCAACAATCAAAACAACATTAAACTAAGACTTGATGATTATACTATTTCAAGCTGTTAAAACCAAATTTTTGTAAACTACAAATTTAAAAGAACAAGCTCTTGATTTAAAGGCTTAAACACACTTAAATATGACTAGTGAACACAAAGAAACAAAAATATAAGCTACTTAATCACTATAACGGTAAAATGCCAAATTAGTTAAAAAGCTTACAAATGCTTCCAAGGAAAAAGCGAGAACCAAGTTCAATGAGCAATCCTATAAGCTTCCAATAAGCTACTAACCCAAGGCCATCCATTATATACCTTGCTCCATTTGTGAACACCTTTTCAAGTGATTTTTGATTTTGAAGTATTTAATTGCTATTTTGGTGATTTTTTATTTTAACTTCTAAACTGAATTTTAAATGTATCTAAAAGCTTGATTAAGCTTTCTTGGAGCTTAAGTGACTTAATCTAGTCCATACAAACAACTGAAAACACCATTTGAAACAACATGAGATTTTGCATAAATATGAGAAAATTGCATAAATGAAATACAATTTGATACTTGAATTAAAGTTTCACAAAAGCTTTCTTATAACAAATAACTTGAAATACAAAGTTTTAAGCTTAAAACATAAATTGAAATTGAAAATTAACTAAAAGCGACTTGAAAAATAAAAATTACACTAGATAGATCAATACATTGCATAACTCCTCTTCTTTATAGACTTTTCATACTTCCACGTGTCTCGAGACTTTCCCACACAAACTTGAGCCATTGGATCACTCAGAATAATCATAACCGTCCACCTTGCTTTTGGCGCCAAAATTTCTTTGAGCGGGTTTGAGCTTTAATTGAGTTTGGTTGTGTTAATTAAAGCTTTTGGAGTGTAGAGGAGGTGGAGGGACATGGTATGGGAGGGTTGAAAATGTGGAAAACCAGTCATGGTTTTGGAGTTTTCGTGTTGGGAGAGAGAGGTGCTCTGATGTAGTACGGTATTGGGCGCGTTTTCTTGGGTTTGACTTTGGTTGACCGAACTATTAATAACAAAGGGGGTCAAAAGGGATGTGGTGGGGTCAAAATGGAGTTGTGGTGGGGGTCAAGGTCAAGGGTCAAAGGGTCAAGTTGGGCTAGTTGGATTGGGCTTGGATTGGATTGGATTTGGGCTTAGATATTATAAGGTGTCCGTTTGGTTTTAGTAATAAACAAGGACCAAAAGTGTAATTGACCAAACTTCAAGGACTGAAAGTGCAACTTTTCAAACTTCTCACAAGGACCAATTTTGACAAACTTTGATAAAACAAGGACCCTTTTGCATAAAATCCATTTTTAAAGGTCCAAGGACTATTTTGTAATTTTCAAAGTTTGAGGACCTTTCTTGCCAATTGACCAAAGAATCATTCAAGGATCATTTTAAACAACTTAGAATACTTGAGGGACCTTGAATGATAAATTTCCACATTTTGAATTTCGAGGACTAGATTTGACAACTTTTAAAACTTGGGGACTAAAGCGCCAATTTTGCAAACTTTATACATTTTCATCGATTTTGATATTTTGCATTTAAAACACATAAAACACGATTTGTGATAATTTGATCATTTTGATGTGTTTTGAGTGTTTCGAGATGATTTTGCGGTTTAGATTATACAAAAATGATGAGTATTTAGACACTCATCAAGGTAGTGTGCCCATCACGACGTCCTCTAATGACACATCTACCTTGTATTTCATGATCCGGTTTCTTGACTTCAAAGCTTGAACTTTGGGCGGACGGTAAGTGGTGATGACTTGGTTATAGATTTAGACTACCGCTTGTTTTTATTTTACACCATTTATATATCCCATGTCTTATCCTACCCTTTAGTCATGAAGCGTGTCTAGGTGATGCAATGAGCGATCTTTGGTGTCTTGGCCATGGATTTGGTCATGTATCATTGATTTGGTCCACTTCACCGTGACATGTTAGTAATGACGAGTCACCCTTAACCTTTGTCGTGTCTACCCATATTGCCTTCAAGAATTGTTTAGCCCTTAACTCTAGTGGTGGAGATTTGTGTAACCGCAAGCTTATGATAGAATACATGTTATGGTATGCGATTGAGTGATCACCCGAAATTGACACTTAGAATAGTTGAGAGATTTGAGTGTTTTTTCCCTTTCGTGAGGTGTTCGACTTTGTTTTATTCTAGCATAAGGGATTTATAAACTTATATTTTGCGTGTTTTGGGAGATATCTTTTAGGAATCTTTCTAATAAGGTCTACTTGAGGGCAAGTAGAGTTCATGGGGGATATTTGATAACATCAAATAGTCCCGAATATTAAGTGTCAATTTCCGATAATGCTTGTAATTTATATCATTTATATGGATTTACGCTTGTTTTCCATTGTTTTCCACTTTCGTGTAAATTACGAGCATGGAGCTAAAGAGACGCGGAATTGGAGATTTATCTAAAGAATTATCATAGTATGTCGATTTTGAAGAAGTTACTGGCGTAACTCATCTCTCACATTACGCCGTAACTATTGCGTGACTCAAAAAACAACTTATCATAAGGTTACGGCGTAACTTTTCCCAAAGGTTACGACGTAACTATATTAGGTCAAATGAGGTTCCACACCGCTGATACTTACGCCGTAACTATTTCTTCAACTACGGCGTAACCAAGTTTATTGAAGACTACGGCGTAACCACTTATAAGGTTACGCCGTAACTAGCAGATCTAGTGCAAAATACGAAGAAATTGGAGGTTACGGGGTAACTCTTGTTATAGTTACGCCGTAACCCATATATGGCCTATAAATACCCCACAAATTCCAGCATTTCTAATCATCCCATTCCACACACAACAACCAGAGAACGTGGGAAAAAGCTCAAGGCAGGTCTAGAGGAGCATACGGAGTCGTCTCCAAGGAGAAATCACTCCCCTACGATAAGCAATAGCATTTTATATTTTCTTTACTTTCAATTCATGTATTTCGTACCTTTGAATATTGAATTGGTTTGTATGATTAATATGAGCGGCTAAGCACATCTTGGTCGGCCTAGTTATGATTCCTTAATTGTTTTGTTTATGTTTACTTTACTTCCGTACAATTATTTCTAAGTGTATGCATGGTTTATTGGTAGCCACCCTTGGTTCGGTAGTTTTGAATGGCGGTAGAGGCCAATTGCCTAGGAGATATGACCAACCTGACCCTAGGTGAGCGGACCGAGGCGGAAGGGTAAGATATGACCAACCCGACGACCCTTTCTACTTGTGCGATTGACCAACCGATCACCTACCGCTTGGATGAACTTAAGAATTAAGGGTGAGTGTTTAAGTTGCTAATGCCCGGCACTCACTATTATAAATCTAGCATGTAGCGGTACTTAATGACTTGGCTTAGGGACCGGGAACAACAGGACTTATGAGGGACACCGACTTCTCCTATGGTGGCATCTTTGTCGATAGGTTAGGCGAATTGACCAAATGTCGTCCTCTCGACTTTGACCCCACCTAAAGTAATTGGAAGTAAGTAGACGTAGACATAACTAGCTAGGAGGATTAACTAAGTTAGCACCACTCTCTTCTATTGATTTTCCCCTTACCATTTATCTGCTTTTATTTGCTTTATTCTGTTTTAGCAGTTTAATTAATTAATTCCCTATCGAAACGTTTATTAATCTGTGACACCTAGACTTAGTAATAATCCAACACACATAGCTCTTGGGACGACCTCGGCTTTACCGATTACTACACTACACACGACCGAGTACACTGCTCGTTAGTATACTAGGGTAGACCATAGGTATAACGAGACTTTATAAATATTAAAACCTGGTCAGTAAAACCTGCATCAAATTACAATAACTAAATTAACAGAAAATAAGCGACATAAAAGTAAATAACTTAAAGAAAAGGGAAAAGCATAAGATGACTCTAAGAATGATAATTAAAATAAAGCAAGAAGGTCGGTCAAAGGCACGAGGCTCGTGTTTAACACGATTCCTTTAAAACAGTTTGGGTCGTCTGCTTTCCCATGGTACAACGCCCAAAGTCGATGTACAACCGGACGTGACAAACTTTCCGAAAGATCACGGAAAAGCTCGCTTGTTTATGATCAAGGTCGTTGGAAAATGTTAGTACAGAAATGCGATTTCGGATGAGAAAATTGAATGAGATTATGGTCAGATATATACTAAGAACCTATCTTGTTCTTCAAGATTGATTATTATATCTATATATTAAAGCTTAACGTCGGTGGAATATTATAACGTTTCAAAGTAATGGTCGGTGCTTAACATATTGTGATGTGGTCGGTTACTTTAGTGAGCTTTTTTATCGCTGTCGTGGGCTTGATAAAATTAGATACAGAAACGGTAGATACGTGGCGTCTTCTACTGATTTCCACCGTTTCTCTTTGTCATTACCTGATTCACGAAGCTATCAGGATCCATAAGAGTTACTTATGGATGATCAGGTTAGGTTGTCGTTTAGTCGTTCAATTTAAGGCTATCATCAACTAATGTTTTGTGATTGAGGATTAATTGTTTTTATGATTTACTGGGAGCTTTGGTTCGTTATTTAGGGTTATTGTTTTGATTGAAGATTAGTTGTGATTGATGATGAAATTGAAGGTCATTTGTTTTCGTATTCTGGCAATAACAACCGTGGTCTAATTGTATATTAGAATAGAATGAATAACGATTGGGGGCGTTTTCAAAAATTACTAATTCGTTTGGGCTTTTCCTGGTAATGGTTGTTTGGTTTTGAGTTGTGTCTTATAATTGTATTGCGTCGTGATGTTTGTGTAATGGTGGTATGCATATCAGGCACACGAGCTTCGATAAAAAGGGCACCGTTGCAATTTGTTGTTATTCTTGATATTGGGATTGTTGGTAAGTCATACGTAATGAACAAACTCAGACGACATTAAGCTTTATATATATATATATATATATATATATATATATATATATATATATATATATATATATATATATATAAAATGTTAAAAGATGTGGGCGATGGTTGTTTGGTTTTGAATTTGTGTCGATGTAGTCATGTGTGGGAGCGGTTTGTAAGGAAACGCGTTTGTGACATGGGTCATGTTTTGCCACGGTGTTTACACTAGCGGGACTATGTCGGGTTTGTTTCGGTGAACGTTTTTCTAGTGTAGTGTTTTTAGGTTGCTGTTGTCTGTGGCAGTACCATGGGGTGGTGATGTTTTTTATGTTTGCAGCGTGTAGCTGATCAAAACCTGTATTTTGGCTTGGCAGTCACGCAAAGAGGCTGATTGCAGCCATAGCAGGTGTTGCGTGCTGCTAGTGTATCCATAAACCTGAACCTCATTTGTTATTGTTATGCCTATGTATGCTAGATCGAATGGCTACTACCGAGAATTATGGTGTCATTTTACGGACCTAATTGTCAACTACGAAACAACCTGAATATATTATTGCTAATTCTTTTGGGCCGGTGTTTTGTCGAGTAGGATATGCACAAATTTATAGATATATGATACAATAGCAGGCTGTGATGATTACATGTTTTCTGAATAAAATGAAGTGGGTCATTGAAGATTCTATAAGTAACTTGGCGGGGCAATAACCGGACGGCATGTGATTGTCATTATGCAACCGTTTTTTGCGCCTGTGGCAAAATTCGGATCTCTTTACCCTCTCGTTTACAAACCGAGCCTAATTACTTATATTATTTATAAATATTAAGGCTTGATGTCGGTGGTGATAATTAAATGTGCCTAACTAATGGTCGGTGCTATATACAATACGAGGTGGTCGGTTGCTGTTGTGGGCTTCTGTATAATTGGCATTGGCTTACATGTTTTGGGCTTGGTCCTTTTATTGAAGCGGTATAATGTAGACGTTTCACACGCCTTTTGGTTTCAGAATTTCACTCACCTTTCTTCACATTGAGGAAATTTGGTAGGTAGGTTGGATCTCGCCGGTTTCTAGAGTTTTGTTGGCGTGAGGATAATCAATTGTTGTCGATGCTGTGGCAATTTTGTTACTAACCTTACGCCTAAATAGTTAGCCCCAAACCAATATTAGTCATTACGCTTATATGTCTTTCTTTGGTTTGAAGATAGTCACCGCCATCTTCTCCGCTTTCTAAAAATTCTATCTTCCGTGGCTCGAATATACTACTTGCTAATTCTTTTAATGGTATTATGTCGGATATGATATGCACGAATTTATAAATATGTGATGTAGTAGCACTGTGATGATTAAATGTTTTCAATAAAATGAAGTGGGTCATTCAAGATTCGATAAGTAACTTGGCAGGGCAATAACCGGACGACATGTGGTTTTGATTATGAAACCGTGTTTTTGCAGCCAGGGTGGAATTCGGATCTCTTTTATCCTCTCGCATTTACAAATCTGAGCCTAATTACTTACTTTATCAAATTTATGGTTTAACCTTTTTTTTTTATTTCAGGCTATCTTTGGGACAATAAACGTAACGAGCAGTATTCGACTAAGCAAAACTAATCCTACTACCGATGTACTGGGATTGCTTTTTCTTAGTCGAATACTGATCACTACTTATGATTTCCATAATGCATCCACCACAAAGTTTGGTTTTTCATACAAGATGTCAATTTTAACGAGTGCAGGTATTTATTTTCAGATTAAATTTCATATATTTAATAAAATAATATTACTTAGGGCTGTTTCGATTACCTTATATGTATACAAGTTTGTAAACAACAAATATTGTTCGTTTGGAGAAAAAAATTGAACAAATATTGTTCATTTTTAGTAGCAGTGGTTCAGTTGGAGAAAATATTGTTCGTTTAACACTACGGACGCTTCAAAGTTTGAGAAAGCTTACTAAAAATTTCTATATTTCTGTAGCCTGAATATATTATTTGCTAATTCTTTTGGGCTGGTATTATGTTGGATATGATATGCACGAATTTATAAATATGTGATGTAGTAGCAGGCTGTGATGATTAAATGTTTTCTGAATAAAATGAAGTGGGTAATTCAAGATTCGATAAGTAACTTGGCAGGGCAATAACCAGACGGCATGTGGTTCTGATTATGCAACCGTGTTTTTGTAGCCAAGGTGGAATTCGGATCTCTTTTGCCCTCTCGCATTTACAAATCTGAGCCTAATTAGTTATTTTATCAAATTTATGGTTTAACCGTTTTTTGGTTTCGGGCTATCTTTCGGACAATAAACGTTGCGAGCAGTATTCGGCCAAGAAAAACTAATCCTATTACTGATGTACCGGGATTGCTTTTTCTTGGTTGAATACTGATCACTACTTGTGATTTCCATAACGCATCCACCACAAAGTCTGGTCTTTCGTACAAAATTTCAATTTTTACGGATGCAGGTATTTATTTTCAAATTAAATTTTACATATTTAATGGAATAATATTACTTATGGCTGTTTCATTACCTTATATGCATACAAGTTTGTAAAGAAAAAGTATTGTTCATTTGGAAAAAATATTGAACAAATATTGTTCGCTTTGAATAGCAATGACTCAGTTGGAGTAAACCGTTGTTCGCTTAACATTATCGACACTTCAAAGTTTGAGAAAGACCTTATCTTGGCGGGGCGCTCAATAATGCAAACCATGGAGTTCTTTCCGCCGTTTCTTTGACGCTTACGGTTTACTACCGACTTATATTTCAGAGCTTTAAAAAGGGCTTTTCCTGGCGGGTCCTTTAGTAACGCAACCATGGAGTTTCTCTTGCTTCTCTTTTGCTACACTTGTAAGGTTTATTATTGACTGATAATTCAAACCTTTAAAAAGATCTTATCTTGGTGGGGCGTTTATTCTAATGCAGCCATGGAGGCTTTTGCGTGCTTCTTTTTATGGTTGCATATATTAAAGCTTAACGTCGGTGGAATATTATAACGTTTGGTCGGTGTCATGCATAATAGGATGCGGTCGGTGGACGGTGTGGGCTTCTTTGTGCCTCGCGTGGGCTTGCGTTTTCTGGGTTTGGCCCTTTTAATCAATCGGTATGATCTAACGTTTCACCTGCCTCTTTCTTTTGCAATTTCACTCACCTTTCTTCACCGAGAGGAAATTTGGTAGGTAGGCTTTCATATACGTGTCTTCGTATTTTTCTGTGGTGGTACCATGGGGTGATGATATTTTTTATGTTTATGGCGCGTAGTTGACCAAAACCTGTATTTTAGCTGGGCAGTCACGCCAAGAGGGTGATTGCAGCCATAACAGGTGTTGTGTTCTGCTACTGAATCCATAAACTTAAACCTCATTTCTTATTGTTATGGCTATGTACGCCGGATCGAACGGCTATTACCGAGAACTACGTTATCAACGACGTTAAGCTCGAATATATTATTGCTAATTCTTTTGGGCTGGTGTTCCGTCGAATATGATATGGTGGAATTTATAAATATATGATGTAGTAGCGGGTTGTGATGATTAGATGTTTTATGAAAGAAATGAAGTGGGTCATTGAATGTTTGATCAGTAACTTGGCAGGGCAATAACTGGACGGCATGTAGTCATCATTATGCAGTCGTGTTTTTGCAGCCAGGGCGGAATTCAGATCTCTTTTACCCTCTCGCACTTACAAATCTGAGCCTAATTACTTATATTATCCATTATATATATGTATTAAAGCTTGATGTCGGTGATAATTTTATAACGTTTCAAACTAATGGTCGGTGATATACAAAATATGAGGTGGTCGGTTGCTGTTGTGGCCTTCTTTGGTTGCTGTAGTCAGCTTTTTTGTGGTTGTCGTGGGCTTGCATGTTGGGTTTGGCCCTTTTATTGAAGCGGTATAATGTAGACGTTTCACATGCCTTTTGGTTTTAGAATTTCACTCACCTTTGTTCACCTACAGGAGATTTGGTAGGTAGGTTGGATCTCGCAGGTTTCCAGGGTTTCGTTGCTGTGAAGATAACCAATTGTTGTTGGTGCTGTAGCAATTTTGTTACTAACCTTTAGGCCCAAATAGCTAGCGTTAAACTAGTATCAGTCTGCTACGTCTATATGTCTTTCTTTGGTGTGAAGATAATGTTAGGAATTGGAAATTCCATGTTAAAGTGTCGGTCACCCCAAATATTATCTAGCATAAGTTAGCTCGTAGACATATCGTTAGTTACGTTATTTGTTAGTTTATTAGTTAGTTATTAGCGTAGTTTAGTTTAGTGCAACACCATGGAGGAAGGACGGGTCTTTACCCACTGTATACCTGATCCACATGCCGTCAGGAGGTCGTGTAGTCTGTAAGTATAAATACCCCTTCCATCCTTGGAGGGGGTGGTGCTTCTCAATCTAACCTTTCATTTTTTGTTAAGCAACTCTCTAACAAGAACACCCATCTCTTATCTTTCTCTCTCTAAATGGCTAACATGTATTTCCATCATCCAAGACCACCCGAATCATCAACACAATAATATTTATGATCCTACAAATGGTATCAGAGCCATGGTTATTGTGTTGTGTTGATTTATTGTGGTTTTTGAATCTTGTGTCAAACTGTTTTTTTTGTACGTTTTGGTCGGAATATTCTTTTTCTGTTTATTGTGGTCAACTGTTTACTCATGTATGGTATCCTTTATTTGTTCAAAATCCAATTTTCCTTACAAAAGTTACATCTGTTTTGTGTCAAAGTCCAATAATTTGTTTTTGTCCAAACAACAGTCTTGTAACTATCATTTTTGTGGCTTTGTACCAAACTGTGAAGATAAGTGGTCATCTGGTCATTTTAGAGGTCAAAATGGGTCGAAAAATGATGAGTCCTTATGATGTTTTTTCTGGGTTATGTGAATCTGGTCATACTTGCTTATTCAAACTGTGGTCAAAACGGGTAAAATGGAGCATTTTATATGCACTTTTCTAGGTTTGCTATGAAGATGGTCGGAAAACATGGTCGGAAAAATCACCGGAGCATAAAAAAAAAAAAAAAACAAGCGACTCTTCCTTATAATTTGTCCTAGCGACTTGTGTTGACTAGTTGTCCAGATTCATTGTATTCAAAGCGAGTTGACTATTGAGTCAACTGCAGTAGCGACTTGTCTCAGCTAGCTACTTGTCTCAGCTAGCGACTTGTCTCAGTTAGCGACTTGTCTAAGCTAGCGACTTGTCTCAAGAGATGAAGAAGATGAATCCTAAATTGACCACGACCTCAACAACATATGACCAATACCAAAATACACGACCTCGCATCAATACCTCATCAGCCTTTGTTTTTTTTAAATGAACGAAATGATCTCAGTCATCAATTAACCACGACCACAATATCAAATACCAAAACACCAAGACTCGACCTCCGTAACAAATACATCATCAGTCCATGGAGTACAACTACCAACGATTTGAAAAGAACCTGTCCAATAGACTCGATCTAAAGCCAACACAACCACTACCAACTCGAATCTAAACACAACAACCTCAATATCACAACTATCCTAACCACTCTACCCTCATTCCCTGACTTCAACCATTACTTTAATCGAAATAAAATCAAGATCTCAGAAATGCTTTCGTTGATATCTTTTATGAGATTACAAGACTCGAAGGTCAAACAAACGAAATTCAAATCTCATCATAGATCTATAAAAGGTGTAGTGTTTTCGAATATAAAGAAAAAGCATGACAAGAGTGCCACTTTCATTCTTTGTTTCGATTCATTGACCAAAAACCAAACGGAAACAAGAATAAATACCTACTCGAGACCCATCATTAGATCTTGAAGCCTTTAACACGTGTTCTTGATTCGGATTGTGAAGACATAGGAGTAGGGTACGTGCTTATTCATTTGTCAATGTGAATCGGATTATGCTATTTGATGAGAATGGGAGATGAGATTGCATCTGTGATAATCTATTTTGGTGAAGAGAGTATAGGAGGAGGCAGATATCGTAAGGATATTGTGTGTAGGGTTTGTTTAATATGACCTAATATTTAGGTACAAAGTTACTTATAACCGTTAAGAATACTTGTGAATTTGGATCGGTATTCCGTATGTTGGAGTGGGTTTGGCTTCACATTTGGATCATGGGCCTATAACCGGATATGGATTGGCTTTGTGGTATTAATGTTTCGTGGGTGAGTTTTGGATCTTGGTTATCAATTGGATTCATGGGCTCGTGGATGTATTTTGTTGTCGATGGATTATTCATATGAACCGATTTGGTGGGCGTTTTACTAAACTCATCTTTGATATCCAAATGCATTTTGACATAAAAATTATAGGATACAAAAGTGAGCTTTTAAAGTGGTATATTTGGTATTAAGAATTTCACGGCTGGATACAAAATTCACGACTTGAGCGATAACCGGAAAAATGACTACGGAGTTTTGCATGGTATTACGTATGTGATATTAGCCGATCGGGTTATCTTCATGTGTGGTCATTACTATTAGCCGTTGAATCAATGGAGATTCAATTTCAAGAATTCCATGAGATATTCGACGCCACAAAATGTCAATGATATTCACGGCCTAAGCAAAATCTTTCAAAAATTCGTCGTCGGTCATGATTTTTCAAGATGTTTGCTTATGACCGTAACTTTCGTGCAAATGGTCGACACGTTATGATGCTTCCGAAAGTTTGAAACCATCATGGGAGAAACGTGTACTTTGATGTGTTACAGTCAACCTCCAAGGGGAAGTAGTATATACTACTTGACTTAGTATGGTTTGTGAAGTTGTCTACATTTGGGTAAAGAATTGTTGATGAACCGCTGCATGTTCCCCTAAAACAGATATTCACCGAAACCAAAGTTGTCATAACTCTTTCAAGCTGACATTGTTTACGGTTTAGTCTTGATATTGTAAAATCCCGCGAAAAAAATTATTTCTCGGTTTAAATTATAGAATTGTAAAATCCCGTAACAATGGAAACATCCTGGTAAAGAAAGTGCATAGCTCAAGGACCCGAAGTACCCGAATGCCCAAAGAAAGAATAACCGATAACATTAAAGAAGCGGGCAATCACGATTATCTCTCGGATGACAATATATGCGGATGCCAACTCCGAATAAGTGATTATATCTACGAATCAACGATTAAGCACTCAAGTGAAATAGTGGCGCCCCAATGTACACAATTTTTTTATTTTTATTTTTTAATTTTTTTAATAGATTTATGGACATTCGAACAACATCTAAAGACCCGTGTCCTCTTTGAATGACAAAGCAGAAAGACCGTAGATATTATCGAATCAAGAAAACATGACAAAATGACACTATTTTTGAAATTTTTGAGATTTTCAAATTTTATGGATTTTTAAAAGTTTTATATTTTTCTATTTGCTTTTTGTTGGTTTTATAATTTTGTATTTTGCTTTTTGAATAACTATTTACAAGAGATGGATGAAGAAAAACTTTTACTCCTCGTCTTCCTCTTGAAGACGTTTGAGTGTTTCCGGTTGTAGACTCTTTAGACCAAGTCGTGGAAGGATAAACTCAAAACGTTCTCTAGAAAGAGCTTTGGTGAAGATGTCTGCTAATTGGTATTCAGTCCTTACAAAATAAAGTTCTACCACACCGTTCTCCACTTGCTGCCTTATGAAATGATGTCGAATGTTGATAACGCTCAAATTGTGCATGTTTTTAGTAGCGTTATCCGTGTTTTTATGTATGTTATTTGGTTATAATCATATGCTTTTGTTGCTTAATCATATCAAAGTGCGTTTGCTAGTTCATTTGTAGCCAAGTACGGGAAAGTGGAGAAAAGACGGAAAAGAAGTAAAATACTAAGATTTCTCCATATACGAAGAATTCCGACAAAAGCAAGACTTGTGGAGTATATTCGAGATGATAAAGTCATCAAGTTAATGGTCCAAAGACTCAATAATAAAGTTCAAGAAGGGAAACGAGAAAGAAATGAAGAAAATAAGCTTAAACGAAGACATATTGGAAGACTCGTTGTTCCCGACACACCTTCACCATTTTGGCCATAACTTTTGCATACGGACTCCGTTTGACCCCCGGTTTGCAGCCACGGAAAGCTAAGAGATAGATCTACAACTTTGCAGTTTATGACTTTTTGTGATTTTGCTCCAACCGATCGGTCGAGACCCGTAACCGGATTCGGTTGGAGAATGGTCACGTAGACCAACCGAACGGTTGGAGCTCAACCGGATCCGGTTGGAGGTCCTGTTTCAGCCAATTTTCCATTACTAAGGTTCCAAACTTGTTCCAAATGATTCTAGGTCATTCCTTCATGTATTCTAGTCCCTTCCAAGCTCCTTGGTGACCAAGAAATGCATTTATAACCCCAAGGGCTTGAGAGTAGTATAAATAGGACTCATTTGTGTATGTTTTCATCATCCAAACACACCACAACTTGAGAGATCTTCTCTCACACCTATCTTACCACCACTACCACTCTCTCAAAGCCTAAATTCGTTCATAAAGTTCCAGGAAACTTTGGAGGTCCAAGAAGTCATCATTTGGAGGTCATACCATCAAGAAGTCATCACCAATACTTGAGGCATCATTACTACATCATTTGTAATCTCATTTCAATCATTGTAAGACCTTTAATCATGTTTTCTAATGTTCAAAGTTCTCGAGTTTATGTTTATGATTGCTATGAGTGGCTAGTTTCTTTATGCACTTGCTTAAATGATGTTGATTATCATATGATTAGTAAGTGATTGTGTTAACATGTTTTAATTCAATTTCAAGTTGATTCTAAGATCCAATTGTGCTAAAGTTTCATAGTGACATTTTTAATCAAGTTTGGCTAATTGTCAATAATCGTTGGGGTCGAAAGAACTTCGTGTTATTCAACTAGTCATAATCATTTTGTCTATGGATGATTGTTTTACCCATTATTCTTGATTATACAAAGGAACTAAGGTGTGGTTGTAATAGAAACGCTTTTGATTGTCAAATTGGATTGGTTGGAAACATCTAAATGGTCGTAAGATTATTTGTTGAGAATCAATTGTAGCCTTTTGTCTATGATCGGTTACCTTTGTATTGACCATTTCTTAAGCAATTTGATGAACAAGTAGATGTTTTTGTGTTTAAGTTTATGTATGTAAACTTATGAAACTTGAATTGATCTTGAATTGATTGGTTAAACTTAATGCTTGTTTTATAAACTAAACTCTTGATCAAAGTTTGACTTGTAAGAACAATAGATTAGTACACCAACTAATTATCATAACCAACATGTTAAGAGGTTAACACAATCACATTAATCTATGATATGAAACTAGTTTAAGCAAGTGTAGTTTTAATCATCCGAATTTCATTATATCTATTTGCTTTGTTATATGTTTTGGATAGACTCCGTTAATTCAAACTTGTGCTTAGATTCACTCAAATCCTGCGAAAGATCCCGACTTACCTTCATAATCTTGCTATAACGGACGAGTATACTTGCTCGTATGTGTTATTGGTAATATTGGTAATTCACCTTTATAAATTTAAAACTTGCACCAACCGGCACATCAAGTTTTTACGCTTCTGGATTTGATTGTGTTTCAACAAGTTTTGAATTTCCCTCACCGATTTCACAAAAAAAAAAAAAAAAATTTTAAACCTTAACCGGATTCGGTTGGCCCTTAACCGAATCGGTTACGATTTTGCTCATCACCCAATAGTCTAACCGATCGGTCGCATCCCGCAACCGATTCGGTTACCGCTCTGCTCCATATAAAACTGTTTTGTTGTTTGTCCGTGTGTTTAGATATTGCCCGATTCTCTAAGACATTGTATGAACACTCGAGCAAATGGGAATAGAACCAATTACACCTCTTACCAACCCCGAATGTTTGATTCGAAAAGAAGGAGAAAACGTTTCATACCATTAGAAAATCGTGTACCAAGAGTACCAAACCCACCATTTGATAACCTCATTGAAGCCAAAGTTGTTTACAACCCTTTCATCAATTTACCTTTTCCCATGGCGGACGATCAACCCATGGGGAACCAATCAATCGTAGCACCAACACCCGAAAGTGCTATTGTTGCTATTAACCTTGGTGACAACTTCACCGTGAAGGACATCACCTTTCTATGATCAAAGACCGACAATTCGATGGTCGCTGGCCGATCCCATAAGCACATTGTCGAATTCATCGAAATTTGCGGCATGTTTCGTTATGGCGACACCGATGTCAATGCCATCAAACTCAAACTTTTCCCATCATCACCGGAGATGCTAAAGTATGGTACAATGAATTAACCCTGTGAATCATCAATACTTGGGAGGAGATGAGGCAAGCTTTTGTGAGCCGATTCTTTCCACCGCCATGTTTGATCGATTAACGGGAGAAATTCGCTTTCAACCAAAACCCAAACGAATCACTTGTTGAAGCTTGGCTTCGAATGAAAGATTTGCTTCGTAGTTGTCATGGACATGGACTATCAAAAGGAACCATCATCCAAATCTTTTACCATGGACTAGATGAAATCTCTCAAGGCATCCTTGATGTCGGAGGAATTTTTCTATAAGACTCCCAACGATGCACATAAATTGCTCAAGATCGAGTACTTCTCAAACTTGATTGGTCCAAAGATTCCAAAACTAAACCTCTCCGAAAAACCGTTGCTTTTGTCGAAAACACCAATACCTCAAAACTCATGGAGAAGATGGAAGCGTTAACCTCAAAAATCGACTCATAAAGACAAAGATATCAAAGATGAAATGAAGGAAATGCGAGACGGATGCAACAATTGTGGAGGAAATCATCCATCGCCCGAAAAGCGACGATAAACCTATGGGTGGACCAAGGAAGGAGAAGCGAGTTATGATCAAGGAGGATACCGTGGAGGAGGATATCGTAGTAATTATTACGGTCGAAATTCGGAAATTGGCAAGATCGCCGACCAGGGATGACAACCGTGATTCTCAACCACGAACCGACGATCCACCACCACAAAATCCCGAAAAGATGGAAGAAACCGAATTCTAGAAAACCATGAGAGAATTCGTGGTCGCTCAAAAATCGCAAATGATTTTATCAAAATCAATTTTCAATCTCAAAGCCAAAGTTGAGCAAGGACGGAAAAATCATCAAGCATCTATCCAAAATCTTGAAAACAAGTTTGGCGATTTTCGACCAACATTCCTCTAGACCATCTGGTTCATTGCCAAGTAATACCCAATCCAACCCAAAACCATCAAATGATAAGACGTACCATCCACCACAAACAAGAAACGAGTATGTCAACGCTATCTTCACAAGTAGTAATTTCTCGAACGATTCCAATCCGAATATCATTGTTTCCTCCGGTGGGAGCAACATCAAAATCGATCATGCCTCATTAATCGAGAAATTGGAAGCTCTCTCAACAAACATCGATACCCAATTCATAAGCATACGGAGGAGATGATGGAACTGCGAAATAATCACCAAGATTCAAACCACGATGTCGAGGATGACACGATGTGTGATCCCATGGAAGCGAACCATGCCCAACATGAAGGATATCACCCGGGATATCACGGCAGATATTATGACCGTAATTCCGTAAATTGCATTCTTTCCATACCACAACCCAACCCAAACATATCCTCGATATCAGTCATGGAATAAAATACCTCATCCATCACAACATTTCAATACACCTAAAACCTCACTGGAGGAGATGATGAGAGAGTGGATGGCCAATCAAACAAAAGCCAACGAGAAAATGACGAACCTGTTGGTTGAATTAGAACATAAAGTCGATCAAGGAAGAAGGAACCAACAAGCGATAAGCCAAGACTTGGAGAGGAGGATAGAAAGATTAAGTAAGGAACAGGAAGTCCATCACGTTGAATCTCTTCCTTACACCACAGATTCCAACTCTAGACATGAGTTTGTCTACAAACCACCCTCAATTCAATACGAGAACGATAAGGGTGAGGATGAATTTATCGAAGAGGACGAGACCGAGCATATTCCAACCATGCCAAACTGAACCAAATCATGTCTAACTCACCAACCGTGTTACCTTTTCTTGAGGATTGCACCATGCATATCCCAACCACTCAATTACAAAGTTCTGAACACCATGTTGGTGATAAGGTTTTCAATGAAATTGGAGGCAACTGGAATGGAGAACTGGAAAGAAAGATAGACAAATGGTCTGAACCACAAAATCTAATTTCTTTAAATCAAAACGGTAGGACTAAGCCACCTCCTACATCTCACTTTGAGAATGTGGATGCAATATTCACTGGGAGTGGAAAGTCCGATGATCCTCCGAAAAATCATAAAGATCTGCCACCTGTCCTCATTTCTAATGAAATCGACCAAATGTTCGAGATAACAAAGAGGGATTTTCACATGGTCGAACCAAAAGAATCAAATGTATTCCCTTCCATTGTGGAGTACAAACCAAGGCTTCCATACCTCGAACGCTTAAGAGTGAAATTCCCATTTGAACCGTATGGTCAAAGTATCCTAATCGGGGAAGATTCGAGTCGGTGATGACTCGGTAGTAAAACAAGCGCTTCTCGGGAGGCAACCGTGTGATTTGATTTTCGTGGTCACTCCCCAAAGTTTGAACCTTTGGTTGAACTTAAGATGGGGGGTGCCACCTTTAATAAAACCTTTTGTTTGTTTATAAGATTGTGTGCGGTAATGATTTCTCCAGTGGACGCCGTGAATGAAGAAAGAATTTTAAGTCGATAAACTCGTTGACATATCTGGTTTCATCTCTATTTTCCTATTTCTATACTTTGAAGTTCGTTTTCATTGAGGACAATGTCTAACTTAAGTATGGGGTGAATAGGAAAATTAGAGTTTTCATGCTTAATTTTAAAATTTGGTTTGCCCTTGTGATCTAGTTGTTTTCACACTTTTAGGATTATCTATTAGAATAATCGGATCATTCCTTTCGTAAACCGGTAATATTTGAAACTTCGAGATGTGTTCGATTACTATTGCAATCCATTCGGGATCGATGACATTTGCTAGCACATATTATACCCTTTCCACTAAATTGTGAGGATTTAAGCCTATTTCTTATTAGCATACATCTTTTATGCTTAGAGCTTTTGCTATGAGTGTCTCGGTGATTTTATTTATTCTAGAACTTGTGCTTGTAAATCATTACCATACCGTGAGTGAGATTGCATTAAATGCGATATAAGTGAATTCGTGTGATAAAGAGGCACCTTAGGATTTAACCCGAATGGCCTTCCATTTTACATCTAATGATATATTAGCTAGCCTCATTGGTTAGTTAACCACCCACATGGACCCATTTTAGTGCTCATTTTAGCACTAGATACCCCTAGTTACACCTTCGAGCCATCCATTTCATTTTGCTTCACCCGGAAAATACAAAAGATTTTACACTTTAAACCTTAGCCTATCCCATATCAATGTCTAAACGGTTGGTTGCTAGTCGCTGAAAGTGAAGATTGTTCAAATGATTATGAGTACCACATCCTATGAGATCGATTGAGCCATGTTATGTTTTGTTAAAAAAAAAAAAAAAAAAAAAAAAAAAAAAAATTGTGTTGAAAGTATGGAAATAATAGCCAATGTGCTATGATCGAAGAACAATTGTCATGGCAAAGCAAAAAGCTGTGGAAAACGGAAAAGAAGAAATTGAAGCTATAATCATTTATTTGGTTCGTGGAATGTTTGGTAGCTAGCAACACGGGAATTAGACTTGACTTCATTTTTATTTTAACACCAATTTCATAAACATTCCCATGCCTTATCCATACCCTTAACCCTTAGCCATATCATTATAACCCGAATAAAAGCCCTCTTTAGATGTTTTTACTTGGTGCTCACGCCACGTCGGTGGAGTTTTGTTTCTTGTACAAGCTTATGGTAATAATCTAATCATGGTGAGCAATGAGTGTGATTTATCTTGTTACTCCACTAAAAATGAGTGATTGAGTGAATTATATTTCGTTCCCTTTTCGTGAGGTGTTTTGAAATGTTAATCATGCAAGAAAATCATTGGATATTGTCAAACATCTTGATGTTTCACCTTTATAAAGCATAATTGATGAATCCTCTCTCGATTTATACTTGGTTGATTTGCATCACATTTTCATAATCACGATCTTGTACCGATGGATGTTTTTCCTAGATTTGCTTGAGGGCAAGCAAAGTTTAAGTGTGGGAATTTGATAACGCTTCAAATTGTGCATGTTTTAGTAGCGTTATCCGTGTTTTTATGTATGTTATTTGGTTATAATCATATGCTTTTGTTGCTTAATCATATCAAAGTGCGTTTTCTAGTTCATTTGTAGCCAAGTACAGGAAAGTGGAGAAAAAGACGGAAAAAGAAGTAAAATACTAAGATTTCTCCATATCTGAAGAATTCCGACAAAAGCAAGACTTGTGGAGTATATTCGAGATGATAAAGTCATCAAGTTAATGGTCCAAAGACTCAAGAATAAAGTTCAAGAAGGAACGAGAAAGAAATGAAGAAAATAAGCTTAAACGAAGACATATTGGAAGACTCGTTGTTCCCGACACACCTTCACCATTTTGGCCATAACTTTTGCATACGGACTCGTTTGACCCCGGTTCATGCCACGGAAAGCTAAGAGATAGATCTACAACTTTGCAGTTTATGACTTTTGTGATTTTGCTCCAACCGATCGGTCGAGACCCGTAACCGGATTCGGTTGGAGAATGGTCACGAGACCAACCGAACGGTTGGAGCTCAACCGATCCGGTTCGAACCAAAAATTTTTCACAGAATGTCTAACCGGATTCGGTTGGCTAACCAACCGAATCGGTTAGTTTGTAACAAAACTTTTTTTTTTTTTTTTTTAGACTAATTTCAAAGAAAATTACGGAAAAATCCCGCAAGCGGGCGCCAAAACTTGATGTGCTCCGGTTGGTGCAAGTTTTAAAATTTATAATCACGAATTAACCGTTTAACCTATTAACACATACGAGCAAGTATACTCGTCCATAATAGCAAAGTTTGGTAAGTCGAGATCCTCCCAGGATTTTTGTTTTGAAATAGATCTTATTAAAAGTTTCTAACAAGAAAGCTTGTCAAGGCTTCCTCGAATAAGTGTTCTAGTGAAAATACTGAATCAAGAATAAAATATATACTTGTGTGTAGTCTCATAATCAACCATAGATAATGTTCATAAAGGTTTGGTGTATACTCTTAGTATGATGCACAAATCATAAGCAAATGATTCCCAACCATGGTATTTGTTTGTAAAAATCATTCTAAGAACAAAAACATTTAGGTAATCCTTTCGGTCCTTATCCCAATGATTATCCTATAAAAGTTCCATTTGTTTGCAACATGTTCTCATTAAATTTGTTCTTACGAATCTTTCAATTCTTCGTGATGAAAACGTTCCTAGTCTTGTTTTAATAAGCAAAACATGGTGGTTGTCAATCACCATATTCCCATACTAGTTTGTCACTACACTTTTGGAATAAAACACAAGAGAAATCCTTTCGGTCCTTTTTCTTAAAACATGTTTTATTGACAAATCAATCCAAGACTAGTATTTTTCCAACAAACTCATTTAAACAAGATCATATATACATGCATCACATTTTGAGAACATTATTATGATTAATCACATTCCAACACACAAGTATATCACAAACTACTCCATGAAAACAATCATATCTAAACACAAGTCATAACAAGGTAATTCAAATAATTCAAGAGAATAGAATTCCATAACAAAGTTCATAGAATACCTAAACTTTTGTGATTACAAGAATTAGAAATCGTGGAATGTAGCAACCACGCCTCCAATCACCTAGATCACCGCACAACCCAAACTACCAAACAATGGACAAGAATGGTTCCTTCCTTGCTTTCGGACGTTTCAAAGAACTACTAAGCTTTTAGGTTGAAATAATAGGGTAAATATTAGTTTTGGTGTAAACTAATACTCTTTTGGTTGTGTCACACTTAGTATACAAGTACTAGGTCCTTTAAATAGCCAAAGCACTTGCTTAATCGCCCAAAAACGTTCTCCAAGTTAATATCAAGAAATGATCGGACTCTAATGATTATGGGAGTTATACAACAATAAATGCGAATTGTGTAATCATAGCGCGTAAACCGGATCGGTTTCTAAGTCGACCGAATCGGTCATGCTTTAATTATCCGCCCACCGGATCCGTTGCGGGTTGCGCACCGATCGGTCGGGTTTTGCTCCTTTGACTTTTTGTCGACTTTTCCCTTTACGCTTCATTCTTTGCTTACGTTAATGATTTCCAAAGCCAAACTTGATCTTTCCTTGTCAGTAGATGCTCCAAATCACTACGCTCCATATCATTGAGTCCACAAGCTTCCAATCTCAACTTCCTTCCTTTAGAATCTTCCAAATGTGCATAAAACTTCATTTCTTCAATATTCGCGATACCGTGCTACATATACATACACAATACGCATCTTTGCACTTTTGCAACATTATGAGTAAATATAGCGAATATCATGCACAAAACTGATTATAACGCTACTAAAACATGTTCATTTTAGACGTTATCAAATTCCCCACACTTAAGCTCTACTCCCTCGAGTAGGTCAAACATTTGCAAAGATTGATTTCAATGGTCCATAACACCATGTTTGAAAATGTAACAATTACCATAAAAGATAATTATTATTTTGCTTATAATATGAGAAAATCTTCTAAAAATGAACCAAACACTATAGATAACATAACTAGGATACCTTACAAATGGCTTTAAGATTTCACTCAACACTCATATATTGGTGGGTATATGTATATCACTCAATGCCTAGTCATGATCATTGCTTTTTACCATAAGCTTGTACAAGTATCAAAACAAAGAAAATAAATTCATCGAAGAGGTCTTTTATTCGGGTTATAATGATAAGGCTACGGGTTAATAATAGGTATGGATAAGGCATGGGATAGTTTATGAAATTGGTTTAAAATAAAAATAAAATCAAGTCCAAACCTCCATGGTGCTAGTCATCATACAAACCACGATCCCGAAAAATGATTATTACTCCTCTTCTCATATCGATCACCAAATATATATATCACGTCTTAGCACATTGGCTAATCGATAACTCAAACATACCTCATCTTCCTTCATCTTCATAATAATATAGCACATTGGCTATAACTTGTCATCACATATATTCTTTTTCATTTTTTTTTTTTTTTTAAGCTTCTCCTTCTTCATATATCACAACTCCCCCACATTTCGTATAAGCATCACCACAAAAAATACAAATAAGAAGTATGCATCCTTCGTCTTTGTCGAAATGGCACATACGAATGGCAAAGTGTAGCTAACTCATAATCATCAAAAACAATCCAATCATTCCAAACAACTAGCAACAAACCATTAGACTTGATAAGGGTTGGCTAAAGTTTAAAGGTGTAAAATATTTTTGTATTTTTCCGGATTTAACAAAACGAAAAGGAATGGCTCTGAAGGTGTAACTAGGGGTATCTAGTGCTAAAATGAGCACTAACAAAATGGGTCTATATGGGTGGTTAACTAACCGATGTGGTCACTAATATATCATTAGATGTAAAAATGGAAGGCCATTTGGTTATTCCTAAGGTGCTCTTATCACTTGAAAATATTTAGATCACTCGAAAGTGATTTTTAACCGTAATGCATAGCTAGTACAAGTTCTAGAATCGACATAATCACCGGCACACTCATAGCAAATATAAAACAAAAGATGTGTTTATACAAAAGAAACCTCACAAAAATGTGGGAAAAGGCTATTATGCATGCTAGAAAATGCTATCGAATCCAAAATGAATTACTTCATAATTTGGTTCAAATCTAAAAAATTTGAAAACCTCATTTTACCATTGAAATCCCAAATTATGTATTTTAATTATCAATAACGCGAAGACCATTAGACCATCAAGGCTAATTTCTTCTAATCACTTGCATCCAAAAGTTATCAAAAAAAAAAAAAAAAATGCACATCATTTTCCTATTTTCTTCCTCCCCATACTTAAGTTTTTCATTGTCCTCAATGTAATGAAAATGAACTTCAAAGTAAAGAAAATGGGAAAAGATAGTTAAAAGATACCACGGATAAAATATGCAATAAGCACATTGGGTCATTAGCAAGCTTGTGAGTTATCTAACTCGAAACATTTGACCATCAATAAGCTTCCAACATATCCATCCCGCAAACAAAAGCGCAACACGAAATGCACAAAACAAAACAAAACTACTAAAAACTAGATAAAACCAAAATATACCAAACATCCTAAAGAAAATCGATCAAAAGATAGAAATAGTTTAAAACACATCATGACCATTGTTTTTGAAACCATAATTCACGAATGATCCATAATCACTCGTCATCCTCGCTCATTTCTTCTCCTTCTTCATCATCAAACTCATCATCATCATCACTTTCGGTTACATAGTTTTCGTCTATGATTTCTGAACGAACTCTCCTCTTTTTCTTCTTGCCTCCAACTCCTGATGATGATCCTCCAACTTCATAACTTGTTCCTCCACGTGTAATTGACCATATGGGGTATTGGATCGTGAAACGGTGCATACCCGGGATATGGATACGGATAGGGTCCATGATAAGAAGTGTAAGGAAAAGGATATGGTGGAACATTTGGTGGATTGTAGGGTGGCAACTCATAATTGGCTTCTCGAGCCATGTGTTGAAAGATCGGCATCGAATAATCATTTATGTAGTTGTTCCTTAACATCATCGAGTCTCTCCACATCCCTACATTGAATCTCATCTAGATGTTGGTTCCACTCTCCCATCCCGAATCAAAACTACTAGACGTACCCATTTGCACGTTCTCCATTGGTATATTCCTTCTTTGTTGTGGTGGTTCTTTGTTGTGGTCTTGGTTCAATCCATAACCCCACGGTTCCCAATCTCTGCTCAAAGCATTACCAAAACCTTTCGCAGTCCACGTTTCACTATACTTTGGCTCTCCACACTTAGCCAATTCCTCATCAACATAATACCCAAGATTCTTCGCCAATCTTGTCACAAAATGTCCTCCACAAATGTTACTGTTGCTCTTGATTCCCGGGGCTCTCCTAGACAAATATTCGGCTATCTTCCAAATGGCATTACCGTCCTTAGTTTCTTCCAGCAACTTCATAATCCATAAGTCCGGTTTCTGACATTTGTCCCTGCTTCCAAATCTATTAAATGGCCCGGTCACAATCAACTTGTGAAGTATCCTCATCAACGGATTCCTGATGGTTGAAGCATTCCTCCTAGCACAAGTAGGATCTCCCACTTGATTCCAATAAGCGGGAATACTAGGTAATCTTTTCAAACCTCCAAGTCTAGAAAAGTGAGTTTCAAATAATCGATGATTAACCTCATGTGGCTCATACAAACCAAGAGCTACACCAAAGTCGGCAATGTGTAAGCATGATCCCTTCCACAAAGTCTAAACCAAATACAAATCTCCGACATCAAATTCGAACATCCACCTTTCTTTCAAAATACATGGTTGAAAAGAATTCCATACACCATTCTCGATAGACTTCTTCATTAACATGAATGCTCTTTCCCATGACAAATCATTGAACGAATCTCCATCTCTCGGATATACATAAGATGTTCGCATCATCCTTCTTAACTCGTCTTCACACTCACATTCGTTAAATAAATCCCAATCAATCACCCTTGGAACCAAACATTGCCTATGTTGTAACTCGACAATCTTTCCCGAATAGCATGTTTCTCCATCGGTGAGATTTTGAATTTTAAATTAGCATTTGCTTCCTTCTTAACACTATACTTAACCTTCTTCTTCTCGTTCCTTTCACAAAACTTCGTAACAAGCGGGTTAATTGGAATTTCCTCCCACCGAGCTTCCTACAATAATTCTCTGTAGAAATCACAAAAATAAGACCATATAAGAGTGTTAGAACAAACAAGAAGGTTAGAGAACCCTCTAAGATACATTTCAAAATTTCACAAAAATCCTCACGAAACTATTAACCGGATTCGGTTGGATCACCAACCGAATCGGTTTCAATGTCGAGCAACAACCGTTCGTTGCAATGCGCAACCGAATCGGTCAGCAGATCGCATAAGGCATTTTGCCTTCAAATCCTTATAATCTCGAATCTCTAACGCTCAAACCACTCTAAGATCGCATTCTATCATCCTCAATGATTCCCACATCCTAGAATTACTCTATCTTGCTTCCAAATCATCAAACATCTAACATCTTAGAACTCATTCTATATTTTAAAATCATTAGTTCTAATAGTGTAGCATCCATCACTCTTAAAAACATATCATCCATCAAAATGAATCACCAATTGTAACTTATCTCATTACATAAGCACAACCCAACTAATTCCGAAAAATCTTATCATCTAAAATCCATTTTATGGTGAATCAATCAATCAATCTCTTGTTGTAATGCACTCCTATATCAATTACTCACTCAATCCTAAAATATAACCACTTAATTCGAATTATAACAAAAACCCCCAAATTGGTGACCTAAAATTCAATTCGAATCAAATGTTCTAATAACACCTTAATTGAGTTAATTGAATGTAAATGCTTACTTGCTTGGGTGCCATGATGTTATCCTACAATTCAAACAACTTCCAATCTGCTCTCTTGGATGAATTTTTGCAAAACCCACCTGGAAAATTAGTGTGTGTGTGTTTTTGAAAAAAAATGAAATTCTTATACTTTGGTGCAACCGGTTCAGTCAAGGACTCAACCGTTTCGGTATGCTTTTGCCAAATTTGCTTTTTTTTTACTTGTTTAACATGTTACTTAGGCATTTACCCTCCAAGCAACATATTTTTTACTCAAAAATTCCAGCTAAAAATTCACACAATATTCATTCACCAAATGAAATTTTGAACAATCATTCAATCCAAAAAAAAAACTCAACTCATCATATAAATGAACTAATCCCAACTCAACTCAAAACTCATAGTCATAATGCATTAAACCAAATGTCACAATTCTCAAATTCGGTCATTTCTTAAATTAAATATGCATCATATTAGTTCATTCATGACATTTCATTTCACATTTAACGCGTAATTTTTATATTTAATAAACGTTATCGCGTGAGTTATTATTTTAAACATTTAATCCGTTACTTCCAAAAATGATCCCGATATATTCTTATACTTACATTTAGTTTATAAAACTATACGATAATTATTTTATCACTCAAATTTCACAAGGAATGTATTTTACAATTTTATTATCTCATTACATTCTACTTTGATCTATTAAAATTTACTTTTACACAAAACTACCATTTACCTTACAAGTTACATTTTCCTACATTATTAACAATTACACAAATTATACTAGTATATTACTTGCACATTTATAAAAAAAAAAAAAAAAAAAAAAACTAACTAAAACTAAAAACTAGACAAGATCCATGATTTGTGGATCTTGTCTTGCAAACAAATAGTCCAACTATAATTTACTCATCCATTTTTTTCTTTCATTCTTCACTTTGCAAAACCAAGAGATCAAATATCCCTTTTCTTTCTCTACATTTTCGCAGCCAAGAGCAAGGAAGGGACCCAAAATTTTCAAGACAAGTTATTTTAACAATCTAGTGTATACTCTTTATAGGTTTTGAAATAAAACCAAGAGTATTTAGGCTAATCCTTGTTACTTACACCTCATCATTTTCACTAGTAAGCATGTTTTTTTTTATTTTTTTCATGTTTCCTTTTCATTTCTTATGTATCTTTTCATTTTTGGAGCAAGTATGCATGATATGTGATTTATACCATTTTAATGATTTTAAGAAGTTATATATATATTTATGGTCATCCTATAATTATCCCCATGGTATTCTTGGTCTTGATGGTGATTAGGAACCCATGACACCCTAAGAAGGTGTATGGTAGGATTAGATTAGTTTTGGAGTTGATTTGAAGGGATTAGAATAGGTGTTGTCCGAGAAAACTATTTTCGATAACTATATAAATAGGTTCTGTCCTTGTTTGAATTTCTGGAAAACCGACAGTTGGTACGAAACTTTGGCCTTGATTTTTAGAAAATATACTTTAAAACGAATCCGTGGTCGCTTGAACGGATAAAACGGACTTATAACGAAGCCGTGGTGAATTTTTAAAGTTTGACGACGAAAAATATTATTTTCGAAATTTCAGCAACATATATTTATCTTGTTCGGTCAAAACGAGCCTTATGCTTCACAAATTATTTCGACTTATCAAAATATATTAGTTTACTTCGATACGAAGCTAAGGACGATTATACGTAGAAAACGGATTTGAAACGACAAATATATGCACGTTTTCATAAACTTGCCGTAACTATTATTTTCGAAAAACTATATTATTTTTACGTTACAAGTGTTACATTAGTCATAACGACCATGTTTGCGGTTTGTTTTTAACGAGGTTGTGAAACTTTTGGAACGAATTGTCTTCTAGTAAAATCAAGTTCACCGCCATATTTTTCAAAACAACAAGTCGTTTGTAAAGCGGAGTTATAGTAAATTATTTACGGATGTTCAAACTTGACCGAAACTCATTTTTCGCACACAATTAGCCAAAATCACTATCTTTAACCCTTAATATCTTTATGATCGAGACCTTTTGGACGAAAACTCCTGAACTGAAACTTCTAGATTTCGATACAAACTTTCCAAAACGTCAAGTTCGTTCTCTAACGATCGACGTGCACCATTTTACGACTAGTTTTGAGCCATTTTGTTAATTTCATGAAAATTCGACGACATTGTTTTTGACGAAAAGTGATAATTTCACTATAAATCATTATAAAACCATTGTAGGATGACATTTTGACGTAAAAACTTGTAAAGTGCTTTTGATTGGTCAAGACGTCAAAAGAGTATTTTTCGACGATAAGTATTATTTTCAAAACTCGCAAATGGTATAAATAGCATACGAAATGCATGCATAACATTACATTGCAACTCATTGCATATCATATCATTCGTAATAGGTCCCGGTTAACACATCACATTATACCTCGGTGTACTCACTTTTGTCATCACACCAGTTTACCAAGTGAGTAATCACATCCCCTTTTTACCGTTTTACTATATTTTGGGGCTGAATGCATGAACCATACTTGAATTAAATTGATCCTTACAATTGTGAACTCTTTTGACTTGAATATTTGAACTCGAATCAATCCTTGAACTTAATTACGAAATTATGACTTATTTGAACTTATTGAACCGTGCACGTGTTATGACCTTGTCCTAAAGTCTCCAATGTTCGAGCATCACTATAAAGTCTCCCATGTTCGAGCATCACTATATAGACACCTTTGTTCGTAGTATATCTTTGGGAAGAGGCACGGTGTATCTTTGGGAAGAGGCACCAGTGTATCTTTGGGAAGAGGCACCCAAGAGGTCTTTGGGAAGAGGCACCCAAGATAACTTTGGGTAGTGGCACCCGACTTAATTTGGTTTCATCGGTAGCATTCCGAATTATTATATTCGTGGTACTATATTGGGAACTATTATGACCACTTACACTTGACTACTTGACGCTATATTTTTGTGCAATGGGTTGTGTACACAGGTTGCAAGTTTTGTATGGGCGAATTTGGAACCGAGTGGATACACAATGCCTTTGCTTTGAGAACTATTTTTTCGTTGACCGAAAGCTTTGTATATTTCTTACGAGTTTTCTTATTTCACTAAACGTGTTTACTCACCAACTATTTTCATAGTTGACCCGCTTTTCTCTCATGCATTTCGTGTGATCGTTAGTAAGCTTTTCTATCAAGTCTTGCATAAAGAAGTTTTCACCGGTCGCTACAAGTCGTATGTAATAAAACTCAATATTTTGGAATCTAAACTTTGTAATATATTTGCCGATGACGGCTAAACTAGTATTGTAATGGAGTATTATTTCTTTTAATCTTAATGTTGGTATGTTCTATTATCTTGTGCTTATGTTCCTTCCGTTACACCTCGTGTTTCGCCTCCCATGAGGTGTGATGATTGGTACCAGAGCCAAAGGTTATAGAGAATGCCGATTTTCAAAAATAAAAATCACACTATAACCGAATAAATTTTTTTTTTTTTTTTTTTTTTTTTTTTTTGTATATTATTTTATTAAACATTGAACACCATTCGAGTCAACTAGTCCTATCGTTGATCGTTACTCATAAATTATACATAGCCCGATCAACTATGTCTAATTTATGAAGAACCATGCAATGATAAGAAGGGTAATTTTAAATCATGTTTGGTCGAGTCTTTTGAGTCGGTCACCTGAAGTTGCATTGGTCGGGTGGGTATGCATAGCATGTTTTACGCTCACGTCTACATTACCGCACCTTGTTCATGTCTTCTTTTCCATCTTTCGACTTGTTAGACATAGCATGTCTCTGCTCTCGCCATGTTTCGATCACTATAACACATTACCACCGTTCGCACCTCATCGACTTCGTTAGAATGTCGTTTACTCAACCCGATGTTTTGGTCCTCAGAGGATCATGGGCGCAAGAAACACACGCCGGGAGGTAACAACAACGGCAACCCAAACAACAATGACAATCCGGACAACAACGCTGCTGGAATAGCGGATCTACTCACTCAAATTATAACCCATCTCGATGCTAGACGAACCAACAACGGAGAAGGTACTTCAAACGCCGGTCAAGGATGCGACTACAAAACTTTCATGACATGCAAGCCAATGGAATTTCATGGTACCGAGGGTGCCATTGGATCGCTAACTCGGTTCGAGAATGTTGAGTCAAGCTTAGTATCACGAAATGTCTTTGAAGGAAACAAGGTTGAGTTCTCTCACCGGTCTACTACGGTGGTCGAGCATTGACTGGTGGAACAACCAACTACTGACTAGAGGAAGAGGGGCGCAAATGCATTATCTTGGGAAGCATTCAAGAAACTACTAACCGATGAGTACCGCAGAAAAGATGAAGTGCGTAAACCGGAAGAAGAATTTTGGAATCACTTGATGGTAGGAGTAGAGATCGACAAGTACACGATCCGGTTCCACGAGCTAACTAGGATGGTTCCTCACATGGTTTCCACGTGGAGAAGTTGATTGACCGATATATATGGGGATTGATACCGAAATTAGGAGGGATGTCACTGCCGAAACCAACCACTCGCAAGCCGCCGTGAGTATGGCGATCGCTTGACGAATGATGTGATCAGTCCGGAGAACTAGCAAAAGCAAACGACAATGGACGAAAGCGACAGGAGGATCACCAGGAAACCGAGACCGTAATCAAGAAAACAAGAGGCGCCGAATAACCCGTAACTATGGGCGATCACCAGAGCGCAAAGGATATGCAGTCCACATCCTTTGTGTACTGATGTAATTATCATCACTCGAGACCGCCAAGGTGCGACAAATGTGGATGACGGGCCACTTCGCCGAAATTGCTCAAACAGGCGGGAATCAAGGATGAGAAAAGCATGTTACGAGTGTGGAAGTCTAGATCACCTTCGCAATACCGTCCAAAGTCGAAAAGAACTCCCAATCAAGGAGGAAATCGTCCAAACTGGCGTTGGCAATAGAAGGCCCACAAGATCGAACATTGAAATTCCTCCCGCACGTGGTCGAGCATTCTATCCGGGTACCGAGGAAGCCCGCAACGCTTAACGGGTACATTCTTTGAACAACTACCTTATTTCGCATGCGACATGATTTTGAGTGCATAACTTCCTTCCAATCTTTACACGCTCACGACATTGATTAATTTGAGACCTATTGATATCGACCTTAGTTGTTATATATTTTGTTGATTGGATTTGATTGTGTAAGCAAATCGAATATCGAGCGAATCTTTCAAAAGACTTCATTCAAGGATGTGGCATCCTACCTTTCTAACAACTTGTTTCTAGCTTGATCTAGTGACGTTCTTGTTTGATGAGTTGCGAAAATCAAGCTAAGAGACAAGTTTACTCAAGTCGGTTTAGTTTAATCTCATGACGTTCTTGTTTGATGAGTTGTGAGATTAAATTAGAATCGACTACCTAAAGGTCTTTTGAGAGCTACGCTCGATATTGGATAAGTTTACCCTATCAAATCGATCACGCACGCACTTAGTTATATGGGAACCCGATGCATGGGCATTGATATGATCATTTAGACTGCTCGCACGAGCATGAACTTTAAAACTCTTGTCGAGGTTCGGACCATAGTATCGTTAATCGAATCACGGGACGTGATTCACCGACATGGGAAGAATGTCACAATTCTCAAATTCCGGTCATTTCTTAAATTAAATATGCATCATATTAGTTCATTCATGACATTTCATTTCACATTTAACGCGTAATTTTTATATTTAATAAACGTTATCGCGTGAGTTATTATTTTAAACATTTAATCCGTTACTTCCAAAAATGATCCCGATATATTCTTATACTTACATTTAGTTTATAAAAACTATACGATAATTATTTTATCACTCAAATTTCACAAGGAATGTATTTTTACAATTTTTATTATCTCATTACATTCTACTTTGATCTATTAAAAATTTACTTTTACACAAAAACTACCATTTACCTTACAAGTTACATTTTCCTACATTATTAACAATTACACAAATTATACTAGTATATTACTTGCACATTTAAAAAAAAAAAAAAAAAAAAAAACTAACTAAAACTAAAAACTAGACAAGATCCATGATTTGTGGATCTTGTCTTGCAAACAAATAGTCCAACTATAATTTACTCATCCATTTTTTTCTTTCATTCTTCACTTTGCAAAACCAAGAGATCAAATATCCCTTTTCTTCTCTCTACATTTTCGTGACCAAGAGCAAGGAAGGGACCCAAAAATTTTCAAGACAAGTTATTTTAACAATCTAGTGTATACTCTTTATAGGTTTTGAAATAAAACCAAGAGTATTTAGGCTAATCCTTGTTACTTACACCTCATCATTTTCACTAGTAAGCATTTTTTTTTTATCATTTTCATGTTTCCTTTTCATTTCTTATGTATCTTTTCATTTTTGGAGCAAGTATGCATGATATGTGATTTATACCATTTTAATGATTTTAAGAAGTTATATATATATTTATGGTCATCCTATAATTATCCCCATGGTATTCTTGGTCTTGATGGTGATTAGGAACCCATGACACCCTAAGAAGGTGTATGGTAGGATTAGATTAGTTTTGGAGTTGATTTGAAGGGATTAGAATAGGTGTTGTCCGAGAAAAACTATTTTCGATAACTATATAAATAGGTTCTGTCCTTGTTTCGAATTTCTGGAAAAACCGACAGTTGGTACGAAACTTTGGCCTTGATTTTTAGAAAATATACTTTAAAACGAATCCGTGGCCGCTTGAACGGATAAAAACGGACTTATAACGAAGCCGTGGTGAATTTTTAAAGTTTGACGACGAAAAATATTATTTTCAGAAATTTCAGCAACATATATTTATCTTGTTCGGGTCAAAAACGAGCCTTATGCTTCACAAATTATTTCGACTTATCAAAAATATATTAGTTTACTTCGATACGAAGCTAAGGACGTATTATACGTAGAAAACGGATTTGAAACGACAAATATATGCACGTTTTCATAAACTTGCCGTAACTATTATTTTCTGAAAAACTATATTATTTTTACGTTACAAGTGTTACATTAGTCAGTAACGACCATGTTTATGGCTGTTTTTAACGAGGTTGTGAAACTTTTTGGAACGAATTGTCTTCTAGTAAAATCAAGTTCACCGGCCATATTTTTCAAAACAACAAGCTGTTTGTAAAGCGGAGTTATAGTAAATTATTTACGGATGTTCAAACTTGACCGAAACTCATTTTCTGCACACAATTAGCCAAAATCACTATCTTTAACCCTTAATATCTTTATGATCGAGACCTTTTGGACGAAAACTCCTGAACTGAAACTTCTAGATTTCGATACAAACTTTCCAAAAACGTCAAGTTCGTTCTCTAACGATCGACGTGCACCATTTTACGACTAGTTTTCGGAGCCATTTTTGTTAATTTCATGAAAATTCACGACATTGTTTTTGACTATTTAAAAGTGATAATTTCACTATAAATCATTATAAAACCATTGTAGGATGACATTTTGACGTAAAACTTGTAAAGTGCTTTTGATTGGTCAAGACGTCAAAAGAGTATTTTTCGACGATAAGTATTATTTTCAAAACTCGCAAATGGTATAAATAGCATACTAAATGCATGCATAACATTACATTGCAACTCATTGCATATCATATCATTCGTAATAGGTCCGGTTAACACATCACATTATACCTCGGTGTACTCACTTTTGTCATCACACGGTTTACCAAGTGAGTAATCACATCCCCTTTTACCGCTTTTACTATATTTTGGGGTGAATGCATGAACCATACTTGAATTAAATTGATCCTTACAATTGTGAACTCTTTTGACTTGAATATTTGAACTCGAATCAATCCTTGAACTTAATTACGAAATTATGACTTATTTGAACTTATTGAACCGCACGTGTTATGACCTTGTCCTAAAGTCTCCAATGTTTGAGCATCACTATAAAGTCTCCCATGTTCGAGCATCACTATATAGACACCTTTGTTCGTAGTATCTTTGGGAAGAGGCATCTTTGGGAAGAGGCACCCAGTGTATCTTTGGGAAGAGGCACCCAAGAGGTCTTTGGGAAGAGGCACCCAGTATAACTTTGGGTAGTGGCACCCACTTAATTTGGTTTCATCGGTAGCATTCCCGAATTATTATATTCGTGGTACTATATTGGGAACTATTATGACCACTTACACTTGACTACTTGACGCTATAATTTTTGTGCAATGGGTTGTGTACACACAGGTTGCAAGTTTTGTATGGGCGAATTTGGAACCGAGTGGATACACAATGCCTTTGCTTTGAGAACTATTTTTCGTTGACCGAAAGCTTTGTATATTTCTTACGAGTTTTCTTATTTCACTAAACGTGTTTACTCACCAACTATTTTCATAGTTGACCCGTTTTCTCTCATGCATTTCGTGATCGTTAGTAAGCTTTTCTATCAAGTCTTGCATAAAGAAGTTTTCACCGGTCGCTACAAGTCGTATGTAATAAAACTCAATATTTTGGAATCTAAACTTTGTAATATATTTGCCGATGACGGCTAAACTAGTATTGTAATGGAGTATTATTTCTTTTTAATCTTAATGTTGGTATGTTCTATTATCTTGTGCTTATGTTCCTTCCGTTACAGTTCCTCGTGTTTGGCATGCCTTTAAACAAAATTCGATCTCGATCCTCATCCGTGAGATTCTTATCTTCCAACCTAGGCTGTGCACATAAAGCAAAACAAAACAAATCCCGAATGATTAGCGTTAAAGTTAGTAAAACAAGAACAAACTATAAAACATATAATAAAACATCTAAGACATCTAACAAAATTAAGAACTCAAATAAAAACTCAAAACCTAAAATGATAAAACTCATCACGAAACTCCAACCGGATTCGGTTGGATCACCAACCGAATCGGTTGGTTGAAAATCCTAGATGTAAATACGAACCGGATCGGGTTGCGGGTTTGACCGATCGGTTTGATCGAAATTTTTTTTTTTTTTTTTTTAATAAAATAAATAATAATTAAAGCAAATTAAATGTCATTAAGGATGTACTAACTCCAATTAATTAAATAAAACTCTTCATAAACTAATAATTAAATAACTTATTAAATCTAATTAAAACCAAAATTAAACTAAAACTAAAACTAAATAAACTACCAATAAATTCTATCATGAAATAAACTATAACTGAAAATAAAATTACTCCTAACCATACCATCAACTAAAAAATTAAAATTAACAAAACTAGATTAACTAAATAACAAATGTAAAGAAAAATAAAATAAAGTAAGTAGAAACAATAAATCTAAGAACTGATTAAACAACAAAATTACTCTAGAAATCAAAACACAATAAACTAAGAAGATAGATATAAAATTCGAACCAAAAATTTTCACAGAATGTCTAAGCGGATTCGGTTGGCTAACCAACCGAATCGGTTAGTTTGTAACAAAAACTTTTTTTTTTTTTTTTTTTTTAGACTAATTTCAAAGAAAATTACGGAAAAATCCGGCAAGTGGCGCTAAAACTTGATGTGCTCCGGTTGGTGCAAGTTTTAAAATTTATAATCACAATTAACCATTTAACCTATTAACACATACGAGCAAGTATACTCGTCCTGCAATAGCAAAGTTTGGTAAGTCGAGATCGTCCCAAGGATTTTTGTTTTGAAATAGTTCTTATTAAAAGTTTCTAACAAGAAAGCTTGTCAAGGCTTCCTCGAATAAGTGTTCTAGTGAAAATACTGAATCAAGAATAAAAATATATACTTGTGTGTAGTCTCATAATCAACCATAGATAATGTTCATAAAGGTTTGGTGTATACTCTTAGTATGATGCACAAATCATAAGCAAATGATTCCCCAACCATGGTATTTGTTTGTAAAAATCATTCTAAGAACATAAACATTTAGGTAATCCTTTCGGTCCTTATCCCAATGATTATCCTATAAAGTTCCATTTGTTTGCAACATGTTCTCATTAAATTTGTTCTTACGAATCTTTCGACCTTCGTGATGAAAACGTTCCTAGTCTTGTTTTAATAAGCAAAACATGGTGGTTGTCAATCACCATATTCCCATACTAGTTTGTCACTACACTTTTGGAATAAAACACAAGAGAAATCCTTTGGTCCTTTTCTTAAAACATGTTTTATTGACAAATCAATCCAAGACTAGTATTTTTCCAACAAACTCATTTAAACAAGATCATATATACATGCATCACATATTGAGAACATTATTATGATTAATCACATTCCAAAACACAAGTATATCACAAACTACTCCATGAAAACAATCATATCTAAACACAAGTCATAACAAGGTAATTCAAATAATTCAAGAGAATAGAATTTCATAACAAAGTTCATAGAATACCTAAACTTTTGTGATTACAAGAATTAGAAATCGTGGAATGTAGCAACCACGCGCCTCCAATCACCTAGGATCACCGCACAACTCCAAACTACCGAAACAATGGACAAGAATGGTTCCTTCCTTGCTTCTGGACGTTTTCCAGTAACTACTAAGCTTTTGGGTTGAAATAATAGGGTAAATATTAGTTTTGGTGTAAACTAATACTCTTTTGGTTGTGTCACACTTAGTATACAAGTACTAGGTCCTTTAAATAGCCAAAGCACTTGCTTAACTGCCCAAAAAACGTTCTCTCCAAGTTAATATCAAGAAATGATCGGACTCTAATGATTATGGGAGTTAAGACAACAATAAATGCGAATTGTGTAATCATAGTGCTTTAAACCGGATCGGTTTCTAAGTCGATCGAATCGGTCACAGCTTTAACCATCGCCCTTGACCCGGATCGGTTGCGGGTTGCGACCGATCGGTGGGTTTTGCTCCTTTTGACTTTTGTCGACTTTTCCCTTTACGCTTCATTCTTTGCTTCGTTAATGATTTCCAAAGCCAACTTGATCTTTCCTTCTGTAGATGCTCAAATCACTACGCTTCCATATCATTGAGTCCACAAGCTTCCAATCTCAACTTCCTTCCTTTAGAATCTTCCAAATGTGCATAAAACTTCATTTATTCAATATTCGCGATACCGGCTACATATACATACACAATACGCATCTTTGCACTTTTGCAATGAGTTATGAGTAAATATAGCGAATATCATGCACAAAACCGATAATAACGCTACTAAAAACATGTTCATTTTAGACGTTATCAACCATTTCTTAAGCAATTTGATGAACAAGTGGATGTTTTTGTGTTTAAGTTTATGTATGTAAACTTATGAAACTTGAATTGATCTTGAATTGATTGGTTAAACTTAATGCTTGTTTTTATAAACTAAACTCTTGATCAAAGTTTGACTTGTAAGAACAATAGATTAGTACACCAACTAATTATCATAACCAACATGTTAAGAGGTTAACACAATCACATTAATCTATGATATGAAACTAGTTTAAGCAAGTGTAGTTTTTAATCATCTGAATTTCATTATATCTATTTGCTTTGTTATATGTTTTGATAGACTCGTTAATTCAAACTTGTGCTTAGATTCACTCAAATCCTGCGAACGATCCCGACTTACCTTCATAATCTTGCTATAACAGACGAGTATACTTGCTCGTATGTGTTATTGGTAATATTGGTAATTCACCTTTTATAAATTTAAAACTTGCACCAACCGGCACATCAAATGTCAATATTCTTTGCTCTTGAATGTTGAACATTGTTGCATGAGAGTAATGGCACTTTTGTTATCACAATCTGAGAGGATTTTATTGAATACAAAGCCATAGTCGATAATGGGATCTCATCCATAGGATTTGAGCACAACAAGATGACATGGCTATGTATTCACCTCTGTAGAGGATATAGAAGTACTCATTTGTTTCTTTGAAGACCACTCACAAGCTTATCACCCAAAAACCGAGCACCTCCCGACGTGCTTCGACGTGTATCTTGACATCCGCATGTTCAAACATACGCATAGGTTGTTAGTGACATACCGGTGTCCTTGGTACCAAAGTCCCATATTGATGGTTCCTTGGATACCGAAGACCGTTTAACCGCTTCAAGGTGCTTTTGGTAGGCTTAGCACTGGTATCTACCACATGCATACATCGAGCGAATATCGGTCTCTCGGTGTGAGGTACATCGAGGATCCAATCATACTACGATATTTTGTTTGATCTACCATGATCCCCGAGTGGTCCTCATCCGTTTAGTACGCCTATCATGGGAGTGTCACAGAGTCACAAGAATCAAATCCAAATTTCTTTAAAATCTCATTTGCATATTTAGATTGATTGATAAAAATGCTTACGGGACTTTGTAAAATTTGTAATCCCAAGAAAATGACATTTGTCCCATCATTGACATTTGAAATTTGGAGCCCATCTCCTTAGAAAAACGGTCATATTCATTGGGGTCGGTCGAGGCAAAATAATATCATCAACATAGATTTGAGCGTGAATTAAATGTTTGCACGACTTTACGGTGAACAATGTCGGATCAACTGCTCCTTTCTTTGAATCCAAGAATAGAAGAAACTTTGACAACGTAACATACCATGCCCTTGGAGCTTGCTTCAAACCGTCTGAGCCTTCTTTAAGCGATAGACATGAGTAGGATGCTGGATTCACAAAACCTTCAGGTTGGGCGGCGTATATGACTTCTTTAAGATCTCCGTTAAGAAAAGCCGTCTTTACATCCATCGATAGACTACCATATTCTTACTTGCGGCATTATCCGGAAGATTACGATTGCCTCAATACGTGCAACTGGAGCAAATGATTCTTCAAAGTCAATACCCTCCTCTTGACGGTATCCTTTGCAACCAATCGAGCCTTGTTCTTTAATACTTCACCATGCTCATCGAGTTTTACTTTGACGATCCATTTTAGAGCAATGATCATATACGAGTCGGGAGCGGTACTAATTACCATACATCTAGTCGATCAAACTCATGAATTTCTTCTTGCATGGCATTGAACTATTTGTCTTCATTCATGGCGTTTTAGCGTCTTTTGGTTCGATCTTAGACAATACGGAGTTGAAGAAGCACCATAAGGCATCCGTTGCAAGTTGTTTACGAGTGGATCTTGGACGAGAGGGTTTCCAATGATGTTGTCCAATGGATGGTCATGTGTTCATTTTCTAAGGTGTTCATGTGGTTGTTGTTGAGGCTGAAGTAGCGAGTTTTTCTCCCGATGAAGATGGTTGATGATGGTTCAGAGCAAATATGTTCTCAAATGGAGCATCTTCGGGGAGTAGCAAAGGATTATCTCCATCATAGGTGCGAAACACTTCCATGATGTACACTCGATGATTGAGGATTTGATGATGAGACAGAGTGATCATCGCAGCGCTTCTTGACTTAATGACATAGAAACGAAGGGTTAACTTCATTGACATGGATAGGAGCAGCCTCTATTGATGGATTTGACGGATCATTAGCAATTGGCTCATAGTGTTCATCAAACATTGGATCAAACAATTTCTTCAAATCATCTTACGAGAAGGGGTACATAAGGAGTTCTTTGGTGAGAGATTTTGTACAAGAGAAGAACTAATGGGACTACTTAATGAAGGTTGTGATGCGGGTCCGAACTTGATTGTCCCGGAGAAAGGAAAGTGTAACTCGGATCTTATCGATCTTTGGTGCTACGGTTTCTTCTTCGAAAAAGGATAAAGGATGTACTTCATGAATTGTATGTGTGTTTGGATATTCTTCATGGCAGTTTGGCTATTACAAGGTTTTACGGGGTTATGTGCTTTTAACCATGGTCGGGATGAAAACCACTATCATAGTTCACTTAAAACGTCAAAGGAGGCTAGATTTGAGCTTTTAACCAGAAGATGTGACAACGGGGTTAATTCACTATTATTTATTTGAGGTTGAAGTGAAATATCACGGGCGAGTGTACTTAGTATCTGAAGGTATCGGGGATGGTTGGATGAAGATTCTTCGAGATCCTTGTTCGAGCTTTTTCAAAAACGAAGACTTGGAAATCTAGTTATTTTTGGGTGATTTTTTCCTTTTCTTTTACCACTTGAGGGAATTGGGCTCTTACCACCACAAAAGAACTATCACTTTAAGGAGTTACGTTGTAATGCTCAGTGTCACATTCAATTGTGAATTTTCAAGAGGTGATGTACGTCCTATACTTGATGGTTGGTTGGGTGAAGAGTATAGAGAACTTAGAGATTCAATGGAGGATGAAGTCTTGGAACCGCTCTTTGTTACATATGTGCAAGTTTAAGTCACGAGTTCGGGTTAGTTTACTTCAGGGTCTAATTCATCATATTTGGTTTTCTCCATCAGCTGTCACGACAAAGAGCCTACTGAATGATAATGGGATTGATTACAAGTTTGCCAAGAGAGATTGAAAAGAGAGAGATTTATGACGTTTGAACACAACAGTTCAAGCCTCGTTCCTCAAAGAAAAGAAGCGTATGCGCTTGATGCGCATTATCTTGGAAGAAGAGAAATATTCTCACTAATGACCATTCTCATCAACATGCTTCATACTTTTCCACGCACTTTCAATTATCAAGTGAACCGGACAACCTATGATTGTTCTCTTATTCCACTTGCTCGATTATAATGGCGATGGCGACATCATATGCAATTTTATGGGGAGAAGTGTGAAGAGAATACATTTAAAGATATTCACTTGTTTAATCAAGAATGGCATTTTCGTATGCAATTCTTGAGGGAGAAGAAGTATGATAATTATACATGTTGAGTTATATTTGAGAATATATGGTCATACGGCTCCTAGCTCATGTAAGAACCGAGCTTCTTCTTATCGGGTCATCTTTACATGGTGTTTCTTCTACGAGCTGGTTGACATCTTCCACGGTGATATGATTAATGACAAAGTGCTTCTAACTCACGGTCGATTTCTTTGATGAACATCTTTCGTTCTTGTTTTATTGGGAGGATTTTAGTTAAGGTGATTTGCTACATATAAGGTAATTGGAACGCATTTGGTGAGATGAAGATGTTAACTTTCTATTACCCAAATGGACAATCTAGAAGAAGGTCGAGTCTACAGTCTGTTCTTCATTTTCTGCTACATGTTAGAAGACTAAAAGACGAATTGCATTTAACGATCTAAAGACTTTTTCTTGTTTCGGGCATTTATCAAACAGATTGTCGGTTTAGGGGAGAGCACTAATTGGGGGAGAGTGAAATGTTAGATTTAATCCCCAATTAGACTTGCTCATATTCTTTAGCAAGTTGATTCTCACAAGAGTTCGAGTGTTCTTCTCAAAGATTTCTAGTATACGGGCTTATTATGTGTTCTGTGATTACAAGCATCAAAACCGACAAGGGGAAGGAGACACGCATCTAAACGCGAGTAAACATTGATGAACTTAATACTTCTAAGTTATTGAAGATATCCCGGAAGACTAATGTCATTACCGCAGAGAAACTCAAGGTTTGACTCATGGCGTTTAGTGTTCTAATTCCAACTATGTGGGGAAGAGATGGAAGAGTAAGTTTCAAGATAAAAGAGGTACACAAGTGTGTGATGATTTCGATGTTATCGCAATCATCATGGGAGAGAATTGTGTACATTGGGGCGCCATTTGTTTCACTTGAGTGCTTAATCGCTGATTCGAGAGATATAATCACTTATTCCGGAGTTGACATCCGAGAGATAATCGGTGATTCGACCGCTTCTTCAATGTTATCGGTTATTCTTTCTTTGGGCATTGGGTGCCGGGTTCTTGAGCTTCATGCACTTTCTTTAAGGGAGAGAAAGTATACATCGGGGTTATTCTTTGGCTATTGGACTTAATCTGCTACTGATGGTATAAGTTTCTCGTCTTCGCATATGTGTATTCGGTTCGTGAGCTCTAGTCTAAGAGAATGACTGCATCAATTCAACTACTTGGGGGAAATTTTCTCTTGACACCTTTTAGAATGGATCGCTTCAGACTTCAGTGGAAAAGGAATTTGAGAAGAGTCATTCAAGCGTGGGATGATACGTTGCTGTTCTATTGGATGATATAACCCCGAACGGAGAATATCGATTATCGTTCTTAAAAGGAGCAGCGGGATTTATGATAATGGTGTGCTTCTCTATGCACCTAGCTAAGGCAAGCTTGAAATAGAGCTTCAATCGCTCATCTAATGGATTTTCGGTTTGGGGGAAGTCGCCAAAGTCTCTCTTTCTCAAAGGCTCATGTTCTATCTTCTATTACGGAGCCTCTAAGCTTTGGTGGTGGAAGTTTAAGAGATGACGAATCCTATCTTCTACGACGTCTTTGCTCGATATCCTTATCTCGGTACTCGTATCATCATCTTCTTAAACTATATCATCTACTCTATCTTGTACATATTTTTTTCAAAATCCAAAATACAAAAATATAAAACCCACAAAAAGAAAATAGAAAAATATAAAATTATCAAAAACCCATAAAAATCAAAAATTTGAAAAAGACCAAAAATATGTTTTCTTAAGACATGTCTTCTGGTATCGATAACATCTACGGTCTTAGAAATGTCATTCAAAAATGGCACGGGACCATAGATGAAGTTCGAGCGGGAGATGTAAATATTCTTTTCCAAAACATGTATAAAAATATGGCTTACGCTTATTTTGATCAGAACCGGCTTCAAAAAAAATGGCTTAGCTGTTTTGCTTGATCTGTGACCGCGCTTAAACCATGGCTTGCTATTATTTCAGATAGCAACCCGTTCTTCAAGAAAGGAAAGTGCTGCGCTAAACCATTTTTTCAAAATTTTCGTGCACTTATCCTAAAACTAAAGGAGGAAAGTATGTCGAAGGACTGCTGTTCCTACTCAAATATTTTTCCTTCCAAAATTCTTCAGAAAAATATTTGTTGTTTCTAAATGGTGGTAAATGAGTTGCTTGAAAATCAATCAGATTCAGAGTTTTCGTATAAATTGGAAACTCAATCAATGACTTCAGCGCTTTTAAACTTTTCAGAAAGAGTCATTGATTGAGGGGGAGAATGTTTTTCAAAATTACATCATCTAACGGGCTTTCTTAATCATCCTACGTGTTTATCTGAAAAAATATAATTGCCTATGTTGAAGGACTAGGTTTCTAGGATGAGATTGTTAGGATTAGATGATTATAGATTGATGAACACATTATTTCCATACCTTTTATGATCTGATTGACATGTTGAATTGACTTTTATTAGTCGATTGCTGTTTGGGTGTTGTCGATCACCATATATTTGTTTGTATGTCTACTAACGTATGCAGATATCATGGATTATAAGAATGTTCCCGATCCGGATCCCAAAATTGATGATTGGATGCCGAAAGGAAAGGGCAACTATATCTTGGGTCGACAAATGAAGAAACGGAGCTTAATTTGACTTCTATGTAGAGTTGGCATGAAATGCAACGTAAGAGGTCTCACTCGCATCGCTAGATGGTTTCTTCATCATCAAATGAAGAAACGAGCTTAATTGGACCTCTATGAAGAGTTGGCATGACAAATGCAACGTCAGAGGTATCACCGCATCGCAGACGATTTTCTTCCCGCCCTACAAAGCAACAATGAAGCTTTTGAACCACCTAACGATCTTTGTGCAGGATAGTAGTGAATGACACCATTTTTTAAAACAATTTTGAAAATATTGTTTTGAAAAATGGAAAAATATTGGTTTTGAAAATAAATTGGACTTAATCTTGGAAATCACCGGACTTCATTTTTTTTCAAAACTTAAGTCACTCAATCATGGACTACGGTCATCGATTGAGGGGGAGAGTGATTTAAAATAAAATATTTTCAAACGATATTTCTTCATAAAAGTTCCGGTTTGTACAATAATAAGTGGTGATCTAAAGATTTAATGTTATGTCATGGTATGGTTTTCTTTAAAGCTCAAAGATCTTTCAAAATGAAATTTTTTCTGTTCTTGTTTGATTGTGAAATTATTTTATTTTAAATCAAGATCTCTTAAAAACTATCATACCTGACACTAACAATCTTTAATGTCTAAAATTGATCCTTATCGGTCATTATTCAAAATTAAATCTTGCCACGTCTTTCCCCTAAATTTTTTAAATGATTTAAATCAATTGGGATCACAAATCTCAAAAGGTTTGAAATTTTTGATCGGGGGAGAGATTGTGATTTAAATCTCAAATCGGTTTTAAAGGGTGATTGTTTCAAAAGCACTCTTTCCTTCATGTGCCAAACGATTTTGAAATACATAATGCACATGATTGTGGAGGAGCATTTAACAATAAACCAGAAGAGCTTTTAAATCAGGCACATATTCTCCCATGTTTTCTAAATATTATTAAATCACTTGGGATCCAAAATCTCAAAGGGTTTGATATTTTTGATCGGGGGAGAATTTGTGATTTAATAATGAAATTTGATAAATGATGATTGATTTGATTCAAAAGTTCATACTGCTCTCCCATATGTGCTAAACGCTTTCGAATCTCGAAGCGCATATTGAGGGGGAGCATTTCAAAAAGAAAATAAACTTTCAAGGTACAAAGATTTCTATGTTTCAACATAAAGTACCTTGATTGATTTTCTAAATGGTTTCTTAATGGATTTTGTGATCGTGGATGTACTTCAAAAGAACTCTTTCCTCTATATGAAAAAATGATTTCAAATATCCTATGCACATATTGAGGGGGGGAATTTACCAAGAAAATCAAATGGCTTTTTCTACAGAAATTGTGATCAAGAATTTATTTCAAAAGAACTCTTGCCTCCATGTGCTAAACAATTTATAAAATCATATGCACATGTTGAGGGGGAGCATTTCTAAAAGATCAAAACAATTAAGGTACAAAATGCTTTGATATTATATCACAAGTACCTTGATTGATTTTCCAAATTATTTTTCAATTGGTTTCGAGAAGGAAAGAACAATACCAAAAGACCGACCAATTTACTTTATGCATGGTGTTATAAGGATGGTTAGGTTATGTATTCATTCCCACGATCCCGCCAGAGACAATCCACTAGATAGTGTAGAGTCTTTAGGTATGATGAAAAAAGGAGAAAAGTGAGATATGGGAAGAGTGCGGACTGAGATAGAGCTAGAACCGAATAAACCCAACAAGGTTCTAGTTATGAAGTCTCGGTAAGCATCAAGGGTTGAAGAATGAAAAGAAATGAATGTGAAAAAGGGTGAAAAGAAATAGCCCTCCAATAATTCAACCTTAGGGCGAAGAATGGGTTCAATTCATATGCTACCGATGGTTACTAAGGTAACACTGGTATTGAAGACAAGACGTCATGGACCCAGTGACGCATTGCACTTAACTTCCTAAGCTACTCAAGTTCCTCTTAAAAGGGCTTGTTTCATTCTCACGGGGAACCTACATAATCTATCGACTTTCTCTTAGAGATTGTTGATATTGAAGAAGGAGACCCTCTCCCTAGTCTCCAGCATAGAAACCAAATGTGCACTATTGAGTCTAGAGCCAAGAGATCGTCCACAATATCTCATTAGGACACAAAAATAATAAAGACTTGTTGTTTCACACAATGTGGAAAGTAAGTATATATTGAGAGTCCTACGCATTATCCTTGTGGTATTACCAAAACATCCGAGTGATATGTAAAAATATTCACAATGAAGATGGAAATCCTTCTAGAGCCAACATCAAACAAGCTCTTGGTGGGTGACATGTGAGATCTTCTCGAAAGATCAATCTTGTGACAACTGGATTAAAACGATGGGGCGATTCACTCTTGAATCAACCTTGGTCCAGGAAATGAATTGGCGAATACTTTTGGAAAAACCGTTCGATGTGCAAATCTTCTTTCTCTAGCACATCGAATGTGTACTAATGTTTTCAAACACAAAAGTATCTCCGATTGAAAAATACTTTTGGAAAAACCGCTCGATGTGAAAATCTCTTCTTTCTCTAGCACATCGAATGTGTATTCTCTTTCAAATACAAAAATATTTTAAATTGAAAATTGATCTTTCTCATAAAACCTTCGTCAGATTGCAAAACTCTTTCTTCCAAAGCAATACGCGATTGTTTTCAAATCAATTTTCATCAATCGATGAATCTCAATTATTTGGTTCACTCACTCCGTGTTGTCTTCTTTGAGACGTTCGGTTTGAGAACAAATAGAACGGTGCGAAACCACATCAAGGAGATTCTTGAATTATACGATCACAGGTAGTACTTGTCTTGATCAATGGGGAACCGTGGGCGTGTACCTCAATTCAATGAAAGTGATCAAAGACACTTTCGTGTGTTTTATTGCTAGCGTTGTTTGTAGGTACATTTGGACGGTTGGTGATCGTAATTGAGGAGTCAATCCAAAGCCGCATGCTCACAAAGATCCACACTTAATTGAAGAAATCATGGTGGTGCATATCTACATAACCCGACTACGATATTTTTATACTATGCTTCGCTCTACGCAAATAGGGTGTCAAAAATCCCGACCGACCGGACTCGACCGGACCGAACCCGACTAAGCATATTGGTCGGGTTACTCGAGTCCAAAGTCTAACTCGGTCAATCGGGTCAACCCGCTTAACCCGAGTATAATTAGGGTCGGTATCGGGTTTAAATATTTTGCTTAGTCGGGTTCGGTCAACCCGACTAACCCGAGTTAGGTTTTTTTTTTTTTTTTTTTTAACAGGATGGTCGTAAAATGGTGTGTTGTCAAGATTTGTGTTATCTTTAGGATGTGTCGAATGGGTAAGAAATGCTTATGGTATTGTGATTATTCAATTTGCTTGTTTGGATCTGTCATGGACTTGGAGCTTCTTTTTTGACTTTGTGTTTTCATGTCAAAGTCTTGTTTCTTGTTTTCTGCTTTTAAATTCTTTCTTGTTGACGAAAAATCTTCACAACTACATTTGATTTGAGTCTATCTTTTTTTTTTTATATATAATAATATCTATGCTCTTAACAGCATCTGTTATATTCAATAATAGATTGAACAAGATTTTAATCTTTGTTTCCCATTTATCAACTACGATGCTAATTTACCATAATTAAACTTATTTACACAGTCGAATCGAAGGTCCAGCAGCACATGATTTACACATTTAAATTCTATGATTTTGTAAATGGCACAGACCCGAACCCGACCTGACCCGACCCGACTTGACCCGACCCGACTTGACCCGAACCCGACTAACCCGAGTTCAAATAGGGTCGGGTTCGGGTATATTATTTTTAGCCTCGACCCGACTTGGACCCGACCCGTTTGACCGAACCCGACCAACCCGACCCGAATAGCACCCCTAGCTGCAAATATCATGAACCAGTAAAGCTTCCGCTACTCTGATGGAAAGATGTCATGATCCAAAAAGTGTGAGCATGTCGGTCCGAAAGTCACAACTTCACATGAATGCAACACTACAAAGGGTGATCCAGAGATTTACTGTGACTGATGATCTCAATGAAAGCTTGAAGATCATCAAAGATGTGGATCAGTTAAAGGCCTCCACTAAAAGTACAAATCAATGCGGACTTTAAAGAATCGCTACTAAAGCATAAAGATTGCGGAACTTGAAGAATAGAAGTCTACGAGCTCAGAACTAAAGACAATGATAGAATGCTAGGATGCAAAATGTATTTCATGGGGTGACCTCCCTTAGGGGGAGATTGTTAGGAATTGGAAATTCTATGTGAAAGTGTCGGTCACCCCAAATATTATCTAGCATAAGTTAGCTCGTAGACATATCGTTAGTTACGTTATTTGTTAGTTTATTAGTTAGTTACTAGCGTAGTTTAGTTTAGTGCAACACCGTGGAGGAAGGACGGGTCTTTACCCATCAGATACCGATCCACAGGCCGTCAGGAGGTCGTGTAGTCTCAGTAGTATAAATACCCTTCCATCCTTGGAAGGGTGGTGCTCTTAATCTAACCTTGCATTTTTTGTTAAGCAACTCTCTAACAAGAACACCCATCTCTTATCTTTCTCTCTCTAAATGGCTAACATGTATTTCCATCATCCAAGACTACCCGAATCATCAACACAATAATATTTATGATCCTACAGATAATCAGGCCGCCATTCGCACCGGCTTACTAAAAATTCCTATCTTAACGTGGCCTAAATATATTATTTGCAAATTCTTTTGGGCTAGTGTTCTGTCGAATATGATATGCGCGTATTTACAAAATATATGATGTAGTAGCAGGCTGTGACGATTAAATGTTTTCTGAATAAAATGAAGTGGGTCATTCTAGGTTCGATAAGTAACTTGCCAGGGCAATAACCGGGCGGCATGTGGTTCTCATTATGCAACCGTGTTTTTGCAGCCAAGGCGGAATTCGGATGTCTGTTACCCTCTCGCATTTACAAATCTGAGCCTAATTACTTATTTTATGTTTTCTGAATAAAATGAAGTGGGTCATTCTAGGTTCGATAAGTAACTTGGCAGGGCAATAACCGGATGGCATGTGGTTCTCATTATGCGACCGTGTTTTGGCAGCCAAGGCGGAATTCGGATCTCCGTTACCCTCTCGCATTTGCAAATCTGAGCCTAATTACTTATTCTATCAAATTTATGGTTTAACTGTTTTTTTTTGTTTCAGGCAATGTTTGGGAGAATAAATGTAGTGAGCAGTATTCGGCCAAGAAAAACTAATCCTACTACTGATGTACTGATTCTCAGTGAACAAACCTGTCAAGTTTATCTCACACAAGCTAGCCACTTGTGAAGGACTAACCGTAAGAAACTTAAAACAGTTCGGACACTGATTCGCTGATAATGAAGGCTTAAGGGTTATTGTGTATAGATAAAACCTCAATATCAACATAAAAAATAATCACGAAGATAGATTCAAATTCCTTTAGGAAAAAGAATAATAAATCAAATCCCGTGTGTGATCGTTAATACGGATTAGTCAACCCGAATCGTTTCCCAACGAGGCGTGAATTGCCAACGTCGTTATTGGTTTGGAATTTAATGCTCGATGTTTTGGATTAATGATTTTGATTTTATTAAACTACGGGAATAGGGAAAGTAATTAAGGGAATCTATTTTACGGGAAATCCTAATGCAAAATTACTAAAACGTAATTAATAAAACGTAATTAAAATGCAACTACGTCTAAATTATATCCTAAAAATTCCTAAAATTACTTCTACTCTAGAAATGTAATATGAAAACTATTTTAGAATTAAAACTATTTTTTATATTTTTCGGATTTTTTAGAATTAAAAACTAATTTTTAACTTTTAAATCTAATTAAAATACTAAAAATTATGAAAATCAAAGAGAAAAATATGAAACTATTTTTATAAAATCTAAAATACTATAAGAGACTTTTCAAAACTATTTTTTTTTTATTTTTCTGATTAAATTCCTATTTTCTACTAATTTAAAACTATTTTAATCTAATTTAAATTGTGAAAAATACCAAATGAAAGGGGAAAAATTAGGAAAAATCTTTTTTATGCTTTTTATATTTTTCTTAAACTGGAAAATTGAAAAATTATTTTTTTGGAACTTTTTCTTAATTATTTGCAATAAAATCTATTTAAAAGTGATTAAAAAACTATTTAAAATAGAGAAAAATACTAAACAGTGACCAAAAATTATGAAAAACTCAGGAAAATTCTAAAATCTTAATCTAAATTTATGAAAAGTAAGAAATATGATGCTTGTGTGTGAAAATTATGAACTGCAATGTAAACTGCTATGAAATAAGCTACTAAAAATAAGCTAAACAATGAATTAAGCTATCAAACAGTTACTGAAGCTAATGTGTGCTAAAATAAGCTAATTGCAACTAATTACACCTTCTCCTAACAAGCCACAAGCTCTGACTAATGATTTAAGGTAACTGCCTACTCTATCAAACCAGTTTCTGACCCCTACTATTGAGCTTAACCACAAGCTTATTCAATAAGCTAAACTAAAATCAAATGCGGTTGATGAGTGTGTAAATACTCATCGCTTTTTATCAAAATAAGCGCAAATTCATCCGAAAACACTCGTAAACACATCTAAATGATCAAAATATCACAAATCGGTGTTTTATGTGTTTCAAATTCAAAATATCAAAATCGGATGAAAACATATCAATTTTGCAAAATTGCGGTTTGATCCCCAAGTTTCAAGAATTGTCAAAAATAGTCCCCGAGCCCGAATTTCAAAAGTAAAATCACCAAAGGTCCTTTTAAATCAAAAGTTGTCAAATTTAGTCCTTTGGTGGAAAATAGCAAAAGTTTGAGAAATTACAAGTTTAGTCCTTCAACTTTCAAAATTGGCGAAAATGGCCCTGGAAATTGGCAAATTGGCAAATTTGGTCCTTGTACTTATTGAGATTGTCAATTATGGTCCTTTGAAGCAACTTTGTAAGAATTGCGAGAATAGGTCCTCTATTTTCGGAAAATGCAACAAGGTCCCTCTAGTTTAAAACCCTTTATCCCATTTGGCCTAGTCATGAGTATTTTGGACCCCTGTCAAACATGAATTATGAACCCCCCTTTTATAATATCTGGTTAGTCAACTAACCAGTCAAACACACCATCTCTTTCCCACTTTTCCCTCCTTCTTGTCTGCCCACCATTCCAGCCACCAACACACCACTTAGCTCACCCAAACCACTCCATGTCCCCCCCCACCTCACCAAACTCCAAAGGCATTAAATGCCTCTCCCCCATTTCACTCAAATCTCTCTTATCTGTCAAAAGAAAAAAAAGGCGCCAAAATCAGTTTGAATGGTGGAGATTGATTCAAGCCATCCAATGGCTAGGAATTTGTTGGGAAATGTTCAGAGGTGAGAGATAAAGTCCATGGATTATAAAAAGAGGCAAAAAGGATGCAAGACAAGGAGTCTTCTAGTTTTTAATTTTTATCTTAATGTCGTTTTTAATTTTAAAACTTTAATTTAGTGTAAAACTTGTAACTTTCTGTTGTAATGTACTCTTATTAAGTATTGGGATCAATATAAATCATTTTGAAGTTCTAATTTAAGTTTCACTCTCAATTCATGTTGTTAAGATGACTGTTGAAAATTTCCAATTCAAAGTATTATTCAAAGGCTTCAAAAAGCTCAATTTTCACTACAATAAGCTTATACAAGCTTCTAAAAGCTTTATAAGCTTAAATTTCGATTCAAGTAAAAGTGGTTTTGGTCAACAAAAGTCAAAACAGGTCAAAGATGATGCGACTTGGTCAATGGTTGATGCAACTATGGAAATGGGTTTATTTAGGACTAGTGGGTTGATATTAATAGGTTAGAGATCCTTTGGTTCACTGATTCAAGCCATAGTGGCTAAGGACACTGTGTAAGTTATTTCAAGTTATTTTGCTAAATCTGTAATTGTGGTGATAATAAGCATCAAACCAGTTTAAGTAGTTGTATTTAGATCATATTAATGTAGTTTGATCATTAGTTCTAATCTGCTCAGTGTTCAGTTCAATTCATTTGCTAAAACAGTCTTTATAGGGGTGTTTGGTATTACTTATTAACCTGGTTTAGAGTTGTGTTTGTGAGTCACCTTCTGGTTGTTCATGCTTGTTTGACAAATTTGAGCACATACCTATCTTACTTTTGTGCTTGTGAACTCAAAAAGTCAAAATCAAACTCAAATCTGTCTCACAGTTAACTGTTGAAGTTTTTGGAAAAGCAAATCATTATTTTGTGTTTAAAAGTCATTAACAAAGGTTGTTAAAGCTTCATTACATCATTTAACACCATAATCAGTCAAGAAATTGGATTCAAACTTCACTTAAGTCAACTCTTATCTGTTTTCAAAAAAGTCAAAATGCCAAAAAAATGGGTTTATGCAGAAAGTGCAGCAGTTGCACAGGATTCATTATAGGGTTTTAAGCTCTGATTTTTGGGATACAAGTAGTCCTCTAGGTGGTTTATAAGACTTGATATCTGTTTTTGCTTTAAGCCCTTGGATAAGCTTGTGCAGAGGCTCAAAGTAAGCCTCGTGTGCCCCGCACCAAACTCGATGTCACCGAGCTTTTCCTCGATTCTTGTGTAGCTTGCAGGACTCATATAAGCTTGATAAGGTCTGGTCCTTTGGTTATAATCAGTCAACTAGGTCTAGTTTAAGACTCAATCATTGGTTTTAGTTTTGACTCATTTGAGTGCTTATTTTGGTCGCAAGTTAGCACCCATTTTCTTTTTAGCTTTAAATCAAAATCATCAAACTGTGAAATCTTGTTAATCAGTGTTTGTAGCTTGTTGATTTGAATCTAATTTGGTCACTTTAGTTAATCATAGCTTCATTCTAGTGTGGTAGCTCATTTTAATCATTTGGCTTATTTTGTGCTTATTTCAATAAGCACTCTCACATCGACTCCATAATCTTGTACACAAGTACTGTTTTCTAATTTTCATAGCTTCTTATCATTATTTTAGAGTTTCCTGAATTTTCGATTTTTATAAGTCGTTTTGCTATTTTTCCTATTTTTAATTAGTTTTAATACTTTTAAATAGCATTTAATACAAAAATTAGAAAAGGTTCAAAAAATAAGTTTTCATTTTTCTTAGGCTTAGATAAATATAAAAAGTAGAAAAGTAATTTTCTAGATTTTCATAGCTTATTTGGTAATTTCTAGTAATTTAATCAAGATTTAATAGTTTAAAATCCTAGAAAATAGAAAAATAGTCACAAAAATACAAAATAGTTTTGAAAAGTCTATTTTGATATTTTAGACTTTTCCAAGTGTTAATCTTATTTTCTAGCCTAATTTCCTATTTTCTTGTATTTTAGATAATTAATTATTAGTTAAAAATAGTTTTAATTAGATAATTAGTTTTAAAAATAATTTTCTTTTTCTAAATATTTTCTTATATCATTAGGTTTGTAAAAACATCATTTTCATATTTTTAGGGTTAATATTGATTTAGTTTCACTTTTTTATTTTGTACGTCACGTAGATTTTAATTTCAGTTTTATAAAAACTTAAAAACAAAACATCATTTTAATTATAGTGATAGCATTTATTTAATAGATTTTATCTTTTAATTTTCTTTAATTTGCATTTAAGCCGTCTTAATTTGTTGGCTTTTCTCGTAGTTATAATATCATTCATAATCCTTTTTCATTCAAACTTCTCGATTACTAGACGTTGATTTATCCATTGCATAGCTCATTGGGACATAACGACCGGGAGACTCTATACTCCTCGATCTTAATTGCATTAGTGTTTGAGCGGTTTTAGTCTTTTAGACTTGACTGCTTAGCACCGATCAAATTTTGGCGCCATTCTTGTTGTCTTGATTTATCTCCGCTTTAGCAGATTAGTTGTTTGAATCCTCACTCATTGTTTATATCATCATCTCTCGATATATATATATCCCTATTTTCTTCTAAAAATCCAAAACCCAAAACAAGCAAAAACGTATAAAACACAAAAATATTTTCTTTTGTTTCTATATATGTATCAAAATAAAATACAAAAGAATCGCTGTTTTCTCTAATAATTAACAACTTAAAAGATTACCACCGAAAACCAAGGCAATGCACTACCTAACTGGGGTGCGACCATAATAAGTTCCCGAACTAAAGATATAAAACTTGCCTTTGTGTCCATTGTGATTGGTGTACCTTTTTCAAAGAAGCCATTCATCTTGGATTATTGGTTAAGTTCATTGTTGTTTTGCCTCGATTTTGTGTTAATTGATTTTGTTGTGATATCGACGCTTCGAACCGGAAAACCCATAAAGATTCTTCTCACCCGATTTTTACAAAACGTCTTCATAATTCTCATTCTCATGTGAAAAATTTCATAATTCCATTTCTCTCATTAACTCGAGTTTCTTAGAGTTAATTCTAGTGTATCGCACTCGCTCTTCTAGATCCGTAAGCCCATTTCGTGAGCTTGACAATATTCCGAGAAGGCGTGTTCGCAGACTTTCTGCTCCATCGATCGGATCGAGATCCGGATCGCTCGCACTCATCCCGCTATCATGGCGGATGAGATTCCTATGTGAGCTTCTCCAGCACCCATCGACGGGTATGGAGATGCTATCGTTGTACCGACCATCGTGGTGAAAATTTTGAACTCAAGACCGGTTCTTGAATCTTGTAACTTCAAATCGGTTCTACGGTTTTGAGCGGGATGATCCTCATGCTCATATAAGATGGTTTAACAAGATTGCATCTACCATCAAGTATTAGAATGTCCCTTCCGATGTTTGTTAAGCTTCGCTTCCGTTTTCTCTTGAGGGCAAGCCGGATTGGCTTGAAAAACAACCCCTAAATCAATAGAGACATGGGAAGATCCGGTGAAGAAATTTGTGAATGAATTCTATCCACCTTCCAAGACCACGAGTCTTAAAACGAAATCATCAAGTTCACTCGAAATTTGATGAATCCTTGATGAATCGTGGGATCGTTTCAAGGAATTGCTTCGCAAATGTCCTCACCACGGTTTCTCCGAGTTGATGCAACTCGACACTTTCTACAATGGAGTGAGTCAATCGATCAAGATTCTCTCAATTCCTCCGCTGGAGGAAATTTCCTAAGCAAAGCGCATCAAAGAAGCTTTGGCGATAATCGAAAACAAGTCTAAAGTCCGCACCGCGAAGCAAGCCGGTTGTTTCCCAAGTCGGTGTTGGACCTTCTTCTTCTTCATCGCCCGTGAGTCGGTCTAGCACCGATGCTAAGATTGATAAACTCACGGAAGCTATTCGAGCTTTGGTTCTTTCCAACCAAAAGAAAGTCTCTTTTCCACAAACTTCACCTCCTGTGAAGTTAAGAAAGTGGAAGTCGTGTTACCGTGGTGGCCCCATGCTTATTATAACTGTATGGCCACCGATGGTAACCCTTTGAAGCGAATACGTGGGCGGGATGTCTAATCAAGGAGGCAATCAATATCGTGCTCCTATAGACCCGAACCACCGCCCTAACCACTACTACGGACCTCCGGTTTCAATCAAAACCGTAATCCGAATCAAAACAGACCAAACCAAGGTTTCCAAAACCAAGGTCATTTCAATCAAAACAACGGTTTTCAAAATCGAATCAAAATTTCCAACATCAAGGAAATTACAATAGAAACCTGTGTCGTGGAAACTTCAACCTGTGGTATTATCATGGCAATAATCAAGGAATTTTCGTAATCAAGGCCCTAATCCTAACAATAGAGGCGAATTTCCTGTGCAAACTCAAGCCATTGTTCCAACGGCCCATCATCCGATGAGTGTTGAAACAATTCATGAAATCCCAAGAGGAAATGAATCGGTTGTTGGTCACCAAATTTCGACATCAAGAAGTCTTTAAATGATCGACCCTCGGGCTCGGTACTCTACCTAGCAACACGATCGCTAATCCGAGGGGCGATGCAAAAGCGATCACAACCAAGTGGTGCTTCATTATTCGGACCCATTGTTCCTACCTCTTCTTCTTCTCTCCCAAAGGTAGTGGAAAGCGAACCTCCAAAACACAATGGACCTCGACTCCTATGCCCCTCCTCCCGTGGCATTTAGTCAAGTTACCAAGGAGACAACGGACAAGGTGCATTATTCAAGCCCAAGAGGTAGAAGACACGTCCCACCTTCGGTAGTCCAACCTCAGTGGTCCAAAGAACCCAAGTCAAATCAAGGAGTTGTTTTGAACCTCCGTAGCTCCCTGCTGAGAATCAATCCAAATCTTCTCTTCCTTATCCCTCACGGTTACATGAGCAAAGCTCATGAGAAAGCTAGTCATCGATGGAAAAATTCTTCGATTTTCCAAGAACTTCACTTTGACATAAGCTTCGCGGATGCCATCATGTTAATGCCAAAGTTTGCATCTACTCAAACATATCTTTGAGCAACAAAGAAAAGCTATTTGAAATGGCTAAGACTCCTTTGAATGAGAATTGCTCATTGTCTTGTTAAAGAAGCTTCCGAGAAGCTTGGAGATCCCGGAAAATTTCTTCTTCCTTGTGTTTTTCTGGGATGATTGAATGCTTTGCCTTGCCGATCTTGGTGCAAGCATCAATCGATGCCTTATTCGATGTGGAAGCAACTGTCTCTTCCGAACTTATTCCTACCGCATGACTCTTGAGCTTGCGGATCGTTCTATCTCGCGTCCTCTCGGCATTGCCGAGGATGTCTTTGTAAAAGTAGGAAAGTTCCACTTCCCGGTGACTTTGTGGTCGTTGATTTCGATCTCGATCCTCGAGTTCCCTCATTGTTGGGCGGGATTCTTGAGGACGGCCGTGCTCTTATAGATGTATTTGAGCAAGAGATCACTCTCCGTGTGGGTAATGAAGTCATACCTTTAACCTCGATCGGACTTGAGGTACTCCTCAAATTATGATCTTGAATCAATTAATCGAGTCGATTTAATTGACATTGCTGAGGAGTACTCAAGAGTTTCTTGGTTATCTTCATAATTACGTGAGTGGGAATTCCAATTCCACCACATCTTCTCATCCTATCATTTCCGACTCTTCCCTCTCTCACTCCGTTTGAGGAGGTGACTTCCTTCGGAAGAGATCGATGAATTTCGGGTTATTGATGAATCAATTCACCGGAATTGATGGTGTTTATGATTCGAGGGGATATTCTCTATCTTGAGCAATTGCTTAATGAAGATCCATTACCTTCACCCTCCGAAGAAATCACAATTGAGGAAATCAAATCGGTGCAATCTTCTTTGAAGAATTTCCGAAGTTGAACTTAAGGACCTACCTCCTCATCTTCGAGTATGCATTCTTGGAGGGTGATGATAAATTACCCGTCATAATTGCTAAAGACTTGACCGAGGATGAGAAAACTGCTCTCATAAAGGTCTTGAAGTCACACAAGCAAGCAATTGCTTGGAAACTCTCCGATATAAGGGTATCAACCCCGAGTTTCAGACTCACAAAATCTTAATGGAGGATGACTTCAAACCAAAGAAATTCAAAGTCGAGAAGGGTGAATCCTAAGATTCACGAGGTGATCAAACAAGAGGTTCTCAAACTTCTTGATGCCGGGTCGATTTACCCGATCTCGATAGTCCTTGGGTTAGCCCAATTCATTGCGTTCCAAAAAGGGTGGCATTATCGTTGTCACGAATGAAGAAAACGAGTTGATTCCAACTCGATTGGTTACGGGTTGGCGTGTATGTATTGACTATCGAAAGTTAAACGATGCCACCAGAAGACCATTTTCCTCACCCTTCATGGACCGGATGCTTGAGAGACTAGCAGGAACAGTACTATTGTTTCCTTGATGGTTTCTCGGGTTACTTTCAGATCCCCATTGATCCGCCGGATCAAGAGAAAACTACATTCACCGCCCATACGGGACGTTTGCCTACGACGTATGCCTTTTGGCTTATGCAATGCTCCCGCACGTTCCAAAGATGTATGATGGCGATTTTCCACGACATGATCGGGAAACTATGGAGGTGTTTATGGATGACTTCTCGGTCATTGGGGACTCATTTCAAACTTGTCTCTCCCACTTAGACAAAATGCTAAAAGGTGTGAAGACACCAATCTATGTCTAAAGCGGGAGAAGAGCCACTTTATGGTCAAAGAAGGCATTGTCCTCGACCATAAGATTTCTAAGAATGGGATCGAGGTTGATAGAGCAAAAGTTGATGTCATTGCTAAACTACCTCATCCCACCACCGTCAAAGGTGTTAGGAGTTTTCTAGGTCATGCCGGGTTTTATCGTAGATTTATTCAAGATTTCTCCAAAATCGCCCGACCAATGACCCATCTTCTCGAAAAGATGCTCCTTTCATCTTCTCTCCGAGTGCATCGAAGCTTTTGAAACACTTAAGAAAAAGCTTACTAAGCACCCATTCTAGTTGCCCCGATTGGGATTTACCTTCGAGCTCATGTGCGATGCAAGTGACTTTGCAATCGGTGCGGTCTTGGGGCAACGAAACCAAACATTTCCACCGATCCACCACGCGAGCAAAACTATGATGAAGCTCGGACTCATTACACCACCACGGAAAAAGAACTATTAGCGGTGGTGTATGCGTTGAGAAGTTTCGCCATATCTCATATTGACCAAATGCGTGGTGTATACGGATCACTCGGCACTCAAATATCTCTTTGCAAAACAAGATGCAAAGCCGAGATTGCTCCGTTGGGTTCTCCTCCTACAAGAATTTGATATCATCATCCGTGATAAAAAGGAGCCGAGAACACGGGTCACGATCATCTTTCCCGATTAGAGAACCCTCATCAAAATGTGTTTGAGAAAAAGGAAATCAATGAAACTTTTCCTCTCGAAACACTCAACATGGTTTCTTTTCGTGGAGATTCTTCACCCCATGGTTTGCCGACTTTGCAAATTACCATGCGGGTAACTTTGTTAATGAAAGGGATGTCGTCCCAATGGAAAAATAAATTCTTCAAAGATGTGAAACATTATTTCGGGACGACCCTACTTGTTTAAAAACGTGCGGATCAAGTCATCCGCGATGTGTACATGGTCGAAGCCGTTGACATTCTAAAGGCTTGCCATTCTCGGACCTCTTGGGGACATCATAGCCCCAACTACACCGCCAAAAGGTGTTTGATTCGGGATTCTATTGGCCCACGATCTATAAGGATGCCCATGAATTCGTTAAAACACCGTGACGCTTGTCAACGTCACGGAATATCTCACAAAGGAATGAAATGCCGCAAACGCCATTCAAGTGTGTGAGATTTTTGACATCCGGGCATTGATTTTATGGGGCCATTTCCTTCTTCTCACGGAAATAAGTACATACTCGTGGCGTTGACTACTTGTCAAAATGGGTTGAAGCTAAGGCTTTACCCACCAACGATGCCCGAGTTGTTGTGAAATTCTTGAAATCTTATTTGCTAGGTTTGGAACTCCACGAGCCATCATCGATGATCGTGGTACGCATTTGCAATGACCAATTTGCAAGAGTCATGCAAAAGTATGGTGTAACTCACCGCACTTCTCTGCGTACCACCCACAAACAAGTGGGCAAGTGGAAGTTTCTAACCGAGGGATAAAGAATCTTGGAGAGGACGGTTGGTGAAAACCGTGCCTCTTGGTCGATAAGTTAGATGACGACTCTGGGCCTTTCGTGCACTTACAAAACACCCATCGGGTGCACTCCATACAAGGTGGTGTGCGGGAAGGCATGTCATCTTCCGGTTGAGCTCGAGCATAAGGCATCTTGGGCCTTGAAGCATGCTAACTTTGATATTCGAGACGGGTGATCATCGGAAAGTTCAAATGAATGAATTAAATGAACTCCGTGATCAAGCTTACGAGAACTCTTTGATCTATAAACAAAAGACAAAGAAGATTCATGACTCAAAATCAAAACCGCGTTTTCAACGTTGGTGATCGAGTCCTTCTTTTCAATTCAAGATTGAAGATTTTCTCGAAAGCTCAAGTCCCGTTGGTGCGGTCCATTCACTATCGCTAAGGTTTATCCTTATGGCACCATTGAGTTATCTCAACCCGATGGTCCTAATTTCAAAGTGAATGGTCATCGAGTGAAGCATTATTTTGGAGAGGACATTCCATCCATGGTTGTCCCGGATCTTCAAACTTTCCCCATGAACCAATGAATGCGGGATCGAGTCAAGCTAGCGACTCGGGAATCAAAACAAGAGCATGCCATATGGGTTCTCACCCATATTTCGACTTCTTTCTACTTTCTACCACCCTAGTGTGGGGGTTGCCCACATGTGTAATTTAAAAAAAAAAAAAAAAAAAAAAAAAAATCTTCTTTCTAAATAATGGCCGTAGTATTTCCCTTTCACGTTCTCTGTTTCGCATAATCACGGTACTTTGAATATTGAGGGCAATATTCATCTCTAAGTGTGCGGGGGATTCTCACGAATTTTATCATGTAAATATACCGCCTAATCCCCCCGTTTTTGGCCAAAATTTTTTTTTTGGAGTAAGTGTTTTGCACTTACTCATCTTGGTTATCAGTCCGCCATGTCTGTAAGACTAAAGGATTGGCTAATCCAGGAGCAAACGGCTCTTGGTAAAGATACATCAAATCCGTTTATATGGCTTGCAATTTGCCCAAAATTGTATGGTTCTTCAGCTCCCCATCATCCTCAAAAGATAATGAGTTGGCTAGCCCGCAAGATTATGGCTTGTGGTAAAGGCAGTGGAAAAACCATAATTGGTATTCACTCACCAAAGATAATTCGATAATTTATCTAAGAGTTGGCTAGTCCGTATGGTGCGGCTTCGTAAAGACATAATCAAATCCGTTGAAAGTCGGTGGTTTGCTCAAAATCACATGGTTATCGGTGTACCATAGTTCTTACTTGAATGAAACATTTGGCTACTCCGTAAGTAATGGCTTTTGGTAAAGAGTTTCAAATCCATTATGTTTTCTCAAATCATTGCTAGGGACTAGCAATATCTCGATGTGGGGATTGATGAGTGTGTAAATACTCATCGCTTTTGTACAAAATAAACCGCAAATTCATCCGAAAACACTCGAAACACATCTAAATGATCAAAATATCACAAATCGTTGTTTTATGTGTTTCAAATTCAAAATATCAAAATCGATGAAAAACATATCAATTTTGCAAAATTGCGCTTCGATCCCCAAGTTTCAAGAATTGTCAAAAATAGTCCCCGAGCCCGAATTTCAAAGTAAAATCACCAAAGGTCCTTTTAAATCAAAAGTTGTCAAATTTAGTCCTTTGGTGGAAAATAGCAAAAGTTTGAGAAATTACAAGTTTAGTCCTTCAACTTTCAAAATTGGCGAAATGGCCCTGGAAATTGGCAAATTGGCAAATTTGGTCCTTGTACTTATTGAGATTGTCAATTATGGTCCCTTGAAGCAACTTGGTAGAATTGGCGAATAGGTCCTCTATTTTCGAGAAAATGCAACAAGGTCCTCTAGTTTAAAACCCTTTATCCCATTTGGCCTAGTCATGAGTATTTTGGACCCCGTCAAACATGAATTATGAACCCCCTTTTATAATATCTCGGTTAGTCAACTAACCAGTCAAACACACCATCTCTTTCCCACTTTTCCTCCTTCTTGTCTCGCCCACCATTCCAGCCACCAACACACCACTTAGCTCACCCAAACCACTCCATGTCCCCCCCCACCTCACCAAACTCCAAAGGCATTAAATGCCTCTCCCCCATTTCACTCAAATCTCTCTTATCTATCAAAAGAAAAAAAGGCGCCAAAATCAGTTTGAATGGTGGAGATTGATTCAAGCCATCCAATGGCTAGGAATTTGTTGGAAATGTTGAGTGAGAGATAAAGTCCATGGATTATAAAAAGAGGCAAAAGGATGCAAGACAAGGAGTCTTCTAGTTTTTAATTTTTATCTTAATGTCGTTTTTAATTTTAAAACTTTAATTTAGTGTAAAACTTGTAACTTTCTGTTGTAATGTACTCTTATTAAGTATTGGGATCAATATAAATCATTTTGAAGTTCTAATTTAAGTTTCACTCTCAATTCATGTTGTTAAGATGACTGTTGAAAATTTCCAATTCAAAGTATTATTCAAAGGCTTCAAAAAGCTCAATTTTCAGCTACAATAAGCTTATACAAGCTTCTAAAAGCTTTCTATAAGCTTAAATTTCAGTTTCAAGTAAAAGTGGTTTTTGGTCAACAAAAGTCAAAACAGGGTCAAAGATGATGCAGACTTGGTCAATGGTTGATGCAGCTATGGAAATGGGTTTATTTAGGACTAGTGGGTTGATATTAATAGGTTAGAGATCCTTTGGTTCACTGATTCAAGCCATAGTGGCTAAGGACACTGTGTAAGTTATTTCAAGTTATTTTGCTAAATCTGTAATTGTGGTGATAATAAGCATCAAACCAGTTTAAGTAGTTGTATTTAGATCATATTAATGTAGTTTGATCATTAGTTCTAATCTGCTCAGTGTTCAGTTCAATTCATTTGCTAAAACAGTCTTTATAGGGGTGTTTGGTATTACTTATTAACCTGGTTTAGAGTTGTGTTTGTGAGTCACCTTCTGGTTGTTCATGCTTGTTTGACAAATTTGAGCACATACCTATCTTACTTTTGTGCTTGTGAACTCAAAAAGTCAAAATCAAACTCAAATCTGTCTCACAGTTAACTGTTGAAGTTTTTGGAAAAGCAAATCATTATTTTGTGTTTAAAAGTCATTAACAAAGGTTGTTAAAGCTTCATTACATCATTTAACACCATAATCAGTCAAGAAATTGGATTCAAACTTCACTTAAGTCAACTCTTATCTGTTTTCAAAAAAGTCAAAATGCCAAAAAAATGGGTTTATGCAGAAAGTGCAGCAGTTGCACAGGATTCATTATAGGGTTTTAAGCTCTGATTTTTGGGATACAAGTAGTCCTCTAGGTGGTTTATAAGACTTGATATCTGTTTTTGCTTTAAGCCCCTTGGATAAGCTTGTGCAGAGGCTCAAAGTAAGCCTCAGGTGCCCTGCACCAAACTCAGTGTCAGCTGAGCTTTTCCTCAGTTCTTGTGTAGCTTGCACAGGACTCATATAAGCTTGATAAGGTCTGGTCCTTTGGTTATAATCAGTCAACTAGGTCTAGTTTAAGACTCAATCATTGGTTTTTAGTTTACAGCTCATTTGAGTGCTTATTTTGGTCTGCAAGTTAGCACCCATTTTCTGTTTTTAGCTTTAAATCAAAATCATCAAAACTGTGAAATCTTGTTAATCAGTGTTTGTAGCTTGTTGATTTGAATCTAATTTGGTCACTTTTAGTTAATCATAGCTTCTGTTCTAGTGTGGTAGCTCATTTTAATCATTTGGCTTATTTTGTGCTTATTTCAATAAGCACTCTCACATCAGCTCCATAATCTTGTACACAAGTACCTGTTTTTCTAATTTTCATAGCTTCTTATCATTATTTTAGAGTTTCCTGAATTTTCAGATTTTTATAAGTCGCTTTTGCTATTTTTCCTATTTTTAATTAGTTTTTAATACTTTTTAAATAGCATTTAATACAAAAAATTAGAAAAAGGTTCAAAAAAAATAAGTTTTCATTTTTCTTAGGCTTAGATAAATATAAAAAGTAGAAAAAGTAATTTTCTAGATTTTTCATAGCTTATTTGGTAATTTCTAGTAATTTAATCAGTATTTAATAGTTTAAAAATCCTAGAAAATAGAAAAATAGTCACAAAAATACAAAAATAGTTTTGAAAAGTCTATTTTGATATTTTAGACTTTTCCAAGTGTTAATCTTATTTTTCTAGCCTAATTTCCTATTTTCTTGTATTTTAGATAATTAATTATTAGTTAAAAATAGTTTTTAATTAGATAATTAGTTTTAAAAATAATTTTCTTTTTCTAAATATTTTCTTATATCATTAGGTTTGTAAAAACATCATTTTCATATTTTTAGGGTTAATATTGATTTAGTTTCACTTTTTTATTTTGTACGTCACGTAGATTTTAATTTCAGTTTTATAAAAACTTAAAAACAAAACATCATTTTAATTATAGTGATAGCATTTATTTAATAGATTTTATCTTTTAATTTTCTTTAATTTGCATTTAAGCCGTCTTAATTTGTTGGCTTTTCTCGTAGTTATAATATCATTCATAATCCTTTTTTCTGTTCAAACTTCTCGATTACTAGACGTTGATTTATCCATTGCATAGCTCGCTGGGACATAACGACCTGGGAGACTCTATACTCCTCTGATCTTAATTGCATTAGTGTTTGAGCGCTTTTAGTCTTTTAGACTTGACTGCTTAGCACCGATCGGTGATCCTCAAGACCACCGCAAGCTACAACTAGACCAAGTTTTAGCTTCTAACTCACTGGAATGAACCTTGCACAAGGTTGCAAGTTAGCTTCGATTCACACTCGGTTTCTTTGAGTGTGAGCAGGCAAATTAAGCAGTTTTGAACAGCTGATTCAAGGATTTAAAGGACTTGATAAGATTTCACAAAAAGCAGTTTCCAATACTAGACCAATTGAATTTTGCAAATCCCAAAGTTTCACTAAATTTGGACTTAAAATGAACCTGTGAGAGATCAAACAAGTTTTGCAAAAAACTGCAAAACTCACTTTTGACTTTTTAGAACAGATTTGAAATTTTGACCAAAGTGAATTTTAATCCAATGTTATGAACTGATTATTATGTTATTAGCTAAAACAAAGCTATCTCCAGCTACTCTATTGATATATGTACCTGATTCAAGCTTTTAATCTATAACAAATCCAACAGTGATGCAAATTTGAACCTAATGAAAATAATTTTGACTATTTGATGAAATACTGCTATGAACTTAAACTAGAGATGACTAAAATTACCTAAATGAACATGTATCCAATACTTAAAACTGATAAACTAACCTTAACCACAGATTTGTAGGCAAATCCAAACACTACTTAAAATCTGAATATGCTAATATAAACTACCAACTCATGAATTAAACTCAAAAACAGCTACTAACTATGATCTACCAATTAAAACAAAGCTACTGAATGCAATCAAAACAACATAAGCTAACAGAATAAGGCTAAGCTAATTATGCAAATCAACAAATACAATTGGAACAGATACTGAAACTTACAAATGTCCAACAATTTGCAGATTATCTCAGACCCAAATTACCACTAAACTAATCAGATCCAACCCAACTTCAACTCTGCATCACCCAATTCAGATCCAAAACCAGCAAATCAAACTTGTTCTTCATCAGTTGACTATAGTTGACCAGATTATGAAATTTGAGTGAATGATGATTTAGAACAGCAAATAGCTCACTAAAAGCTATTAAGAGCTTAGATGAGCTTATGTAACAGTAGCTTAAGCTTATGAAAAGCTTAAAAGTATTTTTTATTTTTTTTAATGATTTTTCTGATTTTTTTGTATTTTTGAGTAAGATGAGAAATAAACTAAAAACAGATTATCAATACTGAAATAAGCATTAAACAGAGAAAATAAGCAGATTAAAACATTAACAATTGAGCAATTACTTGAGAATGAAAATTAAATTTTATTAATCTAAAACATTTGAGTACAAAATAGGAATTACAAAAACTTAAAACATTAAAATGAAAAATACAATTAACTATACTACTGAAAACTTAGAGAGAAGAAGAGATAGATCCAATGTGAATGAAATGAGGGCCTATTTATAGCTAAACTTGAGGTCTTGAGGCTCTTGGAAAGATCTAGAAGTCTGAAATTTGTGCTTCTTTGAGTTGTTTTCATCCCTTGGATCATCATACACGCATCTTCGACCAATGAGAAGGCAGAGATAGGAATGTTGCACGCGGATTGATGACCTGTCATTCCCCATGTGTCAGGTGGTGTCAGGGAAAGTACAAAAGTACCCTTAATCGCTGTTAATTTGACCAATTGACCAAGGGGTAACTTAGGGTTCATGGGGTAGCAGAATTGGGGGTGAAAAGGCGCGGGGTGAGTTTTTTTATTATTCTTTGAGTTGGGTTGACCAGGTTTGGGGGTTTGACTCGGGTAAATAAACCGGGTTTGGGGGTTATCCGGGTTATTATAGTGGGCGGGGTTTGGTTTGGATTGGACCCGGGTATTGTTTTTGGGTTTGGGCCGTGAGATTTGGATTGGACTTAGGATAATATATTTGTAACTATTAAGTATACCAAAGACCAAATGTGTAAAAGCTGAAACTATAGGGACCAAAATGTACTTTCTAAAAATCTTTATCAAGGGCCAATCTTGTCAATCTCAAATAATCCAAGGGTGAAATTTGTAAATTCAAACTTGAGGGATCATTTCGCCAAATACTCAAAGCTTAGGGACTAATCTTGACATTTCTTCAAACTTGATTGTAACTTCTAAAATCATCTTCATAGAATAAAATCTTCCAAAATGCACAATCCCGACCTTCCGGCTCATTTCAAACTCTCTTGATCTCTCGTGCTCGGTTTACGTCGATTTGGTTCCTATTTGTGTGTTTTACACATCCGTACAGACAAGCACAAACTCAAGAAAACCACAAATATTAGCAATAAACGGCTCTTTCTTGGTTATTTTGGGTTAGTTTTGATAATGAAAAGGTATGTGTTTTAGCATATACCATGTACTAGGATTGCTTTTTCTTGGTCGAATCGATTGATCGCCACTTATGATTTCCATAATGCATCCACCACAAAGTTTGGTCTTTCATACAAGATTTCAATTTTACTAATTCGTATTTATTTTAAGTTGAATTTTATATATTTAATGGAATAATATTACTTAGGGTCGTTTTGATTACCTTATATGTATACATCCGCTAGCACGACGCGTTAACCAGCTCTCATCTAAAATTGTTATTGCCTAACAATTGTATTAATGTTTTGTTGCTTACAATATGGTTGGTCTATGTTGTGGGCTTCTTTATGCCTGGCGTCACCTTACACTTTCTGTGCTTTCCCCTTTTATTAAAGCGGTATAGTGCAACGTTCCTACCTGCTTCAATTGATTTTGAATAGAAGTGGTTCAGTTGGAGAAAAATATTGTTCGTTTAACACCACTAACACTTCCAAGTTTGAGAAAGACCTTATCTTGGCGGGACGTTCAGTAACGCAGCCATGGAGTTCTTTCCGGCTTCGTTTTGCTACACGTGTACAGTTTACTACCAACTTACATTTCAAAGCTTCAAAAAGGTCTTTTCTTGGCGCGGCGTTTACTAGTGCAGCCATGGATGTTTTTTGCCTTTCTTTTGCTATACTTCTAAGATTTATTATTCACTAATAATTCAAACCTTTAAAAAGGTCTTATCTTGGCGTGGCGTTTATTCTAACTCAGCCATGGAGGCTTTTGTGTCTTTCTTTTGGTGCTCGCAGACGTTGAGTAGTTTTGGTTCTGTGACTTTGGTCAAGGCCAGTTTTCGTTCTATCGCCGTTTTGTATCCTGCATTGAATATATATATGATTACGATCACAAAGCGGCAACATGCCTGTCGTTACAAGTTTTGAAATCTTTATTGCGGTCACATCGCTTGTTGGTGGTTACGCTATTGTATACATGAAATTTAGCCTTCTCCCTTTCTATAGGTTGTGATGATAATATGCTAACCATTGTGTGTACATTTCCTTGGCCCGTATCATGGCATGGCAGTCACATCAAATGTGTGACTGTAGCCATGTTGGTTGCCCGGTATCACTTTTGTATACATATATATGAGCCTCATTTGTGCCTGTCCTTACAAGTTTTCAAATAGTGTTGCGGTCACTGTTTGTTGGATGGTTACGCTATTGTATACATGAATTTTAGACTTCTCCCTTTCTATAGGCGATGATGATAATATGCTAACCGTTGCGTGCACATTTCTTTGTCCCGCATCGTGGCATTGCAGTCACATCGAATGTGTGACTGCAACCATGTTGGTTTCCTGGTATCACTTTTGTATACATATATCTGAGCCTCATTTGTTATCATCATTCATGTGTTTCTGTGAGTTGTGACGTGTTAGTGAAGGCTTGGGTTACGCGAGAAATAAACGTACGTTTACGTAGTATTCGGTGTGTATATTTTAACCCTACCAACTACCATGTATGTGTTCCTATATCGGTAGGTTCTAATTGTAATAATGTAACAATACTATTTTAAATGCTACTATCCTCATATTGTATATGCGCTTATACTACCTTTTAGAATCATAGGTAACTGCATTTTTTTTAATTAAGGGGTCTTTGGAATTGTCCGTATGTGTGCAGTCGGAAGGAGTGAAATCTTATGCAACTGAATAGTCGTGTCATCAATTGGAATCTTTGCACTCAGTAGAATATTGCAATCTTCATTTGCTAATATTGATACGAGATGTTCAAGATACTGCTCGTTCTAATTCTCCCCTGGAATTCTTTTCGTTGTTACAATGGTCTAGCAATACGTCTGGTGCAGACCTTTGCACAAAGACTCTTGAAATAGCAAAAGGAATTTGAGGGGGCGATTAGACGGGTCTCGCTATCCTGAACATCGCGTGTCAACATCAGCGACTGAAGATTGAGGTGTACTTCCGAGTGGAAAGAGTCTACTCGATGACACAACAATATTCAGGTATGGTTAGCTTATACAATAGATCTTATATTACGTTCTACAACTTTTGTTAACTGTGGTTGCAGTTAAGGATGGTGTTCGGGACCGGCTTTGTGTCTGAAGATCCGACCCTCAGTATAGTAAAACTTTATTGTATTTAATTGCAATTTTTTTTGCCAACATTTAGGGGTGCGCGAATTAAAAGAATCCTGCTAAAGTCAATTTTTTTTGTTTATCTAAATGACGACTGCGCAATGGCAGTCCATCATTTGTTGGGCTAATCTTACGGAGCACCACGGTCGAAGCACTGCTGCAAGGATTGTCTGCTGCTGCAGGTACATGTATAGACTTACTAAAGTAACTTTCGTGCTAGTAGAGGTTTAGCTTACTTACAAAATATAGATATTTAAGTTTTTTATATATACATAGTTCTACTTAATCGAAGGCTTCGTCACATTTATGCGCTTTCGGGCAGTTGAAGCGGCAGATGTGTTGTCCCCAAGTTACCTTTCTAATTATAGTTTGAATATGTTGATTAGTTTTTTTTTTTTGGGTATTAAAACCGTGACGTTATATGTGCATGTGAGTAGATTAGGGATCGTGATTCTAAAAGAAGCATCCCTTGCTGTTCGATTTCGAATCCAAGTTGAAAGATAACGTTTACGTTTGGCGACTACGATTTGGATATCATTAGATGAATATAGTTAGAATCATTAAGATTCAGCACTTGCTAATAATGACAAATTTTAATAAGTACATCTATAATAGCATTTGTTGCAACACTTTAAAGCCCTTTTTTAGACATGTTTAAAAATAAAATAAAAAATACAAAGCAATTTAATATAAGAAAAAACGTCCATAACAATAAATACATAATAAAAGTTATTTTAAAACACCCTAATATGAAAAATACTTGTTATGATACATATTGTATAAACTAATAAAACACACAAATCTTCATACAATTTATAAGTAAACAAGTTCATGGAACATATGGTTTTAAAAACGGACCGGGTCAACGGGTTCAACCGGGAACCGGAGTCACCACCGGTTCGGCTAGCCCATAAAAGTCGTCCGAAAATGATATTGTTAAATCAAAAGAGTTTAAAAATGCATACTAAAATACAATATTCAAAAAGTATTATTAAATCGCAAGAGTGCCTCGAGAATCAACATATGCGCTTTTTGAAATTTTTTTAATAAAACTTACCGTAAAAACTAAAAACTTTGTTTTATAAAAATCGGACAATTTTTTCAAAGCAAAGGATGCAAATGTGTAAAGTCCTAATTATATAATTATACACATTTACACATATCTATACTACATTATAAAGCATTTGGGACATTCCTAAAAAGGAATGCTTAAAAAATTAAGATTCAACACTTGCTAATAATGACAAATTTTAATAAGTACATCTATAATAGCATTTGTTGCAACACTTTAAAGCACGTTTTTTAGACATGTTTTAAAAAAAATAATAAAAAAATACAAAGCAATTTAATATAAGAAAAAAAAACGTCCATAACAATAAATACCTAATAAATGTTATTTTTAAAACACCCCTAATATGAAAAATACTTGTTATGATACATATTGTACAAACTAATAAAACACACAAATCTTCATGCAATTTATATGTAAGCAAGTTCATAGTACATATGGTTTTAAAAAACGGACCGGGCCAACGGGTTCAACCGGGAACCAGAGTCACCACTGGTTCAGCTAGCCCATAAAAGTCGTCCGAAAACAATATTGTTAAATCAATAGAGTTTAAAAATGCATACTAAAATACAATGTTCAAAAATATTATTAAATCGCAAGAGTGCCTCGAGAATCAACATATGCGCTTTTTGAATTTTTTTTAATAAAACTTACCGTAAAAACTAAAAACTTTGTTTTATAAAAATCGGACGATTGTTTCAAAGCAAAAGATGCAAAGTGCTAAGTGCTAAGTGCTAAGTGCTAAGTGCTAAGTGCTAATTGCTAAGTACTAGTTATATATATATATATATATATATATATTTGAATATTAATAATTATACTCTTTAAAGTAACCCACATGATTTATTAAATATTTATTTTTACTTTATCTTTATAAGTAATCATTTACTTGTATCATCCATCTATGTCGGACAAATTTAACAAACATTATTTTTGAGAACTAAATTTTCTTAGTATAATGTAAGTGATTTTTAAAAGTCGCTATGGTGTTATTATTTAATGATAACTTATGACTACGGGTTATTGTCAACTACTTTTATATCATACCTTTACAATATACCTACTACCAACTCATTATTGTCACCACATCACGTGGATAATCTACAATTTTTATATGAAAATTTTGTTATTGCATAACGATATTCAAAACTAAAATTATGTCGTCCGTATATCTATTGTATTGTAAAATATAGATATAAAAAAAAATCGTTGATTTTAATTGTATGACGCCCGCCGCTGCAGCGCGCGGGTACCCTGCTAGTATTTATTAAATGTATAATATGTTTCACGAAATAATTCAACGGTTATTAGTTTAAATTGTTAGATGCTTTAACTAATTTTAATATACGTTAAAAATAAAGAGAGGGACTTGGATGTCGGAAAATGAAACTCCCGGACCTCCTTCCAATGTGGCCAGTTATGGGAAGGTTCTAGGAGGGGCGGAGAGTGTCGGTTTGTGAAAATTGTGGAGTTGATGGCCAAACTTGGTGGACAAGTTTGTGTCCTATATATATACACACATACCACATTACCCTAATGTGATATATACGACTAAAAAAAGGCAAATCCACCAACCGATTACTTTAGTTTTCTCCACTCCTTGTTTTGACTTTCAATCACAGAATCAAAAACCATAAGCATGCATGCATGACTATCATTAGCATGAGATATAATACCATGCGTATGCATGAATATCTAGAAAACAAAGATGTTTCTTTTCTTTAGGTTTTTCGTGATCGGATTTAATCCCTGGAAGATTCGATTGTATAAACCCAAAAAAGAACATCGTGTTCGTTGTTTAGCGTGAAGCAATCGACTAGCATCGTTACGTATTTGTTTGACGTGTTTGTGTGAGCAACCGTAGAGGCATCTATTTTAGATGCTTAGTTTCTCTGGTTCCTTGTTCGTTGATAACGTGCACTTGACGCCAAATGTTAGTTTCCTATTTTACCTTTTTTTAATTATTGTTTATTATTTACGTGTTAACCTAATTGCAATTACTATATCCTAATTCCGCTGCGTACTCGTATGCGTTACTTGGCTAACATAGTTCTAAAATCCCAACGGTGGCATCACGAGCCATCTCGTTTTGCGATTATGGGTTACGTTTCTTTTAATAAACATGTTTAAAAGGTGCTGAAACTAATTTAGTTATTTGTTTTATCTTTGTTTTGACAACTATATGCAATACTAGTCAATTATTAATAAAAAATAACAAGTCACACACAAATTTAATTAAATTTTTAATTAAAATTAATTTGTTAATTGGAGTTAAATTTGTTAATTAGAATTAAAAGATAATTAGAATTAATTAATTATTAATTAGAATTATAATGATAATTAGAATTACATATTGTTTATTAAATACATAAAATTGCGTAATTACTTGTTAACCGAGATTGCCATGCTTTTTATGTGTTTTCCGCCACAAGACCCACTCAATTGCTTTTAAGTGATGTATGGGCGATCTAGGTTTCGCACTAGTGACGGTCTTATGGTTCTCCTTTGGTGAAGACTCGCGAGAGAACTCGGAACAATATGTGGTTATATATTGATGTTTATGCTTACATGTTTGTGATTCCATTATGTGCATTATTGTTACTTGCTTTGACACCTAATTGTATGCAATATGGAATAATACATATTGTAACCATAACATTAATATGGGTCTTTATTTACACGCCTAAATATCATGCTCATTGTGATCTGCTATTTGATTCGTGGAAAATTGTTTTTGTAAAATAAAGTGATCTAATATACTGAAACAAGTTTTTCATGAATTTAAAAACTAGACACTATGGACACTTGGGATGTACGGCTCACCCACTAGAACAAACTAAAAAGGGGGTTTAAAGAGGTGCGTATAGTCACACCGAAAGGATGTCTAGGTTATTGCTTCAACGCTTACCGGTCCTCTCCGCCTCCCCGTATGCGTTTGATTGAGCTACCGTGAACCATGATGATCACTACAAAGTGTCATTACCAAAAGTTTTAAAATAAGTGTTACAAAGTTGTTTTGCATGCTTCTTTGTACACGACCTTTACCACATTCATTTATGTGCATACCTATTTGTTAATTTTAAGTCTATGCCATCCAACTATGAACACGTGCATTTGGATTGACTTCTCTGGTCAGACATAAGGGCCTTTCCAACCCATGGTAATTATTTCGCTTTGGTCAGACCTCTGGTTATTTTTACACGTTCATACTTGGTCGACTTATTTCGAGTTGGCTTGGTCAGACCTTGAACCCGAGGCATAAGATGAGAACTAAACATGCTCATGACATTATTACTTGTTTACTAATGTCTTGATCAATCTCATAAATCTAAGAGTTGCATTATGCAATTAACGATCGCCGCTACCTCTTGTCCTATTTTTTACCCTGGTCGACCTTTGGTAATTAAGTGGGGTTGCAAGATGGATCTTAGTCTTAATTAGTAATTAATTGGGTAGTTAATTCTTTTAAGAATTTAATTATTGAAAATACTATTATTGAACTTTCTATGTTCTGATTAACTGTGTTATTGCAACATAATTCGTAAACAAAGTTGTTTTTCTTTAAATGACAAAACCTAGTCTCTTTTCCTTGTAAGAAGATTTAGACTTATTCCTATCGTTTCTCCTTAGTTTACAAACTAAGACATGATTATAAATTGTTAAACTCACTTATGATCATTCATTATCCTTTTGTGGTCTTGAAATAATTGAAAGATAGAATATTTTGTGTAACTGAAAACATTGTGTTTAGAGCTACCAAAATAAATGACATCCTGCACTTGTCACGATGTATGAGTTTAAACCGCAAAGAGTAAAGAAATTACTAGAACATTATCTAGGTAATTTTCTTAGACTCTTATTATTCCTAAAGTGCTATTTACCCTAGGGGCTATGTAGATGATAAAGGAGGAATTGCATGCTAAAGATTCAAGTTAATTGAATGTAAGAATGTCCAGTCCATTATCTAAATAAGTAGTACTTCATATACTTTGTTCAATACCTAAGTACATGCTACTCATAGGCATTTGAAGAGAATTGGAAAGTATATAAAGCGCTATATGCTTTCTATTGAAAATGTAACACTTGTAATGTTGACAAATCCAATGGGAGCAATTGCATTTTATTACTTGAAATAACATTAATGTAATGTTGTTAATTTCGATTAGGAGCTACGGATTTATTTCCTTGTTAGTCACCCATATCATTTCAAACTTGCTTTGAAATAATTCATTACTTTTGAATATGAACAACCATTGCTTAAAGGAAAATTGCATTTTATTTTATAAGATAACTTGTTGCCTTCCCGTTGTCGCCTCAAGCGTTATCTATAGAATATTAATCCACAATTACTTATTACAGATTATGGTTCTACAACTACTTATGATCTCTATGACATTATCATATTGTTTGAACAATCAATCACATGTTGTTTGTTTTCATAATATGATGTTGTACCTACACAAGTGGGAGAAATCTCAAAGTGTGTGCAAAGAACAACAATATTATTGGTATCTTTTGACCGCAAGGTAAAGGAAACTAATAATTCTACTAGGACTTAAACACGTTAGATGTTTAATACCCTACTACATGTTAATAAGAATTCTACTAGGACTTAAACACGTGAGATGTTTATTGCCTACTACATTCTAATAATGATTCTACTAGGACTTGAACACGGAAGATGTTTGTTGCCCTACTACATTCAAATGTCATGATATAGTGTAAAAATACTTCAACATTTGACTACATGTTTTAGTCAACACACTTATGGTTATATAATAATGATCATAATTTTGAAGTATAAAATTAACTTAAAATTACTATAGAACTCAAGAGTTTGCGTTCATGATTACTTTTGTTAGTATAATTATGCTTACATGTTAAGACATAATTATAAAGTCCTTGAATTACTCAATGACTTATAACATAAAGTATATATAGTATAATTGTTATGTCTTCTAGTTAACACTTAAACATGAGGCATTTGAATTATTCAAAGACTTATAATGTATTATTGAAATGTTATGTTTTCTTGTAAACACTTGAACATATAATTCTTGAAGCAGATTCATCTTCTTGTGAACACGTGAATATAAGGTTCTTGTATTGTTCAATGAATATACATTATTGCATGCACTTGGTTCGTTAATACTTTATAAGCAATTTGGCTCGACCCAATTGACAAGTATTTGGTCTAAAGAGAATTAAGTTATCTATGGAATTCTGATATAGTTTCACAATTCTAATATGCATAGAATACCACTTCATTATGGTATGTCTAATGTGATGAAACAAACCTTATTCATATTGTTTGGTTTAAGATAGCTTTAATTGCTCTTGTTAGTGCAAATATTATGATATTTAATCTATACATTCTCATTTGTTTTATTGATGACAAACATGTAACTTGTAATACATAACGTAAAATGTATAAGTTACTTGTAATTATATTTTGTCTCAACACCTCTCGACGACTCAAGCCCTTGTATGCTACAACACAGGTTAGTACATGTTTGTTATGTTGCGTTGTGATCAAACCCCCAACAAACCATTAAAACATGTTTAGTTAAATAGTTTATGTATAACAACTAGTGTTTACGTATTGGGTAAATATATACATAACTAGTATGTATTATAATGGGTAGAAACTTAAGTATTTGACCCATTGACCAAATACATTGAATGTAGTTGGGTAAAACCAAAGTCCAAGACCCATACCCAATGTCTTGATACATTGTACCTTGGTGGGCACTCAAAACCATGGACTAGATGCATTGCATCTTGTAGATACATTGAATCTACTTGGTACCTATAACCCATGACCCATACCCAATGTCTAGATACATTATACCTTGGTGGGCACTCAAAACCATGGACTAGATGCATTGCATCTTGTAGATACATTGAATCTACTTGGTACTCATAACCCATGACCCATGACCCAAAACCCATGGGTAAAGGGCGCCCCACGGATCCTCATAATACAGGACGGATCCTCGAGGAGGATCCGTGGGATCCGTGGGATCCGTGGGATCCGAGGAGCAGTGGCTATGTTTCTTCTATAAATAGTGGGCCATTTCTTCATTGTTTCACACACCTTCATACATAGTTTCTCTCCACCATTTCTAGGATATTTAGATCATTAGGAAACATGTAAACCACCCTCATCTCATATGATCATAATGCTTATAACTTTCAATTGTTGTAAGCATACTCCCGAAGTGATCCTCTAAAGCAAGCTTAGAGATCTTGCATCCTTACCTACTGAAGTGATCACCCATCACAAGCATACAAGCACATGAAGATCTTCTACAACAAGCTTGGGAAACTTGTCATCTTCATTCATAGAAGACTAACTACATCATGCTTTGTGTTCTTGATGTTTAGTTTAGGACTTCATATCCATTAGACACATTGTCTTTGATATTGTCTAGTATCATATTCTTGTATCTATGACTAGACTAGATGGTTTATGTGTTTGTGCCATAAAACACAAGGTTTGTTATGTTGGGCCACAAAACATAACGGGTATCATAGATGTGTCGTACATCTATGACTAGACTAGATGGTTTATGTGTTTGTGCCATAAAACACAAGGTTTGTTATGTTGGGCCACAAAACATAACGGGTGCCTAAGTCAAGTCACAAGGCATTAGTGAAGGGTGCCTAGAGATCGATTCAAAGGCATTAGTGAAAGGTGCCTAAGGTGTACATTCGATATGGTGTGATTCGATGTACAAGATAAGATTAGTATTGGGTCAAAGGATATTGTTATCCTTGATGGTGTTGTAATAAGGAGTGGGTCTCCTTTGGGATTAGGTGTTGTGTAGTGTTGGGTAGTAGTTCCTCCATTGTAATGGAACTCGGTACTTAGCCTAGTACCGGATAAAGGGTAGGCGACGTTGTGGTAGGTGTGGTTCACCTTGGTGAAAGAACCCGGTGGTTAGCCTAGTACCGGAAAAAGAGTAGGCGGCATTGTGAAGGCTTCTCCGTCATAAGGATTTGGTGTCGTTTAGTGATTACGAACTCTCGAGTAGGTGACTCGGGGAGTGGAGTAGGGCAAGGAAGGTGTCTTGTTTATTTTCTATGTGGTTGATGTCTAAGTTTGTGATACATACTTGGTCTTTCATATAGTCACAAACTATATTTAACACTTTACATATTATGACACACTTGATCAAGAAAAAGCAACCAGACTAATAATGGTGAAACTTGATTTATAATGAACCATTAATCTTGCGGAATCTTATGTGATATTAAGGGGTTGGCCTTACATGCCATAATGCGTCAAATGCATCATCGCGTCAAGATTAGCAAATGCAATGGTTTATACTATTTTTGATACAAAAGTTTTAAGTTTGAAACGGAAACGTATTCACCCCCTCTACGTTTTCACAACTCTACCTCAAAAACATATCAAGGTTAGAAATTGCGTGTGTCATGGATACACTCAATATAGTTCAAACCTAGAAGGTGTTCAAGACAATCTATAACTGAAATCCCTAATTAATTAGGTATTTTAAGTTTTCCACTCAAACCAATTGAATCCTAAATCCTTTTGGATTTTGATTTTCTACACTTCCTAGCTTGAAGATTGTAGTTTGGTGTTCGTCCTAGCTTGTGAAACACAAAATTGTTGCTAGAAATTTTGGTTAAAGAGTGATACTAAATTAGAGTTTTTCTATAAACCCTAATTAGAGTTGTTGGAAGGAATTCTATTATGTCTTGAATTTGTTAAAATCTTATGAAGCATTTTATAAACAAATCTAGAGATGAGAACTTAAAATGTATTTTGTAGTTCCCAATTAAGAACAATTTATTGTTGCTTAAATACTTAGTATTTAGATAATTGTCTCTACTTACAAAAGTAAGTGGGAGCATATACTAATCTCGAAGTTATTTGAGAACAAAATACTTAACCTTCTAAAATCCATTTATTAATGTCATACTAAGGTTAAACATTAAAATGTTGACTGAAGTATAATGATTACTCTCATTCATCAATCCACAAGGATGCCTCATCACTTGAGTGATATTTTAATATCAATCTTTGAGGATATAAGTTAGAATATTGTTGTAATCACTAACTACTAAAACACATTATCACATCTTGAATCTGATAAATGTTTTAGAACTATGAATGGTAAGATGCAGTCCTTAAAAGGAATATCAAGTTTTGAGCTTGATTGTTATTTAGCCTAACAGTTAACCTATGAGGTTGGAATAATTTTCTTTTGAAGAAAGACTCACAAGGACAAAATTGTATACATATTAATGCATGGCGTTTAATAAGAAGTTTTTAATCATACTTAAGCAATTGACTGTGATTAATTTCCTTATACATGCGTTAATTATATAAAGATATTGAATTGTCATACATGTTCCTTGTATGTAGAATATGGCAATTAGATTTTATAACTTTTTATTTATGATTACCTTTTGCGAGGACGGTGTGTAATCAAAAGGGTTATGAATCTATATTATCTTTATGTAGTATACAAAATTTATGCAATCCATGTTTTGGATTGAATCATGCATCTAGGAGTTGAGATCTTGAATTTAATTACAATGTGATTCTAATTGAATTAAGATAACTCTTGAGTACATCTGACATTGAATGGGAGCAATGTGTTTTTCCTTAAAATTTACATGTTGAAGATATCATTCCATTTAAGCTAGTTATTGATCCTAAAGCTTTGAATAAAACTTCACTTGGAATTTAGGAATCAAACAAACAACCTTGAAATAAATGTTTATATGGAATAAACAAATGTGGGAAAATTAAGTCTGACACAAATGCAATATATCATTCAAAAAAGTCTTAAATGGTATATTTCACTTGGAGTAATTTATTACATGGATGGAAACCTTATGTTTTTAACTAAGGATTTATCATGTATATATATTATATTCTGTATAAAACTAGTTGTTACTTTTGTACAAGAACAAGATGAGCTGACAACAACAATATCTAATTGAGAGTGTTTAGATTATTGTTAATATAGATATTTACGAATTATAAAGCATAGTGTTGTATGAGTACAAATGATGCTAGAGGATTATTAATATTAGTTGTAGTAGGATTTCATCTTTTATGATAAATCTGTTAACTAGTTATGCTCAACATAGAGCATTGTTGCATTACACATTAAGGAATGATAATACTTTACACTTTTAGAAAATGTAAAGATGACTGTTAGTATGTCGTTGACTTCTAATACCTCATGCAAGGTAGGGCGACATCTCAATACTATAACTCTTGCAATAGTATGAGCATATGAGATAAGACACTCATCTTATATTTCAAATCCCTCACTATATGTGAAATTTGAAACAAGTATTCGGAAAGTTTACTCAGATGACTATTTAGTTTTTCTTTTAAAGAAAGGTTGAGAATGTTGGACACATTAGGCTTCAACTTACTTAATTAGTCTCATGCATATCTGTTTTAGTTCTCAGATAATTGGGATTGAAAGACAATTTTTACTTTATGATGAATAAAGATACTTGGTATTTGTTATTCATTCATATAATAATTGTTATCATATATTTGTATATTTAATCCTTGAACGATTTTATTGTTCTAAATATGTCCATTGTCGGTTAACAATATGGGAACATTGTTATGTAAGGCAAATGTGAGTGTTGGTTATATTCTAACGAGAATGTGGATTGTTCCCGCCAAACTCATGTGTATTCACAAGAGATGCATATTGGATACCCCAACTTTCAAACATTTACTTTTGGATCTTTGTCATAAGTAAAATATTGAAAATGGTTTGTTAAGGTCGTCCTTAGACTTGAGATGCAAGCAAGTTCTGTTATGTGTGGATATCACTTTTTGTAAGTATACGCAAAACGCTATCTCGAATAAGGTAACTCCACTTGATATGTGCAGAAGATACCATGGCGCTCTCCGAATTAATAAGATAATTGTTAATTTGAACCCAAAGGGTAATACAAGATGATACTTGATTACATTTGGTATATCTAATTAAATTCTATAACGAGATTCTAAATGGTTAAACTATATGGAATGATTTAAGATCCATATCCATGGTTTAACGGTATCTATAACAAAGGATGATTATAGCAAGACATTAATAACCATGCTACTGAGAGTAAATTTATGAAACTACATCTCAGACACCTTTAGTTTAAATAACAAATGTGAGTGTTGCTAGACGTTTCCGTCGTTGGTATATGTGCTATCTGCTACTCCAACTCCCAAGTGGGAGCTGTTGGAATATGGTAGTTAGATTAGCTTAATACGACTAAAGGTGTGTGAGCCTATTGGGGGCACACACATTAAACATTAGAGTACGTTTATTATATATTTAATATATATATATATATGTTATTAAATTTATTAAATGTATAATATGTTTCACGAAATAATACAACGGTTATTAGTTTAAATCGTTAGACGCTTTAAATATTTTTAATATACGTTAAAAATAAAGAGAGGGACTTGGATGTCGGAAATGAAACTCCCGGACCTCCTTCCAATGTAGCCAGTTATGGGAAGGTTCTAGGAGGGGAGGAGAGTGTCGGCTTGTGAAAGTTGTGGAATTGATGGCCAAACTTGGTGGACAAGTTTTGTGTCCTATATATATACACACATACCACATTACCCTAATGTGATATATACGACTAAAAATAAGGCAAATCCACCAACCGATTACTTTAGTTTTTTCCACTCCTTGTTTTGACTTTCAATCACAAAATCAAAAACCATAAGCATGCATGCATGACTATCATCAGCATGAGATATAATACCATGCGTATGCATGAATATCTAGAAAACAAAGATGTTTCTTTTCTTTACGTTTCCTGTGATCGGATTTAATCCCTGGCAGATTCGATCGTATAAACCCAAAAACAAGAACATCGTGTTCCGTTGTTTAACGTGAAGCAATCGACTAACATCGTTACATATTTGTTTGACGTGTTTGTGTGAGCAACCGTAGAGGCATCTATTTTAGATGCTTAGTTTCTTTGGTTCCTTGTTCGTTGATAACGTGCAGTTGATGCCAAAGGTTAGTTTCCTATTTTACCTTTTATTTAATTATTGTTTATTGTTTACGTGTTAACCTAATTGCAATTACTAGATCCTAATTCCGCTGCGTACTCTTATGCGTTACTTGAAACATAGTTCTAAAATCCCAACAATCACCATAAGGATGGTAACTAATTTATAAACTAAGGTTTTGTAACTCATGATTGTTGTATATCACACATTTGTTTAGTTTACATTATTGTTGCCAATATTCTTGTAAAAATAGTTTATTTTTCTTAACATGAAAATTAGTTTCATTTAATGAGCCTAGTTGGATACCCGCGCTAGTGGCGACGATAAATTTAGGTATATTATAAATATAGTGAATAAATTGCTAACACAACTTATCCTGTAATTCCCTACTCGTTTAGTGAATTCGTTTCATAACACTCCGAATGTATATGTGTTCGTTGTATGTGTTCGTTTGGCTTTCTCGTAACACCATATTGATATCATTATTCTCGCATATAAATGACCCTCACACTCTCTTAGCTCTCAGAAAATCCCTCTAAAAGTATATAATTTTGACGAAGCAAATTTGTATTGATTCAAATTAAGGTTAAAGTTGTAAAAAATCTGAATCAAAATAAAATAATTTCACTAAAAATGTTAAAACTATTTTTTTTTTAATAAAAATATATAAAATGGATATTGAAATGAGAACACAAAATTTTTCATAAATATGTTGAAATTAAAAATAATAAATAAAAAAATATTTTAATTTAAAAACAAAAGTTATTTTTTAATTAAAAAATGACACATGGTTGCTCTTACACCTTTTATTTTAACTTTTGATAGACATCACAAATTAAATGCTTTATAATAGAAAGTAAAATAATATTTTATATTTTGTTAATGAGATAAAAATAAAATAAGAACAATAAAAATATTTATAGCGATACATTTTAAATAAAAAATTCATGAAAATACATTTTTTAAGATGCGTATAAAATGTGCGAGTATAATTATTTATTATTCTTTTCATTTTACTTTTTTTCTTATTTAACTCGTACTACGATAATACGTAAAAAAAAAAAAAAAAAGAAAATTAAGAAACTAGTAAAACCCTTGTATACACATGACATATGAAAAGAAATTCTACAAAACAGAAGAGATCATCTCAGTTATTTATAATTGATAGATCAGTTAATTAATTATTAACCATTGGATCAAATTCAATAGTTCAAATCGAAAAGAATGAGATGATTTGGTAATTAGATTTAATCCGATAGTTGATAATTGCAACTCGATCAATGTTATAAATAACTTGAGAGTCCTACAAAACACACGCAAAGGAAATGAAAGCAAAGTAATAATCGTGCCCCACAAAAACTCACCCACATAACACACATGTACTTCTTCCTCCAATCTTATTACCATCCCATCCTTCCTCTCTTTTCGCAAATAAATAAATATTCCTACAAGGGTTTAAGCAACCAACCTTTATTTTCTCCCAATTTCATTTCATTTTTTCCAGTTTCAATTCCATCATATTCAAATAAACCCACATTATTTTATAAAAAAAATACCATAATTAAACTCCACATTACAAAATCAACATAATTCAGATCAACGTTATTGTGTCTCGAAAGGTAATACTCAATTTCCCTAATTTCTCTTGTTTTTTTGTCTAATCTAACCATTTTTTTCATGTTATTTGAACCAGTGGTTATTTTTTTGGTTTTTTATCCGACTTTTTGTTCGATTTTTGGGTTTTGTAGATTTTGTTAAAATCATTTTTTTGTTAAAATCAATTGTGTTTGTTCGTGTTGAATTATTTCGATGTGATTTAATTTTGGGTGAATTTGGTTTAATTTAATGAGGAACTATTCTTATGATTTGGTAATTTATTAAATAAGCCAAAGTTGTTGATTAATTTCGACTTTTATAAATTGGGGTGTTTTAGATGAGATTTTGTCCTATCTTAGGTTTTTGTTTTATTGAATTTTGATTTAACTTTTGATGAAATAATAATTATTCGATAATCTAGTTTAATTAATGAAGTTATTAAATAAACTCAAGTTATTCTATTTTTTTAAATAATTGTATTTCTATTTTTGTTTGATTAAATAATTGTGGAATGTGTTTGACTATAACTTTAAGTGTAAAGAAGGCCAAAATTGATATCTAAATTACCAGTTTGTCAATGGCTTAAAATCGCGGTTATGATGTGTAGATTTGGTTAAAAAATGATGTGTCTATGTGGACCCATTTATTGAAAGGATTCGATTGTTTCAAGTCATTGAAAAGCAGTAGGTTGGACGCGGTTTTTGTTGTCGTTGATGATCTTGTATTGGTATGTATTTGTAAGATATGGTGTCAAGAGGCAGTATATGTTATGGACATTTTGATGGTATCCAAACCCCGTGATACCTAAAGCTCCTAGATCGCTAAGGGTGAGTTTATCATTTAGTACTTTAGTTTCTTTAACGCGTTTATCGTTTAATTTTTGAAACTTGTATTGACATATAATTTGTTGTTTTAGACGAATGTAAGTGAGAAATCGTCAGAGGCGCGTTTGAGTTGTTGGCGGATGTGGTGGTGATTATTGCGGGAAAGTGAAGGTTCTATTTCAAGCGTTGGTCATGAACCAAAAGAGCGTAATAGCGATACTGTTGTCAAATGCGAAGAACCTGAAGTCAAAGTCAAACATGTTGACGAGGGAAGCTGTGCTGAGAGTGAATTTATGCCGGAATGTATTAGTCTAAAACTGAACTTAAACTCTCCTCCAAAGGATTTACCAGAATCTGATAATGATAATGGTTTGGAACACGTTTATAATGTAAAACTCTCGATCTTTTGGGGAAAGTTGGGAGCAATGTTAACTTGGTGGCAGTAGAGAAGGAAAGTGGAGAGTTGACTATTAGGGACTCGTGTTTAGTTACTTGTGTGCCAAGTAAATCATTTAATAGTAGTGTAGATATACCCTCTAATAGGGACCCCGCTTCTTGTTTTACAAGACATAGGGGATATGTAAAATCGGGCATTAAAGATGATGGCGATAATTCTTTTAGGTTTGATAACTGTGGCACCAAGTTGAGGCAATTAGATCTAAGTCGCGTGATAAGTATAGAATAATAAGAAAAATGTTGACACATGGGTACCGCAAAGTAACTTCAACGAAGATTATGAACTTGGTAACCCTACGGTGAGTGGGGACTTTACTTCACTAGTTATTATCTCGTGTTTCGATAACCATGTTAGCTCTATATCTAACGAGATCATTTTTGGTTCTTTTAGGTGTTGGTGTGAAGCCACTATACCGAATAGGAAACATATATACAAGCGAGAAAGGTGTCAAGTAGATATCGCTTCTAAAAGGAGAAAAGTGTTTCATCAAAGCTCAAAAACGCATACATTCGAGGGGGTGGTGAAAGTAATTATATCATATGTGAAAGAATCGCAATGGAGACAAGACACACACTCACGTGTCTTGTCCGAGTCGATGGTTATTTTATTCATCTTGGTCGATTCGCTAACTAAGCGATTCCATTATCGTGATATAGTGAAAGTTAGCATAAACTCATTCAAAGTCTGAAGCGTATTTTGAGATACCGGAGGCTGCGACTATAGGTTCATTAAAGGTATTCATATTGAGCATAATTTATTCTTCCTATAAGTTCATTATATACTCTTTTCTCAACGGCAAAACTTCCATACTTGTGTAATTCTATACTGTTGGGTTTATAAACTATTTTACACAGACGACTGTTATGAATGCTGTTAAAGATAAGCTAGGAGGGAAACTACATGTAGGTATACTTCTTGAAGGCAAAAAGGTCAGAGACAATAATCGGACCCTACAACATATGGGTATTTCCCATAAATGTGACCTCGGGACTTTGGGATTCACATTGGAGCCTAGTTTTCTCAAGCTTCCCATCCCCGATTCAAAGCGATAAATAAGAAAGATCATCATACATGAGAACATAAAGAAATAACAACCATAATGTCATGGTCTATCATCCATACATAGTGATACAAAACCATACAATGTCGCATAAATAGCTTGTTCGATAGTTTACAAAACATGCGAATACAATGCCTTTATTAGTGCCGCATGCGGCAAATGGCGTACCAAAAGACTAAATAGATGAATCACCACTCTAGAGGTCGTCGGTGTGCTCCTCAAAGCGGTATTGTAGGTCATGGACTAGCTCTGCCGACACCATCTACCTCTACATCTCGTGCCTCAATCGCTCTCCAAAGCGAGAGCAGCGTCTCCATGATAGTCATCCTCTCGATCGCCATCGCACAACCCTCCAACATCTCGGCTCGTCTGCCAGCACCCAACCTATCGACTCCATCCTCCTCTCTAACACGGGATTTGCTCCACTAGCTCTCTCACTGGGAACCAATCCTCTCAAGCTCTCTCTCCATCGCACTCCTCCCTTTCAGGGGAGCTCTCCAACCTCATCTTCGATGTTCTCGATGCGTGCTAATGGAACCTCATCAACAAATGCCACAACATCCTCGAGTGATCCTCAAATCGTAGAACTCGGGCGGCTATCAATGGAATAGTATGATGAAGGGTTCTCCGTAACGGAAGAGTCTCAAAGAAGAAGAAACGGTGCTCCCAAGCTCACGGCGCTAGGTGCACCCTTCCTCCCACCTCCATCGACTAATGGTGGCATCATGTATGACCAACGTCTAGCATCGACCTCTCACCACTCTCGGCTCAAGTACCAAACATAGCCTTTGTAATATATGCGAATATTGCGCAGGTGAGACGGGCTCTCTTCGAGAGATGTCATCGGCTGGTGTGTCGCCATGGGTGATGGTGCGGGGATGAGGATGAAACTCGCGCGGTGGTGGTGCAGTAAATGAATGTGGTAGGTGGAGTGTAGTGAGGCAGTGCAGTGGTGGTGCGGTGTAGGTGATGGTGGAAGCAGCATCGGACCCTACAACATATGGGTATTTCCATAAATGTGACCTCGGGACTTTGGGATTCACATTGGAGCCTAGTTTTCTCGAAGCTTCCCCATCCCCGATTCAGCAAGAACCACCATTAAGGTAGTAAACAATTCATTCTCAATAGATCATTCCATTTAAGAATTGTTTGTATTAAATGGAGATTTTTATTATTTCCAGCTCAGCAAGTCCCATTACGGATGTGGGATACTCAAATTCTTCTCTATATCATGATCTGGAAACTTATTTAGACAACTATGTTGATAAGAATCAAGAAAGTATAACAAAAAAACCCGAAGTACTAACAGAAGAAAAAGTGGCAGATTCCAAAGCTCTTGTTCCAGTAACAGCTGTGACAACCAAGGCACTCTCAGACATCCTGGTTAACAATCCAGCAAAGAAATCTGAAGTTTCACAGTAGAATTAGGAGACCGTTCTCTAAATCGAGTAGAAGCTCTTGTGGAAGCGGTCAATTTCTTGGACCGGAAGGTATGAACTTTGTGACCTTTTGAGTTTTGAGATATAGAAGCTTTAGTGCACATGGTTCATTATTACTATAACTCACTTTTTATATCCTTCAAAATCTTGCAGATGGCGTGAGGTTAAAATGCGTGCTTTTGATGATGCAGATCATCGAACGTGTGTGGACTTGAAGGTTAGAAATCTACTTTCCATATTCATTTTGAACCTCCAAAGTACCATGCAAATAACCATTATGTTCATACGCATCATGTAAATGTTAATAGTGAATGCAAATTGGTTTTGTTTACAGGATAAGTGGAAAACACTGGCTCACACAGCAAGCATCCCACCTCATCAAAGAAGGGGTGAACTGGTGCCGCAGCATCTATTGGACCGGGTCCTAGCTGCACATGAGTATTGGTCCAACTATCAGATTAAGCATGGCCTGAAGCGTCAGAGTGAACCACTTCGAATACTAATGTAGAGCTTGTTGGCATTTGAAAACTGACATGTGGCGGAAAATGGGATGTATAAAATACAGGGAAATTCTTAAGAAAAAGTATGACAATCGGAAAGGAAATAGGATTGTTCATGTGTTGTTAGTATCATTATTTTGACCCATCGTGTTTTGAGGAATAGGGATTGTAATAGAATCCACATATTGGGAGTTTGATTTAGTTAATATTATTATTTTGACCCATCGTGTTTTGATGACAGAAACTTAATTCTTTTTATTTGTGACTTTTGCATTTAAAATCAGACTATTAGACAATATGGTATGTTTTGTATATTCAAGTGGCAACCAAATGTCCAAGTGCATTCTTTTATTAGACAAAATAGTTATATGAATCTAGCTTCATTAACAAGGAGTTTTATATTCAATATCACAAACAAGATACTTTTTAGACAGCGCATCAAATATTTTTAAACCAAGTAAAATAACAGTAACCAAAACCGTAAAATTTGGAGGGAAAGAGAAAACAAAAGCTGTTCCAATGTTCCTAATTTAAACGAAGATGAGATCCGTTAGAGAATATGCTTTACACATGATTATATGATTAGATTTACTTTAGTTTATGTTTTTATACGTACATCAAAGTAACATGAGTTGGTATATGGTTAATTTCTAAGAGTTCAAAACATTTATTAAATCTTGTACTATAATCTGATTATCATAAAACCTTGAGGTAGTTGTGATTTATCTACAATATTTAATGAATAAACTAACCTCAATGAATCACAAATCAGAATATTAAGTGTATTTCAAGATAGCAAAATGTAAAATGTTAAAATATCTATGAGAAATTTATTTTATTGTTTTCTCAAACTACGAGCAGTAATTAACTAAAATAGATTTTATGTTACATTGTCAAACTACTGAGAGTTTAAATTGAAAAACAAAAACAATAACTGTGATCATAGATTGATATATACATTGAAACACACTACTCCACGTTAATTCCACTGTAATATTTAAATGAGATGTGGATCTAATCTTGGGTGATAGTATAATATTACGGAGTATGTCATTTTCATATGCTTCACGTAATCTATTCAGTTTTCATGTTTTTTGTTAAAAGGAACTCTGAGCTAACATGTTAATCACCTTTTTAACATGGGCATCATTCTCTTTTATAACATACTTCTTCTACAATATGTTCTTTAATCTAGTCTTATCTTGTTTTACGAGTGGTTATAGGGTGTTCAACAACATCAAATACTATTCCTGTTCTATGAGTGCTTATCTTGTTTTAGACTCGACATGTGTATATATCTTCATTAAAAAGTTTGAATGCATTTCATAAGAGTATAAGACTATTCTTTTTTTAAGTGATGGTTGTCTCTTTCGACAAATAAAAACTTTTATTTTCTGTATCTTAGGTTTTTCACGTATGATATAAAATGTTGGTTTGTGGGAGTTTAAAACACACGTAAACGCTAAAAGTGTGTGAGCCTATGAGGGCACACACGGTAAACACGAGAATACGTGTCGAACGTTAATTATACTTGAATATATATACCCGTTAATGCATGAACTTGACCCGATCACCTTGGACGACCCATGGGCTGTTTGGCTTATTGAATGGGTCGGTTTGGGAAGTGCCTTGGGCCTTGTTCCCTTAAACGATTGGGCAGTGGGTGTGTTTGGGTTTTGGCTTGTCGATCAAGTCTTGATCCAAGCAAAGGCGGTTTGTTTTTATATATAAGCAAACACATCCCCACCTCAACCTTATGCAATACACAATACACACTATCCTAAAACTACCCTAAACCGATTATAGTTCCTGCTCAAATTCTAATTCGACTAGCTTCAAAGTCGATTAGGGTTTGTTTGGTTTATTAATGTTCTAAACTTGCATAGTACTTAATCCAAGCGTTTAGAGGTTTATTAGTGTTCTTTACTGCTAGTTCCTGGACTTCGAATAGTAGCAGAAAAGGTTTTATTGTTTCCTGGTCGTGGGTCTTTCTCGGACAGTGAAGCAAAAGTATATCGGACACGTTGTCCGATATCGGATAAAGAAGCAAATAAGCTTCTTGGGTGTTTTGATCTCGGACAGAGGAGGAGACAAGTTCTTGGGGGTTTTTCTTGTTCGTGTTATTCAAGTATTTTCAAGGGTTGATTGTTCATACGTTCTCGACTAGCTTCTTATCGAACATGCTCGTTTTACGTGTTGCGTGTGATACTCGTAGAGGTATCTACTTTAGATACTTTGGGTTTCTTTTGGTTTTCTTGTTCGTTCACTTGCGTTCAATTGCCATCAAAGGTTAGTTTTCATTTTACCTTTTATTATTAATTGTTTATTAAATATGTGTCAACCTAATTGCATAACTAGATCCATATTCCATTGCATACTCGTTTGCGTTACTTGGCTAACTAGATTCTAAAATCCCAACGGTGGCATCACGAGTCGTCTCGTTTTGCGATTATGGGTTACACATTTCTTTTAATAAACATGTTTAAAGGTTGCATGAAATCTAATTTAGTTATTCGTTTTATTTTGTTTTGACAACTATATGCAATATTGTCAAATTATTAATAAAAATAACAAGACACACACAAATTAAATTAAATTGTTGATTAGAATTAATTTGTTAATTGGAATTAAATTTGTTAATTAGAATTAATTGTTAATTAGAATTATATTGATAATTAGAATCACATATTGTTTATTAAATACATAAAATAGCGTACTTACTTGTTAATTAGTTTGCCATGCTTTTTATGTGTTTTCCGGCCATAAGACCTACTCAATTGCTTTTTGTGATGTATAGGGCAATTTAGGTTTCGTACCTTGTGACGGTCTTATGGTTCTCCTTTTGAGGAAGACTACGCAGAGAACTCGGAACAATATGTGTTAATATATTGATGTTTATGCTTTTATGTTTGTGATTCCATTATGTGTATTATTGTTACTTTCTTTGACACCTAATTGTATGCAATATGAAATAATACATATCGTAACCATAACATTAATATTGGTCTTTATCTACACGCCTAAATATCATGCTCATTGTGACCTGCTATTTGATTCGTGTTTAAAAATATTTTTGTTAAATAAAGTGACCTAAACTATTGAAACAAGTTTTTCATGAATTTAAAAACTATACGCTATGGACACTTGGGACGCACGACTCACCCACTAGAACAAACTATAAAGGGGTTTAAGGAGGTGTCTTGTGATCACACCGAAAGGATTTCGGTTATTGCTTGTTGACCGGTCCTCGCCTCCCTGTGAGTTCGATTGAGCTACCGTGAACCATGATGATCACTCTGTTGTCATTACTAAAAGTTTTAAAATAAGTGTTACAAAGTTGTTTTGCATGCTTCTTTGTACACCGACCTTTACCACATTTATTTATGTGCATACCTATTTGTTAATTTTAAGTCTATGTCATCCAACTATGAACACGTGCATTTGGATTGACTTCTCTGGTCGGACCTCGGGGCCTTTCCAACCCATGGTGATTATTTTGCTTAGGTCGACCTTTGGTTATTTTTACGTTCATACTTGGTCGACTTATTTCGAGTTGGCTTGGTGGGACCTTGAACCCGAGGCATAAGATGAGAACTAAACATGTATGTTCATGACATTATTACTTGTCTACTAATGTCTTGATCGGTCTCATAAATTTAAGAGTTGCATTATGCAATTAACGCCGTAAACACCTCTTGTCCTATTTTTTATGCACTTTGGTCGGACATCCGTAATTAAGTGGAAGTGCAAGATGGATCTTAGTTTTAATTAGTAATTAATTGGGTAGTTAATTCTTTTAAGAATGTAATTATCGAAAAATACTATAATTGAACTTTCTATGTTCTGATCAATTGTGTTATTGCAACATAATTCGTAAATAAAGTTGTTTTTCTTTGAAAGACAAACTTAGTCTCTTTTCCTAGTAAGAAGAGTGAGAGTTATTCATATCTTTTCTCTTTAGTTGACAAACTAAGATAGGATTACAAATTGAAAAACTCATTTATGATCTTTCATTACCCTTTTGTGGTCTAGAAATAATTGAAAGATAGAATATTTTGTGTACCTAGAAAACATTTTGTTTATAGCTACCAAAATAAATGACATCCTGCACTTGTCACGATCTATGAGTTTAAACCGCAAAGAGTAAAGAAATTACCAGAATATTCGCTAGGTAATTTTCTTGGACTTTTATTATTCCTAAAGTGCTAAATACTCTTGGGGCTATGTAGACGATAAAGGAGGAATTGCATGCTAAAGATTCAAGTTAATTGAATGTAAGAATGGCTGGTCCATTATCTACATATACTCTGTTCAATACCTAAGTAAATTGTTACTCGTAGGCATTCGAAGAGAATAGGAAAGTATATAAAATCACTATATGTTATCTACTGGAAATGTAACACTTACAATGTCCAGTGGGAGCAATTGCATTTTATAACTGAAATAACATTCCTGTAATGCTGTAAATTTCAGTGGGAGCTACGGTATTTATTTCCTTGTGAGTCACCCATATCATTTCAAACTTACTTTGAAATAATTAATTACTTTTCGAATATGAGCGACCGTTGCTTAAAGGAAAATTTCATTTTATTTTATAAGATAACTCGTTACCTTCTCTTTGTTGCTCTCTAAAGCGTTATCTATAGAATAATAATCCACAATTCCTTGTTAAAGGTTATGGTTCTAAAACTACTTATAATATCTATGACATTATCATATTGTTTACACAAAACAATCACATGTTGTTTGTTTTCATAATATGATGTTGTGCCTTACACAAGTGGGAGAAATCTCAAAGTGTGTGGAAGGAACAACAATATTATTGGTATCTCTTGACCGCAAGGTAAGAAAACTAATAATTCTACTAAGACTTAAACACGTTAGATGTTTATTGCCCTACTACATGTTAATAAGAATTATACTAGGACTTAAACATGCGAGATGTTTGTTGCCCTATTACATTCTAAGAATGATTCTACTAGGACTTGAACACACAAGATGTTTGTTGCCCTACTACATTCAAATTTTGTGATATAGTGTAAAGATACTTCAACATTTGACTACATGTTTTAGTCAACATAATTATGGTTATATGATAATGATCATAATTATGAAGTATAAAATTAACTTGAAATTACTATAGAACTCAAGAGTTTGCGTTCGTGATTGCTTTTGCTAATATAATTATGCTAACATGCTAAGACATAATTATAAAGTCCTTGAATTAATCAATGACTTATAACATAAAGTATATATAGTATAATTGTTATGTCTTCTAGCTAACACATAAACATAAAGCCTTTGAATTATTCAAAGACTTATAATGTATTATTGAAATGTTCTGTTTTCTTGTAAACACATGAACATATAATTCTTGAACAATTTTGTCTTCTTGTGAACACGTGAACATAAGGTTCTTGTATTGTTCAATGAATATACATTATTGCATGCACTTGGTTTGTAAATACTTATATGCAATTTGGCTCAACCCAATTGACAAGTATTTGGTCCAAAGAGAATTAAGTTATCTATGGAATTATGATATAGTTTCACAATTTACGCATAGAATACCACTTCATTATGGTATGTCTAATGTGTTCGATCAAACCTTATTCATATTGTTTGGTTCATGATAGCTTTAATTGCTCTACCTCCAAAACATATCAAGGTTAGAAAATTGAGTGTGTCATGGATACACTCAATATAGTTCAAACCTATAAGGTATTTAAGACAATCCATAACTGAAAACCCTAATTCATTAGGGATTTTAGGTTTTCCACTCAAACATATTGAATCCTAAATCCTTTTGAATTTTTGATTCATCTTTAGTTTTGGTGTTCTTCCAGTTAATGAAACACAAGCTGTTGCTAGAAATTTTGGTTAAAGAGTGATACGAAATTAGAGTTTTCCTATAAACCCTAATTTGAGTTGTTGGAAGGAATTTCATTATGTATTAATTTAAGTTCGAATTTGTTAAATCTTATGAAGCATTTTATTAACAAATCTAGAGATGAGAACTTGAAATGTATTTTGTAGTTCCCAATAAAGAATAATTTATTGTTCCTTAAATACTTAATATTTAGAGAACTGACTCTACTTACAAAAGTAAGTGGGAGTATATAAATATCTCAAAGTTTTTGAGAACAAAATACTTAACTTTCTAAAGTCCACTTATTAATGTCATACTAAGGTTAAACATGTAAATGTCGACTAAAGTATAATGATTACTCTCATTCATAAATCAGAAAGGATGCCTCATCACTTGAATGATATTTTTAATATCAATGCTGAGGGATATAAGTTAGAATATTATTTTAAATCAGCTAACTACTAAAATACATTATCACATCCTGAATCTGATAAATGTTTTTAAACTATGAATGACAAGATGCAGTTCTTAAAAGGCAAATCGAGTTTTGAGCTTGATTGTTATTTCGCCTATCAGTTAACCTATGAGGTTGGAATGAGTTTCTTTTGAAGAAAGGCTCACAAGGACAAAATTGTATACATGTTAATACATAACATTTAATAAGAAGTTTTAATCATACTTAAGCAATTAAGCGTGATTAGATTTTCTTATATGTATACACGCATTAATTATATAAAGATAATTAATTATCATACATGATTTCTTGTATATGGAATATGGCAATTAAGATTTTATAACTCTTTCTTTATGATTACCTTTGCGAGGACGGTGTGTAATCAAAAGCGTTATGAATCTATATAATCTTTATGTAGTATACAAATTTAAGTAATCCAAGTTTGGATTGGATCATGCATCTAAGAGCTGAGATTTTGAATTTAATTACAATATGATTCTGATTGAATTAAGATAACTCTTGAGTACATCTGACATTAAGTGGGAGCATTGTGTTTATCCTTTAAATTCCCATGTTGAAGATATCATTCCATTTAAGCTAGATATTAATCCTTAAGCTTGAAATGAAACTTCACTTGGAATTTATGGAATAAAACAAACAACCTTGAAATTAATGTTTATATGGAATAAACAAATGCGGAAAATTAAGTCTGACGCAAATGCAATATATCATTCAAGCAAGTCTTAAATGATATATTTCACTTGGAATAATTTATTACATGGATGGAAACTTTATGTTTTAACTAAGGATTTATCATGAATATATTATATTGTGTATAGGACTAGTTGTTACTTTTGTACAAGAACAAGTATAAGCTGACAACAACAATATCTAATTGAGAGTGTTTAGATTATTGTTAATATAGATGTTTACGAATTATAAAGCATATTGTTGTATAAGTACAAATGATGCTAGAGGATTATTAATACTAGTTGTAGTAGGATTTCATCTTTTATGATAAATTTGCTAAATAGTTATGCTCAACATAGAGCATTGTTGCATTACACATTAAGGAATGAGAATACTTTACACTTTTAGAAACTGTAAAGATGACTGTCAGTATGTCGTTGATTTCTAATACCTCATGTAAGGTAGGGCGACATCTCCATACTATAACTCTTGTAATAGTATGAGCATATGAGATAAGACACTCATCTTATATTTAAAATCTCTCACTATAAGTGATATTTTGAAATAAGTATTCGGAAAGTTTACTCAGGTGACTATTTAGTTTTTCTTTTAAAGAAAGGTTGAGAATGTTAGAAACATTAGGCTTCAACTTACTAAATTAGTTTCATGCATATCTGTTTTAGTATTTGGATAATTGGGATTGAAAGAGAATTTTTACTTTATGATGAATAAAGATACTTGGTATTTGTTATTCGTTCATTTAATAATTGTTATCCTATATTTGCATGTTTAATCCTTGAATGATTTTATTGTTCTAAATATGTCCATTGTCGGTTAACAATATGGGAATATTGTTATGTAAGGTAAACGTGAGTGTTGGTTATAATTCTAATGAGAATTTGGATTGTTCCCGCCAAACTCATATGTATTCACAAGGGATGCATATTAGATACCCCAACTTTCAAACATTTACTTTTGGATCCTTTTCATAAGTAAAAATTGAAAATGATTTGTTAAGATCGTCCTTAGACTTGAGATGCAAGCAAGTTCTGTTATGTGTGGATATTACTTTTTGTAAATATACGCAAAACGCTATCTGAATAAGGTAGTTATAAAGGCCATATTTTGGAGTGATGTGAAGCAGCATTCACAACACTTGTAGTCAATAAAGGATTTGTTACTCCACTTGATATGTGCAGAAAGATACCATGGCGCCTCTCCAGATTTAATCAGATAATTGTTTGGCCAAACCCAAAGGGTAATGCAAGATGATTTTTGATTACATTTGGTATATCTGAATTAAAATTTATAACGAGATTCTAAATGGTTAAACTATATGGAATGAGTTCGGATCCATATCCATGGTTTAACGGAAAAGATGATTAAAAGCAAGACATTAATAACCATGCTACTGAGAAGATTTTATGAAACTATATCTCAGACACTTTTAGTTAAAAAGCGAGTGAGAGCGTTGCTAGGCGTTTCCGTCGTTAGTTTTGTGTGTCATTCGACACTCCAACTCCAAAGTGGGAGCTGTTATTTTGTGAGAGTTTAAAGCACACGTAAACGCTAAAAGTGTGTGAGCCTATGGTGGAACACACGATAAACACGAAAATACGTGTCGAACGTTAATTATACTTGAATATATATACTCGTTAAAAAACTCGAGAACATAAATTTATTTTTATTTCTTCTCACTTCTTCTCTCTTCTTTTCAAAAAAATATAACTCGAGAACGTATTATAGTTTAAGCGAATAGCAACAATTTTGTTTAAAAGCCTTATTTTTATAAGTAAAATCCAGAAAAATCAATAAATGTCATACACTTTCAGTGTTCAAATATACACTCATGTTTGTGAGTATTCTTTGGGCTAAACCCTTTTATTTATCTTTCATTTTAAAACTTAACTAGCTTGTTTCTTGGTGTTTGAATCTACGCAAGGTTTTTAGCCCGCGCTTCGCAGCGGGGTGTTTGCATACAAAAGTATTATTCAACGTTCGAGCTAAGTGTGTTACTATTAGATATGTTTAATATTTTAAGCGTGAACAATATAATTAAGCGGTCGCGAATTTACAAAAAAACATGTTATCAATCCTTCGCTGCGTTGCGTTTTATATAGACATCTTAATTAAAAATGATAGAATGTCGTCGTTATTTAACAACCGTTAAGTAACAGTCGTTAGTAGGACTATTTGTGTAACGAAGATCTAACATGAAGGACCAATTATGCAAAAAAAATTTACATCGTTAGTCCCTACATGACCTATTTTGCAACGCAAGTTAAGCCTCAGGGACTCTTGTCGCATTTTCGTTTTCTTAAAAAGTATTTTAAAAAAAAAACTAACGACCGTTAGTAGATAACGGACGTTAATTAACATAGTTAGTCCCTACAGGACCTATTTTGCAACGCAAGTTAAACTTCAGGGACTCTTGTCGCATTTTCATTTAAAAAAAACTAACGACCGTTAGTACTAATGACCGTTAGTACTGTACATTCTACTGTTTACCCAGGCCCTTAGCAAAAAAAGGATTGCCCCTAGCAATCCTGCAAGCCTAGTTTATGCATACAAGACAAGATGCCATTGCTTGGTGGATGTCGCTTGTTAGCCTATATCATTATACGGCCCAAGCCCATCTTAGCCCATTTCTAGAATATCTGACTTGTGGTATATAGTTGGCATGTAATCATGTATTGGATGACAATCAATTACAATCAATCAATAATAAACATTATCCCACATTATACCTTCCTACATGGTTTTGAGCACCAAACCTAAACGCTTGGATCCTAAAACCATTCGCCGCTTCCTCACCACGGCTACATCTTGGGAGGTTCGGAGGGCTCACCATCTTTCTCTTCACCTACATCCTCATTTTCATTATCATTTTCATCCTCTCAATCTTCTACATCATCCTCATCTACATCATCTTCATCATCTTCTTCTTCCTCATCTTCTTCTACATCGTCCTCATCATCTTCAACCCCGTCCTCATCATCCTCACTATCATCACCTTCTTCTTCTTCTTCTTCTCACCATCACCACACTTCTCACCATATTGTTACCGCTTGCTCATCGCTTCTCCTTCCCAACCCTCTCAATCATCTCCAACACGACTTTCAAAAAAAAAAAAAAAAAAAAAAATCAACCCCGATATCTGATATGAACAACACTTGCGTCTTGATCTGGGTTTCGTCTTCGTTAGATTCATGACCAGTCTACCGATTCGTTTAGAGCATATTTAATTGTTTGGTTGCTTCGGTACATTAGAAGATCAGAACTCGAACAACGTCGACATTATTGCCGGAAAAAGAAAGTGTAGTGGTGGCTGTTCTTTTCTTTTTAAGAGAGAGAATGTGTGTATTTGTGTTTTGTGTTTGTGTGAACTGTAAAGCATCTTTAACTTTGATAAAGTTAAAAAAAAAAGGAAAATTGTTATTTATATGTCGAATCCAGGTATGAATTCGAGACGACTTTTGTTGGTGTCGAATCCAGAGTATCAAATCCGAGACGACTTTTGTTGGTGTCGAATCAGGTATCAAGTCCCGAGACGACTTTTGTTGGTGTCGAATCAGGTATCAATTCAGACGATCAAAAAAAAAAAAAAAAAAAAAAAAATCTCCTTTCAACCTCTATTGTTTTCTCACACGCCACGCCTTCTCATCCGCTCACCTTCATCGACACTTTCCTCACCTCCATTCTCTATCCTAAAAAAAAAAAAAAAAAAAAAGTAGTGGATCTTTATGTTTTCTATGGAAAACACGCCCGTTGTTTGGAAGGTTCTTTGGGGTTGAAGTTTTAGAACCAACTTTCGTTTGGGTTATATTGTTTGTTTGTTTTTCTACTCGGTCAAACTTTCGCGATTTCGCTTTCTGACTACGAGAGTGTTAGCCTATATCATTATACGGGCCCAAGCCCATCTTAGCCCATTTCTAGAATATACCGACTTGTGGTATATAGTTGGCATGTAATCATGTATTGGACTGACAATCAATTACAATCAATCAATAATAAACATTATCCCACATTATACCTTCCTACACCGCTAGCAAAAACAGGAGTGCCATGAAGCAACATTCATAATTGTACTTTTAATAGATGAGATGATGTATAATGCTTGAAAAATCTAACCTATTTCAGTTATGGGTTTCTTGTCTACACTTTTGGGCATTTGTTTAGCTATATATATAAAGAATGTCGAGTCAATTAATATCAAAATGATGATCAATTATGGTAATTTTAGAGATGAATAATGTTCATTAAATGCATTTTTGATTTAGAATGAAATTTTGTCTTTATTAATTGCGCTCAATTGTTTGCTTGACAAGAGAGATTAGCAAAACTCTTGGTTATTGATGAAGTTACGTTTTAACTAAACAAACCCAAAGTCCGAAAAGCCTGTTTGTGCTTTTGTTGCAAGTTCGAAAACATCTGATCTCATGCCAATCGTTTGCCCGGTCGGTAGAGATTAGCAAAACCCTTCGGTTATTGATGAAGTTACGTTTTAACTAAACAAACCCAAAGTCTGAAAAGCCTGTTTGTGCTTTTGTTGCAAGTTCGAAAACATCTGATCTCATGCAACGAACAATTGTCGATTGACTAGATTCGCGTAAAGTTCAAATCATAGAACACCAACGAAAACCGTATGAGAAAGTAACAACAAAAGGAAAACCAATGAAATCCTTAACTCAAGAATGGTAAAAACAAGTAAAATATGTTCAATATGTTCATCTCAAAGTTATTTGTAGAATGCGATGTATGTTTATATGCATGTACTGTATCTTTTTTGTCCATTAAACCCTATCAAAGTTATAATTTACAATCAAATCCCGGTTTTCTTCTTCTTTTGTATCTATCTGATTTGAGTTCTTCCCAAAGACCACAGCCCAGTGTCCTTTACAGCCTGAAAATGCAACAAAATCATCAAAATCTCAATCCTGTTACACTAAAGATATCCACTTTTAACACAAACAATGAACGGAAATACTTACTGGAGACTTCACTGATGGGAAGACATTCCAAAACCTCAAAGTTTCATCCCCAGCCCCTGTAACTATTGTCTGACCATCCGGTGACATTGCTAAGTACAACACTCTCATGCTATGTCCCGTTAAAGTAGCAACCTGTTACAGAAACCGTTAATAACAGCCTTAAACACATGAAAGAAAAGTGTAAAGAGTTAAAGACGAGTGATATGTACCTTAGATAATGTCGGATATTTCCACACCATAATCTGATTCTGGGAGTACCCATGAGTGCTAACCAATTCATTTACATTTTTGCTCCATGCTAAATTACACACTTGGCTCCCAGTGTCAACATGGTTCAGTTGGTTGCCGTTTGCAGTGTTCCAAAAGCGAATGCACCGGTCAGCAGTGCCGCCACCAGAGACCAGAAGGTTGCTTTGGTGAGGTGACCATGCAATGGCTTTCACTGCGGCTGTGTGCTCGGTCAGTTTAGAAGTGGCTGTGTAGAATGCTGATTCCAAACTAGTAGCTGATTGTCGTTTCCACGGATGCTAGTTCTCTATCATCATGAGACCATTTAAGTCCACATACCTAAATAAAGCGGTAAAACACGAGTTAGATTACTAAAGCTTACAGGTATCATTATTTAACGTAACGTACTACTAAATGGAGATTGGCTTAAACAAACAGAAGTCGAGGGTTTTGAAATATTTCCATAAATGGTAGGTTCATAAAGCTCAAATCTTAATTTGCGGGTACCACTAGCTATAAAATGTACAATGAAGCAAAGAGAAGTTACAACTCTCAAAAGGTTCTTTGATCAAAATTTAATTCTTACACTTATCCTTTAAAGCTAGATTGGATTCATAAAGCTCGCATATGTATCAAATGGGTCCCGTTCAATGACAATACTATAAAATGGAAACAGCACAAACGAAGGAACTTGGCTTGCTAACTTGTTACACATATCAACAAGAGATGCATTAGATTCATAAAGCTCACGTTTATATCTTAAGGTTCACTTATTGCGATAAAGATATAGTGTATGATGAAAAACAGATGAAACTTGAGGCTTTAAAATTCTCATGTTCACCTCTGATTTATGGGCAACAAGATGCTAAACAATTAACAATACCCATATCTATAAAAGATATATTAGATTTATAAAACTCGCATTTTGATGAGTCCCGTTTAATGCTACTATCAGATGAAAATGGCGTAATCAAACAAAACTAGAAGTTGAAGCTGTACAGATTTGATTAAGATTTTAAGTTTAACCTCTGATTTATGGCCAACAAGCTTGCTAATGTAGTCACTCGGGACACGAAGATCGTGTTGAAGAATGTTACGATCTCTGCTTCCTGAAGACAATATGCGTGAGCTCCATGCTAACACACCAGTTCTTGTTTGATGTCCACCCATGGTTCGAACCTTTTTGCACTGTGTCCCATCCCAAACCTATTAAAACAGAATATTCTCATTTGTTGAATATATTATGAAAAAGAGAACAATGAAAATGGTAGCTTAACGAAAACCGTACCTGAACTTTCCCAGCACTAGTACCCACCGATATATAAGACCCCTCTTTGGTCCACTGAACTGAGCATACCCCATCATTAGGCCCCAAATCACATAACTTGGTCACCTGAGAACATCAAAGATCATTCTCAAATGTAAGTAATTGTAACACCTTTTCTCAATTAGCAAGAGAATCAAAATGTAAGACTCACTTTACTGGTTGTTGCGGTCCATAAATAAACACAGCTGCCTAGTCCAACTGCAAGTACATTCTGTGATGACCAATCCACAAGGTTCAAGTAGAAGTCGTCCTGAAGCGATGGTGCATCCAAAACCTGAAGTACATGAAAAAGTAACCATTAGTTATACCATACTTGCTTAATTGTCCATACATAAAAAATGTAGCCTATTTACTTCAACACATTTTATAATTTACTAAGGACCTTCTTTATCATTCTCCCATAAATACATACCGACTGTGTAAGCTAATTCATGAGAAGCATTAGATACTATGCTCTTGTCAACGAGCTTTAATTGCATTTTAGTCATATCATCCTTTATTATCTATCTACTAATACACATGCTATCTAACTTAAAGAACCTTCTTTATCATTCAATACACATACTGATTACAAGCAATGATATTGTGCTAGCTAACCAGCTTTAATCGCAACTTTATGGAACCGCAACTTTTATCTCATTTAGAGCACATTTCTACCTAACAAGCACAAATCCAGCTTTTATCCCATTTAGAGCACACTATACACATATGGAAGCTAAGTCATAACAAGCATTTGATGATGTTCTCCTGCTAAAAAGCTTTAATCTCATTCATAAGCCTAACAACTACAAGAGCAACTATGAAACACATAAAGCACAAATCCATCATTCAAAAGCAAAACCGCAAATTAGTAGCTCACAAGTCACAAATTCAAACTTTGACCAAATACTTAGAAAGTCGAAATTAGGATCTTAACGAAACACACAAACCACGAATGCATCAATCAAAAGCAAATCCCAGTTCAAGTATTCAAAAAATCACACCTTTACTATAATACAACCAAATCTCAAAAAATAGACAAAGTCAAAATTAATATTATACCTTATGAGGTGTTTTAGGCACCTTTCTCGGCGGCTTAGGTGGAGTCACATTCTCCAACCCCGCACCATTATCCATACCCAAAATCGACCCAGAATAAGGCGATGGCAAACCAGAACCCGAACAACCCGATCCAGAATTATCCGTCTTAAACCTCAAAATATTCCTATTAGGACTCCCACACGGCGATCCAGAGCCACCTTTAGTCCCACCTGCATTACCAAAAAACCCAAAATCAGAACCAAACAATTCACATCTCAATAACCTCGAATAAACCTCACTATTCCCCCCTTCTTTCCCACTAGGAGAACCACAAGACCCTTTATCCGATAACCCAAAAGCGTGCAGCCTCGAAGAAGACCGACACGGAATAAACCTATCACTCACAGCCCCACCAGATTTGGACAAAGGGGAGGAGGATAGATTCGATATGGTTCGAGGGACATTGTTCTTGGAGATGGGAAGACATTGTTCTGATCAAAGGCGAAGGAGACCCGACACCGGTGTTTAACCGAGAGATGTTTCGGACATGCCCGCTGGTAGGTTTATACCACTTTTCGCCTGTTTGAGTCCATTTTTAAATATTTTTTGGAGGATAAATTATGGGTGTTGTGTATAATGTTAAGGAAAGAAATCTTGGTGAAGAAATTAGGGGGTTTTGATATATGGAAACTGGGTTTTAACGGTCGGATTATTGGGCTTTTTATGGGAAAAAATAGTGAGAGGGTTTGAGTCTAACGGTCATTTGTGTAAGAGAAGGTAAGTGGTAACTACTAACTAGCCGTTGGAGCCTTATACGGATTACGTGTTGGTCGCGTGCTTTGCACGTGCGATTAAGGAAAAAATGAATTTAGTGACGGGTTTTGCTATTTGTAGCCTAGCTCGAAGGGAAGGAAAGAGCGCTATAAGAAAAGAGTGTCTCGAGAATCTTTTGATTTTTAGAAGCAGAGAAAGTATTCGATGCATGTTAAGTTTAAAAGTTTAAAATACGGAATATGTAATAAGGGATGATACATTTATTTAGTTGAGAGTAGTTAAATTCGGATATCAAATGATTATTTTAAAAATATAAGCAATTTATGCATATCGAATTTCTTACGTAGCAACCTTAACTCTTAAATTAGTTACTAGTTATAAGTTTTGTGTTTGGGTTTACACATTAATCAAATTTATTTTATAATTTTTGGTCAATATAAGGAAATATAAGAATTGGTTGTATTTAATGTTTTTTAGTTGTAATATAATTATAGCTAATAATAATAATTAGTATTATTTGGTGAAAAGGGTGAAAATATATTATTATCGGAAAAACTTACAACAACTAAAAACATTCACACTTAAATGGACACACACACATATATTATATCTTTGGCCAATTTTTTAATTCGACTTTTAATTGTTCAATAAGAATCTCGATTTTGGCGTGTTAACATAGAGCAACTTGATTGACTCAAAAAATTTCTCATTAAAAGTGTTTCAAGAAAATACTTCCAAAATGATGTAATCAATTATATAAAATATTAATACGCTTTTTGTGTTTAACTTATTATTTAATTTACCGTGCAATATATTACTGTTAAGTTTTAATTAATGAAAACATTTCTAGAAAATGAAAATAAAATTTATTGGATTAAAGTGAAATAATTCAATTTTCGTCTAAAACTACGTGTAATTAACAGTGAATATTTATTATGAAATGAAAGAAATAACTTTTTGTCGTAATTAACAATGAACATTTATTATGAAACAAAAGAAATACAGTAACTTTTTGCCTCAATAGTTTTTTCAATATTTTTGTTTCCATGTCACTTGATGAATGAGAGTAGCAAAACCACTCATACTAATATCATTTTATATGGTAAAAGATATCTCGAAAAGTTTTTAGTGGCTAAACTCATTCGAAATGCTCATACGAGTTGATGTATTTCTCGTGACAGTAGCTCAATAAATGAGGAGACAAGTAAACTAACGCGGAGATCATGAATTCAGATATCATTTGTATCTCTATTTGGTTATGATGTTATGCGATTTATATATTACTACATGTTAGTTGTGAGACTGGTTTGTATTTGACTAGCAGCATATCGATTTCCAATTTTTAGAAAGAAAATTACAATGGCTGTATTTTAGAGAATGTTATTTGTTTACGTTATAGTTTTATTTAATTAAGATTTTAGGTTGAACATAAGATGCCTTGGGAAGTTAGGCGTGGAACGTGAGAACAAGCTTTGAAATATGAACTGTAGCATTTGACTTGATGACTTGCACTTATCTTTATCGTCCCTAATAAAACTGGGTTGTCTGGTTTGGTTCAACATACCGTCCTCATTTGCTTTAGAAGGAAAGAAATGGCTTTATATGACAGCTAGTGATGAACCAACATACTGTCACTCTCTTCACATCTAAAATAACTTTGATTCTATTATCAAAGACTTAAGGAACGTACATGCTAAAGATCAACAATGATAAAGAAGCGGTTTTGTAGTCATGTACCATTCCTGAGAATTTAAAGCAGAGTCAGGATATTATGATTCGTGGAGAAGGAGTTGTATTCCATCTATAAGATAGAGTATAAGAAGAGTTTAGAGCCTAGAGCCATGAAAAATCTTCCTCAATTATGACACAGAAAATGGAAAATGAAATCGGCTGAGAAGGGATTATTATTGCAGTTAGTAAGACTATGTTTATCAGTTAATATAAGTACAAAATAATATTTTTTTAATCTTACCATCCAATCTCTCCTTCCAATCTAAATCATCAAGAACCCAAGTTTCCAACCTACAATCTGCCACGTGTCAATGTTTTAATGGCTATTTGCTTTTGGTTTTTTTTTATAAATACTTATTATTTTATAAATGAATTGATTGGTTGTATGTATTGGTTGAATTGGGTTGTTGATAAATGGTAAAAGATATAGATGGGTTATATGTATTGGTTGTGTAGGTGGAGGAAAGAAAATAATATTTTATTAAAAGATTGGGTTGTGATAGATTGTTGATAATGTCCTTGCATAAGATCACCCAGATCTGTAATAGAGTCATAAACTCATAACAATAACCATGACGCCGTCTTCCTCAGAATTCTTTAATACACACAGATCAGCTAAAAATGTCTGTCAACATACCATATGCATACTCTCTCTCGAGAATCCAGAATCACAAACTTACGCGCAGAGATATAGGCATGAACCATAAAGTTAAGGAGAAAATAACATCAATTAGCCTAGAGTATTGTCTATTCAATTACTCAGCATAAACAACATTCAGGGGATACATGTTTAGTACCACCAAGACTACAATCAATCAGCCTTCCTGATGGACATCACCTAATTTTAAAGTGCCACCAACCAAAACTAAAATGTGTACTTTAACTGGTATTGACGAAGCCAATCTTCACCTTTCTCATTATAATCCGTCCTATTAAAAACTTGTCGTGAGAAATGCTTAGTTGATGCAAAGGAAGAGGCCCCACGCCACGCATCAAGGAACGAGTCTGATGCTCTCAAGATTTTTATAGGGGTCCCACATTGCATGATCATACAAATTCCAGCCTCTAAACGTTCACTCATACCAGGGTAAAGACAGCTCCCGCCAATTATGAGGATTGAATTGGTCAAACACTTGCTCTCTTCCCACAGTTTGACTACTGGAATTCAGCCTCCGTATTGATACACCCACCATCTCATCTAACCCTGCCTGATCGATGCCAATTAAGTTCGGGTGAAAGAGAATCTCGGGGCATCTGAATCGTTCTACACCAATTAGTATCTAGAAATCTTCCTTTGTTAGAGGACGGAAGCGTGGTGGTTCTGTACCGAGGAGCCAGCTTCTGATTTTGGAAAGAATGTTGGGTCTATTTCCTGTCGATATAGGGACATTTATGTTACTTGTATATATTAAAGGGTAAAATGAAATAAAGAAAAGTTATTGGCATAAATTACCGAAGTACTTTTTCATTTTTCCTGTTTTGGTCATGATACTTTTGGTACATCTTAGTCACTGAAAGATGATTTTGTGTCCCGTTTGGGTCATTTTGTAACCCGCAGTCATAAAATTTTCATACAAACTTTATCATTATAACTACCATAACATTTGTGTACATAAATTGAACATTAATATAAAAGAGATCATTTTTGGAAGACTGGCCTTTATTTTTTTTTCACCTAACAGGGACACAAAGCCATCTTTTAGTGGCTCAGATGTACAATCATTAATCAAAAGGTAAAAGAAATGAGCAAAGTATATTGGTATTCCTTATACAGAAAGTGAATAACCCAGTAAAGCAAACTAACCCGGAGTTTAGAAGCAACTCGAGCCAGCTCTGTCTCATCCTCATTGGGTCCTTCATCCTCGTCATCATTGTCTTTGCTCATTTTTTTATACAATTGCCAATCTTCATCTTTGATTCCAAATGTATCCTCACCTTTCCCTCTGTCAAACGCTGCCGTTGCCAAGAGCGCATCCTTTCCTTTTGGGCAGCATTCAGTCTCTCCCTCGACCTACACCTCCAGACACATTGTTTTCATTGCCATTGTTTCCATTTGTCTTTTGTCGCTTTCGCTGGTCAACTTTCTCAGAAAGATCTTTGTATTTGACCCGCAATTGTTCCAAGTAAAGCTCCGGGTTCTCACTACAAAATCAGAAAGAAAAGTTCAATTCATCACATGTTCTCTGATTATGAAGTATGAAGAAACAAAACCTAGATATTCATAGAGAAAACATACATGCGTCTTTGTTCTTCTTCTTTGTTAAGCCTTTCACGTTCTAACTCTTCTTCAAAACGCTTATGTTTAGCTTTTTGTCGTCCTTCTGAGGTTGTTTTAAGAAATAGTTGTCTCTTCTTTTCCTTGACCTATTAAGCAAATCATGATATTCAAATCTTATATAGACTTATATAGGTATGGATTACAGAGAAAGCACATAATATTATATCTGCTTTAAATATTATTATTAGAAGTTACTGAATTCTCTATGTACAAATATTACATATTAAGCATAATAGAAGCTCACTAAAACCTCAAATAATAATATAAAAACAAGATATATCAAATAGTTATGTGGAGAAACAGTTAGTAAACTGATTCATATTTTCAAAAACAAGATTTGCGCTATTAAAAATTATATTAATAAAACTTTGGTTCCGCTGTAATATCCATTCAATTCCACGATGGAATGGGATAAAATGAGAAATGATATATCCTCCAACAAATGTGCCTAGTGTCACGTGAAATGAAATAGTGTGACAAAGTGGGCCCTTTTCTAGATGTCATGGATTCATGCCATGTGCCGTTTGGCACAGATGTAAACACATTTGTAAGAGGACGTATAATTTCTCACAAAACATCTTAGCCATGAAATTAAAATTAACCAAATTGTGTGTGCTATGGAGTTAAGCTGCAATTGCATAGAATACCTGCTCTGGTGTTAGCATGTTGTCAGGGATATCAATGAGGGTAAACTTTTCTGCGATAAAAACATCCGGCTCAATTTCCTCTTGCCCCCCTTTAGCTTTCCGTAACGATTGTGTTACTTTGACAATGGCAGATTCAATTTCTTGCTTCGACACATAACCAGTTTCAGACAGAAAAGATTGCACATCACTTCCATTTACATTTCTCAGTTGGTGTATAAGAAATTCCAGCCCCTTTAGTTCATTTTCTAATTCATTAATTTTTGAAGTTTTTTTAGCCTCAGCCATTTCCCGCAACCTTTGACCTTGTCTTTCCTTTAAAGCTGCTTTCCTAGCAACCTCCTCTTCTGAAGGCGGCTCTTCAACTGGTGCTGGGGTCCATGGAAGTTGCCAACACCTCGTCTTTTCTTCAGCTTCTTTCGCCCTTTCTGTAATTTTTAAATAAAATTAAAACTTCATTAAAATAAATGTAGAATAAATAGTGTAATACCTGAAATAGTTTGACTTCAGAAGCATAATCAAGGGTGATGTAACAATGTTCCATCTTCAAATCTTCTACTTTCTCCCATGTAAGCCTTGACCTGTTTTAGGCATTTAAAAAAAATGTCAAATATACCCTCGGATGTTCGAAAATGGTTTCAGAAAAATAGGGTAGTCTCACATGTGATGAGGGTATTTAAGTGAAAGAAGTTGCTTTAGGTAGTCGGTGACATGATATCCGCCAACATTTGTACGACAGCATGCTTCATAAACAGGTTCTCCATTGATAAACTGAAATAATAATCAACAAGTACATATATACAAACATCAATAATATATTAATGTATCTGCCTAAACTTTAGTACTAAGAAAGATGGTAGACGGATACAATCAGAATGACATATAAAAAGCATAAGGATAAGTTGCATACAGGGATGACATGGCTAGTGTTAAATCCTGAGCATATTGCAAGACCATCCTTATCACAAATCCCACGTTGTTGATTGTATGTATAGCTGAACGCAGCATCAACACCAAAAGCTGTGAAACGATGTTTGTTAAGATATACTAAAACAAAGCAAAGTTGAGCACATATAGACTATATATAACTAAAGACAACAATGTTAGAGAGCATAAAACACGATTATTAGGCTAAAACATCAGCAGAATGTGCTTGGTGAAAGTATACCTATAGAAGGAACCCCGTATGTGTCAAATAGAAGCTCGGCCATTTTACTACGTGAATGTACTGGGTTGCATGCACATTCTGTAATAAGGATAGGATGATTAATCTGTTCTGCCATCAATGAAGAACAAGAACAATTCGTCAGCAAATGCAGCACATAAGGCACAACTTTATATAACATAATCTCCACATGCGGCGCAGTGAAGATCACCAAAATACCATATCATATTTAACAATTTCGTTCCAGTGAACTAATTGTAACTTAAGAGTCCGATGTAGATTTAAAGAAATGCCAGAAACCGATATTATCTTATAAGCGGCACCAGTAAACCATTTACTGGTTCAGTGGTTCCCAATATGGACAGAACGATATCAACTAGTGATCAGTTTGGGTTTGGACAAACCTAAGGTCAAATATAATCGAGTAACTGACAAAAGAAATAGGTAGGAAATGTACGGAGAACGATCTGCCCCAATCTATCGAATGCAAAATCAAGAATCTACAAAGCAATAGAGTGAGTAAGGTTAATTCATGTCATTTATCATAAGACAAACTGATCTAAACAAAATCATTAACGCAAATCATACAAACATAAAAGTTGAAATTAAACGGAGTGATATTAAAAAGAGAAGAAAGTCCACAGCTTCTGAAAGTGTACAGCTATTACAGATAGTTTTCTACAAATTTATGAATTGACACTGTCTGATACGAATAGATATTTGTAGATATGTAACATTAGTGAGAGGCCCAGAGTATTATGGTTCGCATTAACTTCAAATGACATTTCTAGAGTCACGGAATGAAGCAAATGACCATTAATTGAGCAGGAATATACTTATGTTATCAAGAAATTAACAAAGACTGATATAATACACTAACGCATAACATACCACAACTTCTCAATACATCTTATAAATGCACGCGCAACTACAGTTAGCTACTTCAGTGTTTCCACTCTATCACACAAACCTTAACAAACTTACATATTCCATAATCTCAAACTGATATACAACATCATTCTCAAACGCCGAACGAGGTCCAGACCGCGTACAATCAAAGTACCTCAACAACGCCGGATCATGATCACCCACAACCGTCACCGTCTCACCTGCACAAAACACACCCACATTCGCATAAAACACCACTAAAACAATCCCCTAAAACCCATTTAACCTAACCCAAAAAAATACCAGTAATTTTATGACGTGGCCTCTGAACAATATTCCTAAAGATAATCCTAGGCTCACTTTCACCAGCCCACCTACAAAACCCACATAGTAAAAACACACAGTTAACATAAAAACCAAAACTTTTTTATAAAAATAAAGCAAAAAAAATATATATACCCAATTCTGAAATAAGATGCACCATTATCAATTACAATTGGGCAAGATGAAGGTTTGAGATTGTAATCGGTTTGTCTCTTTGTTTTACATATGAATGGCATTTTGTTGTATAATTATGAAGCAAGTATGAGCCCTAATTTTGTGACCTCAGTGGCATGACCGGTTTATTTTGTTAAAGATGATGATGGTGGACCGGACGGTTCGGGGGTAGATTGGTCAGCCGGTTTTGGGGGCTAAGAGTGTTGGCCCAATAGGCCCAAATACGTTGAGGTTTTACTTTATTTTATTTTATTTTATTTTAAGTATATATTATATCTTTTATATAATAAAACAAAACCTTTAGTGAAAAATTTTCATTTCAAAAAAATCAATTCATACTTTATTAAGTAATAATTTAATTAATATTATTATTTTTTAAAAATATTTAATAAAATAGTAGTCTAAATATTTCATCATCTAGCCATAACTTAAAAAAATCGTTTTTGTGTTAGATGTAGAAGAAAAATAAAAAATACACATGTCCTTGAGATTCATTAGTTGATAGTTTTGGGCCAAAGATATAAATAAACACGCGGAGCTCCAAAAATCAACAATATATATCATTCTCTATTCCACACGTTTTCCGAACCTAACAAACCAAAAAAAAAAAAAAAAAAAAAAAAAAAAACCTAATAAACAAAACTAAGAATCGATGGAGAGGATATACGGTAATGCCTACTCTTTCCCCTAAAACCCACCTTCGTCATCTAAATTTGGGTGAGTACTTGATTGCTATTATTCTTTAATGATCCAGGTTATGTATCAATTAAACTTTGAGGGTTTGCTATGTTATATGATAATTATAAATTTTTGGGTCATATTGCACCAGTACTCAATATGGTAGCAGTAGCCAGTAGGTCATGAATGGTGAATTACTATGATTTTAGTGATAACCATGTCTCCATCTTTAACCCATCTTAGTTCCTTTGCTGGAAAAAAGTGATTAACAATTGGTATGTGTATGAGCAAAAGGGGTGTCCTGATTCACTTAATTAAAACTATATAAGGGTGTTTGGCTTTTTACTGCAATAGGATTATGATTTCACCTCATGTGGTTGTTAATATCTTAAGGGGCACCAAACACACAAAAAAGTAAACAAGATGCCCAAAGGAAAAGAATACGAAGACCAAGTAAACAAGGTTAATTTAGTTGCATAATTTCTTCTTTTATATTGACTTATATTCATTGTTGATCATAACTTGAGTTATTAAACTAGGAAGAGACGTATTACGCTATGTCCCATTGATAGCCGAAACACTCCCTTTGCAGCATATTTATTGAAAAGAAATAGTTCAGGCAATGTCCATAACAATTTCAGTATATTGACTTCTAGGCTGACTATAAAATATTTACAGGTTGCCCATATCGCAATAACCATTGCACCTTATGTAGAGCTGACATTGAACAATTTGTACCGTTGATGCCAGTGAACTCAAACACAGGTTAGAGTCTTTCATGTACTCAGTTTTCTCAACTTTCTACAAGCGTATAAGACACTGAAAAATATCTATTACAGGTTAGTGACTTATATCTATTGCTGCTCACGTGAAGCACCCTTTCAAGGCAAGGGGTCTTCTTTATATAGTCTCACAACAAGCCATGTCAACCGGTTAACTCTGGCTAATCATGAGACGCTTGCAACACTACATAAAATGATTGAACGCTCTGCCACTTGAAGTAGTCTCTTGAAGAAGACTCCTCATTTTCAAACCAGGCCATCAAACAAAGTATGTGACATTAACACTGCCCTTTGTGTATCTATCTTATTAGTATTTTAAATATGCTTAATTAAAAAAGGTTAAATTTTTCTTTATTTGGCCAAAATTTTCAAAAAATCGTTTTTATAGTTGCATGTATAAAAACTTGAAGTTGCGCATGTACTTGCCAGTTCTTTATTGTTAGTTCTAGACCAAATTGGCAATCTAAAACAGAAGTTCAGGAACTCTAAATTAACTCTATTCTTTCAAAGAAACCAAAATCAGAAACATGAAAAACAACAACCCTATGACTGCATTCGATTCAAACAAACCATAACACAAGATGAAGAAATGATTTTGATATTGATTGTAATAGTCAGTTTAAGATGATGATCTGGACGTTGATTTCGATTCAAAACGACATCTTTTTTACCTTTCTTCCGACAACCCTATAGATGATTTATTTTTCTTTCAATTTGATTCCAGGTTGTTTACATGAAAAGATGTGAGTTATATGTTCGGCCCATTTGATGTATATACATGTTCCCATTTTAGCCTTCTATTTAGATGGCCATGGTTAATCTGAGGTATGTTTTTTATAGGTGTTATAGCACTTGCAAACAAGACTGTTGTATTGATGATCTAATAAAATTTATGCAGAACATCAGGTTAGTCTTGAATTAAGGCCTTTCATTGCAAGAAAAAAAGGTACCAGCTGCAAACTAGACATCATAAACCTTTAATTTTATGTGCGAATTTGAGCATTCTAGATTTCTCAATGCGTGTCTATTAACATGAAGCGGTAAGCTGTTTCATTAAAATCAAGTAGACATCGGAGTTACCCTTTGATTGAAACTAGCAATATTATGTGGCTTTTTCTAATAAAAGTTAAGTAGACATCCAATAAATTTATATTCGATCTCATGGTCAACAAATGGAAGACACATTACACTGCTTTTAGAGTATTGTGGATTCTTAACTCTATACCACTATATCAAAGTATATTATATAGGGACAAAATATATTAGTAAATGAAAATTTTGTTTTGTTAAAAGAAGTAGAACACTAATTAAATATGAACTACTTAACTTTAGAGTCTCGAAATTCTTTAACTAAATGGTTTACAATGTATTAGATTAGTGATGAGTGTGTAAATACTCATCATTTTTGTACAAAATAAACTGCAAAATCATCTGAAAACACTCAGAAACACATCAAAATGATCAAAATATCACAAATCGGTGTTTTATGTGTTTTAAATGCAAAATATCAAAATCGGATGAAAAACATATCAAATTTGCAAAATTGCGCTTTAGTCCCCAAGTTTTAAAAGTTGTCAAAAAAAGTCCACGAGCGCATAATTTCAAAGAAAAGTCACCAAAGGTCCTTTTGGAAACAATAATTGTCATATTTAGTCCTTTGGTGGAAAATCTAAAAGTTTTGAGAAATTACAGTTTTGGTCCCTGAGCTTTTAAATTGGTCAAAACTAGTCCTTGGAAATTTCAAAAGTGTCAAAAATTAACCCTTGGATTATTAAAGTTGGCAAAACCAACCCTTTGACTACTCTTCATAAGTTACATGTTTGGTCCCTGGGAATTAAAGTTTTACACATTTGGTCCCTATATTAATTTCACAAACCAAACGGATCTTATTTAAACCCCAAGCCCAAAACATCAACCCCTTTGGCCCAAACCTTTTACCCGGTCCAATCCCACAACCCGACCAACCCAATGATTTAAATAAACAAAACCCGCCCCTAAAATCCTGTCTCCCGACCAAGATGTCTGAACCTCCTCCAACCACCTCTTTGCCACTCTACTACACCCATTGTCTCCCCCACCTCACCTACCCATCCCACCACATTAAATGCACCTCTTTCCGTCTCGATATCAAAAGCGAATTTGGCCAAAAGCCAAATCAATGGCTAAGATGATCCTAAGCAATCCAATGGCCGGAAGCAAATGGGAAATGCTCGGAGGAGTGAGAAAGAAGCTTTGGATTATAAAAAGACCAAGAAGGAAGGATAGAGATAGTTAGTTTTAGTTTTTAAAATTGTATGTCGTTTTTTAGCTTGTAACATCTTGACTAGTTTTCAATTATGTTTTAAAGTTTATTTGTACTCAAAAAGGCATTCAGTGTATTTTAACTCTAATTAAGTATCAATCTCGGTTCAAGTTCGGTTCCATTTTATGCTTTGTTGAATTTTCTACTCTCAAAGTCCTATGTTAAAACTGTTAGCAGCCTAGTTCTAAGCTCAAACAAGCTCTAATAAGCTTGTTAAAGCTTTGTATAAGCTTACATTTACCTTTCATGCAACTTTGGAAATTGGTCAACACAAGTCAATCTTGGAGTAAAATGGGTACAGAAATGGAAATGGGTGGTTCAAAGCTGGAAATGGGTTGAAATGGAAGCAGTTGGGTTGATTTGTATAGGTTAGGGTTCTGGTTTCATGGTTGGCAGGCCATTGTGGCTAGGGACCTATAGTAAGTAATTTTCAAGTTCTTGCATACACTGTGTTTGTGGATATAATCTGATAAAATTTGTTCAATTTGTGTTCATTAAGTTAGCATAGCTTAGTTTGGTCAGTGAAATTAGTTGGATTAAAGATTAGATTAGTTTTCATTACAAATTAGGAGTTTAAGGGTGTGTTTGGTTCACTGTCATAACTGCCCCTCAAGTCTATGCAGTGGCAGTCCTTTTGTTGGTTCAAGAATACTTAGTATAAGTGAACTCATTTGAGTCAATAAAATTGATCCTGCAACCCTAAAAGTCAAACTTAATTGAAATCATCTCATCACAACTGTTGTGGGTTTCAATTGCAAAACCTGGATTTGAGTTTAAAAGTGTTAAACATAGCTTGCCTTGTATTCATTGCACCATATTACTTCATTATCAGTCATAAAAATTGGATCAAACTTCATCAAAGTCAAGGTTCATAACTGTTTCAAAAAGTCAAAAAAAATGTGTCGAAGTTGGTTTTTTGCAGAACTTGCAGATTGTGCACAGGTTTTATTAAAGCTCTTTAGGTCCTGATTTTTGGTTTATAAGTAGTTTAATAGGTGGTCTCTAAGACCTAATACCTGTTTTTATCTTAAGCTTTCGGATAAGCTTGTGCTAAAGCTCAAAGTAAGGCCCAGGTGCCACCTTTCATGAGGCTCGGTGACCTTGAGTTTTCTCGGTCTTGTGCAAGCTTGCCTGAGATTCATTAAAGCTTTTAAGGTCTGGTCTTTTGGTTACAAGTAGTTACTTAGGTCTAGTTTAGGACTTCATAATTGGTTTCGCTTTTAGCTTATTTGAGTGCTTAATTTGAGGCTGCAAGTTGGTACCAAAACTATTTGTAGCTTAAACTCATAATCATCAAATCTTTATACCCCGCAATCCAGTGTTTAGAGCTTATTGTTTTTAGTTGCAATTTGGTTAAATTAGTATATTATTGCATGTCAGAATTGGGGTACTTGTTTGGCTCATTTGGCTTATTTTAGTGCTTATTCACAAGCACTTGTGATATCAGTTGCATTTTTCTCTATATAACCTACTGTTTTTCCAATTTTCATAGCTTCTTAATATAATTTTAGAGTTTTCCTGAAATTTTCAGATTTTTCCTAGCTGTTTTGCTATTTTTCTTGATTTTAATTAGTTTTTAGCACTTTTTAATTAGTCTTTAATACAAAAAATTCAGAAAAGGTTCAAAAAAATATGTTTTCTATTTTCTTAGGTTTAGATAAATATAAAAAGTAAAAAAAGTAATTTTCCAGATTTTTCATAGTTTATTTGGTAATTTTTAGTAATTTAATTAGTTTTTAATAGTTTAAAATTCATAGAAAATAGAAAAATATTCAGAAAAATACAAAAATAGTTTTGAAAATTCTAGTTTGATATTTTAGATTTTTCCAAGTCTTAATTTTATTTTTCTAGCTTTGTTTCCTAATTTCTTGTATTTTAGGTACTTATTTAATAGTTAAAAATAGTTTTTAATTAGATAATTAGTTTTAAAAATAATTTTCTTTTTCTAATAATTTTCTTTTATCATTAGGATTGTAAAAATGTAATTTTCATATTTTTAGGGTTAATATTGCTTTAGTTTCACTTTTTTATTTTATACGTCGCGTAGTTTTTAATTTCGGTTTAGTAAAACATAAAAACAAAAACATCATTTTAATTGTAGTGATAGCGTTTATTTAATAGATTTGATCTTTTAATTTCTTTTAATTTGCATTTAAGTCTTTGTATTTGTGTGATATCTCTGTAGTTATAATAATCTCAAATTCCCTTTTCGTTCAAATTCCTCGATCACTATATCGTTGATTGATCCATTGCATAGCTCATTGGGACATAACGACCGGGAGACCCTATACTCCTCGGATCTTCATTGCATACGTGCTTAAGCGGTTTAAGTCATGTCATTTGGTCATTCACAAGTGGCCAGTTTGTGTGATTAGACTTGACGGTTTGGCACGCATCAATTAGATACACAATAAATACACTTATGGCTCAGAAAGGAACTTCTCACCAATTTGCAAAAAAAATGTTATATAAGTGCTTAAATGTATTTTTTATGGTTAAGTCCCATTATGTCGTTTAAAAATTAGAATGGCTCTATGATAATTTTGCTCCAAAGGCTTTTACCATAGTCACTTCCTGTCGTAGTCACCTCAATTGAGAACCATATCTAACCTGACCCATTACCCAACCTACCCATTTTGACACTTTTATTAAAAATATATTAATCATTGTTTAGAATCCAATATTGGCTGTTTTAAATGTTGGCAAAGAAAGTAGATACTTTAACAAAGGATGTGGAGGTTGAGGCAAAAACAGATGTTATGCGTGTTGCCAAGGCACAAGACATAAAGTTCCTCTGAACACCTCTCGGTCACTTTTAGCCAGTTATAGAGTATTAACTATTTTCGTGATTAGGTATTTGGATTGAGGGTCTTGGCATAAGGGAACGGGAATGGGGATGAGAGAATGTATTTGATTTAGAAATTGTTTATGGTGTCAAATAGATACTTTATCTTCAGATATAGGAGTATGAGTAAATTGGAGATAGAACTGGCGGAACCGTGTATAAAGCCATCTTGAGACATCCGAACTTGATGGTTATTTCCGTGAAAGGAGCCTTTATGGAAGCTGGTTATAAAGTTCTAGAATATGATAAGCGAAGATTTATCGACCCAATGAGAGTGCCATTGGCGAATTTTGATGGTTTCGGGAAAAGGGGTTCTTCAAAATAAATATAGGAACCTACAGTATAAAACAATGTACCATTCAATTATTTTAGCACAAATGAATACTTAAAGTGGCAAATAGGGCGTCTCAGGAAGATTAGGTAATGGGTCAAAACAAGTTAATGTCTAAGTGCGGGCCAATATAAGCTGGGTTCACATATTTGTGATGATATTCTCAGGACTTTGCCACTAGGCCACCCAGTTTTAATGTTTTACTTAACACATTGGTTTACAATCATAGGACTTCCTTGATGAGCCGCAAATTTATGTTGTGTCATTAAAAGGGCAAGTTATGGAGAGAGTGAACCAGTTCCTTAATGCATCAGTTAAAAGTGAAGCTTTTGATGTTGAAAAATTAGCTGATAAGTTGCAAATTGGTGGCAAATTCTACGTAATTGGATTATAAGTGGGTACATATGATTTTTGGAGTTGCCTCGGATACCCACACAGGCATGATTGACTAATCTCCAGCATCATCTTTGTCTATCGTATTTGCTTTTCATTGATTGAGAAATTTGATTTTGATTGAAGCCACAAAGTAAGTCGTTAACTTTTCAAGCACATATCCGGTGAGTTAAGCACATTCAAGAGAATCATGCAAACAATTCGCACCTCTAGGAATTGCCTTGAACCAGGGGACATCACGTGGTTAATTATAACCTGACTTATTGAGAAAATCATATGGTTTGACAGATTTATAATTGTAAAAACTAATACATTCATTGATACTAATTAGGTACTGGAAAAGTTTGTGGTTATATAAAACTTCATCATTTAATGTACTTATAATTTTTCTTACTTTACAATATAGTTTTTCAGACCGATGATTTGTGGTATTAAGTCCGTGAGCGTGTTCGATATACCAGAGACCAGCAAGGTAGGTTCGTTCATACAAACTTCACTTTATCATTTTTTTTCTATTTTGGCTTCTCATTCCACATGAATTGAAAAAATGACCGTTTCTTCTTAGTAGGTAGTTTTTAAATAGAAACATAAGAAAACTAAGTAATCTCAAACACCCTCTTAAGTTCCAGTCTATGAGCAACTTAAAACTAAGGGGGTGTTTGGCTAACCTTATATGATGGTCTTATGAACTTATTAGCTTATATGTGTTAAATAAGCTTAAAGCATGTGTTTGGCTAACTTATATGAGTGGGCTTATGAGCTTATATAAGGGGTTTTTGATAAGCCCAAATTTTGTAGCTTATATGTGGAGGGGTAGGCTTATATAATAATATTATATAAAAAGATTTTTATAACCTCATTTAATAACTACACCATTTAATGTTCATGTACTTTTTTCATTTTACCTTATTAATTATGATAAGCTAAGCCAAACACTTAGCAAGGGCTTATTAGCTCATGATATATAAGCCATAAGCCGCTTATATAATATAAGCATAAGCCCAATTCATAATCTTATCCAAACATCCTCAAAGTTAGTAGTTCTAAAGCATTTAGAAACGATAAGGTAATATTAATGTAGAGTTTCTCTTGAAGGTAAAAAGGTAACATTTAATCAGGTCCACATATAACAATAAAATAGCTAAACCGTTGATTTTTTTTACCAATGGTTACCATTTTTTTACAAGGTCCATTTGACTACAAAATAAAATTTTCCGACAATTCCTAAATGCTTATTGATCTTATGGTGCTAACTACAAAGATTGTAGCCGTACTTTTCTATCACTAATAGAAGTTGAACTTTGTATTTGATCTTATATTTTGTTAGATATTTTAATGGTGATGAGGTTAGGGTCTCAGTATTTTGTTGTTGGTTAGTGGCCCATGTGGTTGTAGGCTAGGGACTCATTATTTTCCTTTAGTGTTTAGCATGCGGTTATGTATGTTTCTGTGAGACTTCACTAATTATAAACTGAACTTCTCGGAGTTAAAACATTAACTTCAAATTTTGTTGCTAAATGAATTTTGCTACATTATTATTGTTAGTTAAGCAATAAGCATTGCTTGAACTATGTCGTTGTTTTAGACCAGTTATATTAGTTGAAATTCACCCAGATTGTACTTAATAGATTCTAATTACTTGAACACCAAATAGGAGTACAGAAAAACTTTAATTACCGAACTAGCCATTCTTTTACTTTAACTACAAAGCTAGGATATAAAAAAGTATAATCACGGACGGTTCAATTGTCAAACTAAGCTATTATTTTATGGTATGTTCCCTTATTATTTGTGATAATCTTGATCCACATTTCATGAACCGATTTAAACATGTTTTTTTTTTTTTTTTTTTTTTTTTTAAGATTGCAAAATGGTTCATCAATGCACGAGTGCACCTACTGAACCGATGATTGAATATATATACCAAGAAGAATCTTATGATCAAGAAGACAAATCCATACAAGATCTCGTCATCTTCATAAGGCGGTGAGAAAGATTTGGCTCAATGGCTACCAACTCAACACGACTTTTACAACGAGATAGAAGGCATCGGGATCATGACACAAATGCACGAAGATTTGGTATACATGCTATCTGCTATAATAAAAAAAACTAAAGAAGTGTACACAACACACATGTTGATCTTGATTTGAATATGTAAAGTAGTAGTGTAAATAAGGATGTGAATATAGTTGGTATTTTTTTAGACATATAGCTATGATTTTGTCATCTAAGAACAACCTTTATGTTAAATTCATATTGGATAAACATACTTTATATTTTGTGAGTATAAATGTGACATCAATGTTACCATTTTTATTTTTAAGCAGAACACACCTCAATTGATTGTCCCGTCATCTTTGTATTAAACTAGGAGCCTATTAGCATAAGAAAAATGTTGCTTGGGTAGGGATGTTAGGCTTGGGAATTCTTATGACCAGTTCACCTTTAGTACCTTTGTGCTTATTAGTGAATTAACTTGGTCATAGCTTAGTCATATAGGTTTTGTTGAATTGCTAACCTAATACCAAGTGTGTCATTATGCTCCACCCGTATTTTGGAGGAAAAGATCCGATAAAAGAGGATTCGGCGAAAAATAATGATCTCAAAGTGCGTGCCGGTTTAACATGGAAGTTAGCAAGCCCTTTAGTGACCGGGTTAGATAATCCATTGTTTAATCGGTGTTTAATTCGACCATGACAGTCTTATTTCATATCCGGCTTATAACAATCCTATAAGAATAACCTTTATACGGGTTACATAATGCAACGACTAAGTTTTTTGTTGCCTTACTCTTGAACGTTCAAGTTACGAAACAAAAAAAACAAAAATGTCATTTATTATTATTAATGTTAATGAAAATACATAAGAAGCAAAAAAAACCTGTGCGTTATATATAAATAAATTTAAATCATGTCTAAACAATAAAAATATATTATTAAAAAATTTAGAAAAAACCCCGCACGTGCGCGGGCATTATAACTAGTATATATTGATAGGAGGATAAGAAACGGCGACCATATGTGTCGTTTGGGGCTGCCTTTTTTTCTTTAGCCTACTTGCTAGACCCATTCGTGTTTTGCGGCCTGTTTGTGTTTCTTCTCATATACGTGTCTCTCTAATTTGTACGTGGCGTTATTTCCTTCATCACCGTTCTCGACAACTGCCGCTTCGTATCTCTTCTTCGTTGTCTGATGTTTCCGCATTAGGTAATCACTGCTTTAACCTTGCCTGTATGTTTTTCCCTATGTGTGGTATGTTTTTTTGTTTGTTGTTGTGTTTTTGTTGCCTGCTATGTTTCTTTCTGTTGTTTGGTTTGCTGTAAGACGATAAGTTTATGTAGATTAGGGTATTTGCAAACACAGGTATTCAATACTCCGGTGAAAGAAAGATGGAGGGTGACCGGACACCGTTGATGTAATTACACTTTCTCTTAATGATCGTCTAATTAATTTTTTTATATCGTAATTTGTTTATGATTTTTAATGAATTAGAATTTGGATTTAGGTATTGAAAGAGATGGAAGAAGAGGCTGATGCTTTGCGTGAGATGCGAGCCAATGTTGAAAAAGAGATGGCCATTGTTGCTTATCATTCTTTGTATCAGTTTTATTGTTTCTCACTTTTGGATTAATTGTTTTGTAATTTTCGGGTATAATATGATCTTTTGTAACAGGGAAGATGAGGAGTTCAAAGGGCTTTGTCTCTGAATTTGAATCGAAAGTCGACAAGGAGATGGCATCGGTTCAAGGTATTTTTTTTGTTTGGTTTAGTACTATCTGAAGTTTTGGAATTGGGCTTATGTTTATCGGATATGATTCTTTAGGCTTATGTCTCTTTTGTAATTGGCTGGACAAACTAGCTGGAATTAGTGCTGGCACGGCCTTTGATACAAGTATTGACTGACTAAGCACTGTAGTAAGTTTGTTTTCGTCAACTTGAAACCAGTTTTAACTTTCGAAATTTCTATAATAATGTTTAAAGTTGCTTTTTCTATGTGAATGCGTCGGTCATGAAATGTGGCAGTTTCCAAAGCGAACAATGAGACGGTTAAGGTGTGGGCAAAGGCGTTGGAGAAAGATGCTACGGCTGTTGTGGTGCTTCATACGATTCAAAGAATGGGGGTTTGGTTGGTTCAAGGATGGAGTTATGTGTTTCTATTCATTGGTTGGTTCAAGGATGGAGGTCAGTTTTAGAAGAACCATAAATTTTCCGACCTGCACTTCTGTCAAACACCCGACTAAACAACTACACTTCTGCCAAGCACCCTAAATCAAACCTTAAATTACTTTCGACACTCTGTTATGTATTCTTAAATTTATATGTTGCTTATATATGATGGATGGAAACTGTTGTGCTGTAAAAAAGAGCTTTGTTATCTATATATCCCATGTTAATATATCCATTGGGCCCACGTAGTATTTAATTCTAGCAAGAGTATTTTACGAGACCAGCCCATTCTTTTCCTTTCATTTACTGGAAATTGTATTCTCAACACAAAAAGTTACTGAAAAAAAGGATTATATTTGTTTGTTTTTATGAGTTAAATTAGATGTCAAACATGTCGCATTCAATTTTAAAGTTAGCAGACGTAATTTTTAAAACATGTTTGTCTATTATTAGTTATGAAATGTGTTATTGATTGTGACATATACGTTTCAGGTTCCTGAACTTCATGTTAGCTGTCGTGTTTCAGGTTCAAGTATGAAGGTGAAAGATTCGTTAGGTGAACTCGCGCTGTCATATGCACATGAGATAATTTTGTAAGTTTTAATCTCTGTTTCGTTTAGTTTCATTTGCTTACATGACTTTATCTATTATCGTTTATTGTTCCTCGACATGTCTTGACTATGTAAGCAGCCATACCAATTTACTTATGTAATTGAAGACAGGGTTGATGCGTAGCAAAGAATGGAGCATGACAAGCGGCAATTCAGTCCGCTCTTGATTATGCGTATTGGATTCACGAGGTTTTATTCTGAATTTTTTTATGGTCAAATATGTGATTCTTCATCAATTTGTAGTAATTTATATTGTGATCTTTGGATAGTGCAAAGGGACTATATGTAGAATGATGGGATTCGATTTTCCGGAAATTGCTAACAACAAATGCAAACGAATGATAGGCGAACCAAGTATCTTGATGTTACTAAAATTGGTATGTTTCAGATTTTGCTTATTTGTTGCCATGATAATATTGATTTTTTTTTGTTTAAATGTAGGGAAGTAGCGAAAGTTTATCCAAATGGCGCATGTCAGGTAGGAAGCAGAGTAGCGATCTGAAAAATGGTAGGGTGAGGCGGCGCAGGTCAGGTAACGGGTAAAAAAGGGTCATTCTAAGGGCCGTGTTTGCCAGATCAGGGGTCAGGTGCGGCATGTGGCAACCCAATTATTTTTTACTGCCCGCTTCAATGTGTTTGTACATTTGTTAGATCATGGGTAACTAACGCCTGGATAAGGATCTTCCAAAATCAAGCCCAACCTGTTTCCACCCAATCCCTGACCTAGCCGTATGGAACCTTTGCTTTTAACTTATGTGTCTTTTGTTTTTCAATACACGTATAGGGCCCCCTTCAGAGTATACTAGGGCCACCTTCAGAGTATACATATATGGGAAATTGTGAGCAGCTTTGCCAGCAATGTTGCGCTTTGTTTTGGTACGAGGAACGGCTGAAAACCTTTTAATTTTAGTTCATGACAGTATGCATTATATCAGATGTTATGGGTGAAAACCAGGGCTAAATGAAACCAACTTGGTATTATTCTGTGACATAAGATCTTTGCTTGACGGTGTGCTAATTGGAATGTATTTGTTTTGGTTGCAGACAAGCCTCGGAAACAATGGACTGCTACTATTACATGTATGAATGAAAGGCTAGATAATGTATGTGTGTCTGGAAACAACAAAAGGAAGTCGCTTGCAATTTGCAATAATAAAATGTCACTGGATCATATATCCAAGACTGATGGGCAACGATACATGAAACGGTTTACTAATAAGATTATTGCTTACGACATGCGCAGTGTATCTGCCGCAAGATTCACCTTCGAATCTATTCATGACAGATCTTGACGTTTGCTTGGCGAGGTAGTTATATTCATGAGTTTTACGTGGTTGGTTTGTTGCATATACAATATGATTGTTGAGTTACACTATAATAATGCTTTTCAAATTCTTTACATTGCGGGAACTTGTAAAAGGCCGATAAGGTACAAATTTTTAGCTATTTGGATAAACTTTACGCCATATATAGTGACGCTTTCTCCATCTAATAATAGTATAGCTAATGTTTGGGGATGAGTCTCTTTCATACGGTTTTACGTAAAAGAAGAAAGCGTGTTAGGAATTAGAAAATTCCATAGTGAAGAGTCGGTCACCCCAAATATTATCTAGCATAAGTTAGCTCGTAGACATATCGTTAGTTACGTTATTTACTGTTTTATTAGTTAGTTATTAGTCTAGTTTAGCATAGTGCAACACCGTGGAGGAAGGACGGGTCTTTACCCACTATATGCCTGATCCACAGGCCGATAGGAGGTCGTGTATTGTGTAAGTATAAATACCCCTTCCATCCATGGAAGGGGTGGTGCTTTCAATCTAATATTCTACAATTTGTGAAGTAACTCTCTACCAAGAAAGCACCCAACTCTCTAACTTTCTCTCTCTAATGGCTAACATGTATTTTGATCATCCAAGACCACCCGAATCATCAAACACAATAAATATTCGATCCAACAATTGGTACCAGAGACAAGGTTTTTGTGTTGTGTTGATTTGTGTGGTTTAGTATCATGGTTATGGTGGTTTTTGGTTATTGTTAAAACTGGTTTTGCATCATGTTAGTGGTCGGAAAATATGTTTTCAGATTTACTTTGGGTTAACAGTTTTAACAAGTATTTGTATACCTTTTTTTTCTTTGGTCAAAACTGTATTGTGCTTTCAATGGTTACAATATCTGTCTTGCATCTCACTGGTCCAAACAGATTTGTGTGATTTTTGTTTTGTACCAAAAGTGATATTATAAGTGGTCAAATTAATAGGTCATCTATTCATATTACTGTTGGTCTTCATTGCTGTGGTCCGTACTGTAGTCATATGGTCATATTATTCTTGTAGTCAAAACTGGGTCAAAACAAGTTTTCTGGGTTTTTATATGAATATGGTCGGAATAATGGTCGGAAAACTCATCAGAAAATGTCACATATCATGTTAGCGAGTTGGACACAAAACTGTCCATATTCAATGTATCAAGTAGCGAGTTGTGCTAAATATTGTAGCGACTTAACTTGGCGATTTGTTATTGAACAAATAGCGACTTGGCTCATATCTTTGACCTAGCGACTTGTTATTCAAAAAGTCGTAGCGACTTGTCACTATGGGTTAGCGACTTAACTCAACTTTTATAGCGACTTGGGTTGTTTGACTTTTGAGTCAAACTGAAAAAGAATAGCGACTTTTTTGACATAATGCTAGCGACCTGATTTGATTAATAGTTAGCGACTTGGACAATAAAGAAGAGATGAAGAAAGAATGACCTTGACCTCAACAACCATTTACCAAATACCAAAACTCATTCTTAAACCATCAGTGGTCCATGATTTTTTCAATAACACGAAGACTCAATGCAATATATCACATTCGACTCAATCAATCCAACTTCAACAAATCCCAAACCTATCGCATCCTCCATCACCTACATCTATACTAGACTCATGACTCAAACTTTAAACGGAATTAATCAAAAACGATCTCAGCTTAACCTTTTTTCGTGTAATATGTATGCTTATCAGATCCTTTGAAGGACCATAAACACGAAAAAATTACATCATTGATCCTATTGAAGCTTCACTTCTAATTAATATCCGGCGAGTTCGAAAATGATTTTTAACAAGTATGTTAAAATCATTTTCGTGTTAATAAACAACACAAGACCAAAACATAAACGAAAATAACAATATTACCAATTACACATGGACCAACCGAGACCACTTTCTAATGATCTTGAAGCCTTAGGATTAAGTGCTACTTAAAACGTTTCAAACCTTAACCATCCCTGTGGCTAAGTCGAACCTCGTCCTTATACCATCCCTGTGGCAACAAAGGTGTGTATGTGTACGAGAGGTTGTAAGTGAGGCGGACATATTGTTCCTGTGAGATTTATTAGGGTTTGTGGAGGAATATTTAGAGATGAGTTGCGGCATATTCGTGTGAGATCCGTTTGGTGTGACTTGAATGATAATTGATTATATTGTGACTTGTGTTTCGATATTTTAGGGTGTGAAGTGTGATTTGGACTCATATCTTTGAAGCAGTTGGTTTTTGTGACTGAGAGATGATAGGTGATAAAAAGAGGCGTATAGTTTGTGATTAGGTTTTAATAAAGTGAGTGATTTTAGGGTTTGGTGTGAGAAGTATGCTTTATATACTCCCCTAATTATTAGGGTTTGTGTGTGATTATCTGGATCGGGTATAAATTGAACATGGGCCGAGTAGCATTGATATTCATTGTTTGATTGTGGGCTTTTGTATGGTGATATTTACGGAACATAGTATCTTTGTGTAATGGACTTGGGCTTTGTGAATTGGACTTGAAATGTTGATTGTTACATGAGTGGTACTGTGGATTATTATGTGGTTGACACCCAATTCAATAAATTGAATTGTACGTTTATTGAACAATGATTTATTGTTAATTTTTTCGGGTATAAGTGTGTACTTGGATCCGGATTATTGACGTAAAATCTATCGGGCATGAGCTGAGATTGTACTTCATCGAGATTGGGCCTTGGAGAATTCATTTGGACTTGGAGTTGGTGTGTTAATGAATCAGATATGTGATGTTTTGGATATGGATGACGGAAAACTGGGCTTCTCAATTTTAAACCGTTCATATTGATTTGATAATGACTGTTGATGATGAGATGTGATGAAGTTATGTGATTTGATCATGAGCATTGATGATATGATTTGATGATGAGACTCGTTGGGTTAAGCAATTTGATACTTTGATGTATACATTTTCACAAAGAATATTGTGTCATGGCTTGAAGTGTTTCTTGATAATGTTGTCTACGGGGTGTTTGGACGGTATTTTTTATTTGGATTTGAAGTGAGATTTTCCGGGCGTGTTTATTTATTTCGTCTTCTTTCTTTCTACCTTTCCGCGAAGATGACTTGTTTGGGCATTTACAGAGTGTGATAAAGACTTGGCTATTTAGTTACGGTTGTGATTCTTTCTCTCTTAACCCACAAAGTAGCTACACTTTCGGTGTCTCACGCAGCTGAGGATACGTCAAGAGGTTTTGTACATTGGGTACACCGTTTCTTCTTCACAAGGATTAGTACAAGTTTAAGTAAAAAATCTATGGAAATTCACTTCATGATCAAGTTTGACATATCGGATTTATTTCACCAAGTGGTCACAACAACTGCCGACAGAATGCGTGAATGATGTGTTTACCAATGTGTTTATTGGATGGTTGATGTTGTTGGTAAATGTACCGTTGATGAACCACTGCATGTTCCCCTAAAAACAGATATTCACCGAAACCAAATTTGTCATAACACCTTCAAGCTGACATTGTTTACGGTTTTGTCTTGATTTTGTAAAATCCATGAAGAACCTATTTCTTGGTTTAAATCATAGACTTGTAAAATCCGTGACAATGGACACATCTTGGTAATAGTAAAGTACATTTCGGATCTATCTTACGGTTTATTCTTGGTTTTGTAAAATCCATGAAAGAAACTATTTTCGGTTTAAACCATAGAGTTGTAAAATCCCGATTGATGGAACCATCACGGAGAAAAGGAAAGTGTATTTGGGATCTTTTACGATCTTTGGTGCTATGGTTTACGCTTCAAAGAACGGATAAAAGGTGTACTTCATGAATTGGATGTGTGATTGGATTTCGTCATGGCGGTTTGGTTACTTCAAAGTTTTACGGGTTATGCTCATTAAACCATGGTCGGGATGAAACCATTATCAAAGTTCATTTAAATGTCAAAGAAGGCTAGATTTGAGCGATTCGAGAAGATGTGACAACGGAGTTAATTCACTATTATTTATTTGAGGTTGAAGTAAAATATCACGGGCGAGTGTACTTAGTATCCGAAGATATCGGGATGGTTGGATGAAGATTCTTGAGATCCTTGTTCGAGCTTTTTCCAAAATGAAGACTTGGAAATCTAGTTATTTCGGGAGTCTTTACTTTTACCACGTGGGGAATTGGGCTCATTTACCACAAAAATAACTATCACTTTAAGGAGTTACGTTGTAGTGCTCGATGTCACATTCAATTGTGGATTTTCAAGAGGTAATGTCGTCTTATACTTGATGGTTGGTTGGTTGAAGAGTATAGAGTACATAGAGTACTTAGAGATGCTAATGGAAATCGGCACCGCTCTTTGTTACATATGTGCAAGTTTAAGTCACGAGTTCGGGGTAGTTTACTTGAGGTCAAATTCATCATATTGGGTTTTCTCCATCATTTGTCACTACAAAGAGCCTCTGAGAATGATAATGGGGATGATTACATGTTTCTTGAGAGAGTCGAAGAGAGAGATTATGACGTTTGAACACAACAGTTCAAGCCTCATTCCTCAAAGAAAAGAAAAGTGTACGTGTCAGTGCGCTTTATCTTTTGAAGAAAAGAAATCTTCTTATTAATGACCATTCTCATCAACATGCTTCATACTTTTTCCATGCGCTTCTGTCATCAAGTGAACCGGGCTACCATTGATTGTTTTCTTATTCCACTTGCTCAACTATAATGACGATGGCGACATCATGTGCTAATTTTGCGGGGGAGAAGTGTGAATAGAATACTTTTGTATGATTTCACTTATTTAGTCAAGAATGGCATCTCCGTATGCAATTCTTGAGGGGTGAAGAAGTGTGATTTTTTTGCATTGTTGATTGATATTAGAGAATATAAATGGTCATACGGCTCTAAACTCATGTAAGAACCGAGCTTCTTATTATCGGGTCATCTTCACATGGAGTTTTTCTCTTCTAAGAGCCGTTGATTGACATCTTCACTCGGATTGATGAGTTTATCGACAAAGTGCTTCCGGTTAATGCTTCACGTATACATCAACATGATGATTCGAACAATCTCTGTTCTTGTTTGATGTGATTGGTGGTTTGGAGTTACCATCTTGTGTGTTCGTTCTTGGCTGATTGTTGATTTCCTTGATGAACATCTTTACGTTCTTGTTTGATTGGGAGGATTTTAGTTAAGGGATTTGCAAAATGTAAGTTAATTGGGATGCTTTTGGTGGGGCGCTTTTGGTGTGAGTTGAAGATGTTAACTATCTATTCCCAAGTTCACAATCTTGAAGAAGGTCGAGTCTGATCTGTTCTACATTTTACGCTACATGTTAGAAGACTAAAGGCGAGTTGCATTTAACGATCTAAAGACTTCTTCTTAATCGGGCATTTTCAAGCAGTTGTCGGTTTGGGAAGAGCACTAATTGGGAGTGTGTTATAAGTCAGATATAATCCCTAATTAGACTTGCTCATATTCTTTAGCAGTGACTCCTCGAGATGTTGTTATTGACTATTTCACGTTTTGGACATTTGACACAAGTTGATTACTTCGGAGTTAATCATTTATCACTTATTTGAGATTGAAGTTGACTTTTACAAAGGCGTGTTCTTATTTGATAACTTGCTCGGGCTTAAGAATTTGAGTTGAAGAGTTGGTTTATCTAGTTACCGGTGATCGAGGTGGATGGTTGAAGACACGGTTAACTATCACTATTAGGAGTTACTTTGTTTTACTTAGTGTCACACGCATATGACGGTGTGGATAATCGCAAGAGGTGTTAATGTCTCATACTTTGTTTGGGTAGTGAGTACTTAGAGATTTGCTTGAAGCATAAATTCTCTACACCGTTCTTCCATCATTAAGTGCAAGCTTAAGATACAAATGTGGGGAAGTTGACTTTAGTTTCAAGTATGGTATAGCGGGTTTTCTTCTTCAAATGGTCACTTCAAATTGTCTCTGAAGGGTTGATATAAATAGTCGAGAGAGAGTCTTGACAAGTTGATTCTCACAAGAGTTCAAGTGTTCTTCTCAACAAATTTCTAGTATACGGGCCTATAATGATTTCTTGACTACGAAGTGTCAAAACCGGCAAGGCGGAAGGAGACAAGCATCTAAGCGAGTAAACTTGATGAACTTAATACTTCTAAGTAATTGAAGATATCCCGGAAGACAAATGTTATTACGAGAGAAACTCAAGGTTTGACTCATGGCGAGTAAACTTGATGAACTTAATTCTTCTAAGTGATTGAAGATATCTCGGGAAAACAAATGTCATGACCGCAGAGAAACTCAAGGTTTTACTCATCAAGGCGTTTAGTATTCTTATTCCAACTATGTGGGGGAAGCGATGGAAGAGTTAGTTTCTAAAGATAAAAGAGGTACACAAGTACGACATATTCAGGGGAAATAAATGTGTAACATGAGGGAGGTGTTATTAGTTATTCTCTCGTTGGGAATGTGTGTACTTCGGATTCTTGAGCTTCATACACATTCATCAGGGACGAAAGATGTGAACATAGGGGAGGTGTTCTTCATTACCCTCATGATGTGTATTCGGGAGAGTTCTTGGATATTGGTGTACCGGGTTCTTGAGCTTCATACACGTTCATCGGGAAGAAAATGTGAACATAGGAAGGTGTTCTTCATTCCCTCATGAAGTGTATTCGGAGAGTTCTTGAGCATTATACTAAGAGGATCGCATCAACTCAACTACTTGGGAGAATTGTTCTCTTGACACCTTTTTGGAATGGATTGCTTGGACCTCGGTGGAAAAGAAATTTGAGAAGATTATTTAAGTGTGGGATGAAGCGTTCTTTGGTGTTCTAGTGGATGATATAACCCCGAACAAAGAATCTAGATTATCGTTCTTAAAAGGAGCAGCGGGATTTATGATAATGGTGTGCTTCTTTGTGCAGCTGGCTAAAGCAAGCTTGAAATAGAGCTTCGAATCTGCTCATCTAATGGATTTTCAGTTTGGGGGGAAGCTGCCAAAGTGTCTCTTTCTCAATGGTTCAACTTCTTTCTTCGATTCAAGAGCCCTAGAAGCTTTGGTGGTGAAAGTTTTAGGGATGATGACTTCTATCTTCTACAACGGGGCTGCTTGATATCCTTATCTCGGTACTCGTATCATCATCTTCTTAAACTATATCATCTACTCTATCATTGTAAATATTTATTCGAAAAACAAAATACAAAAATATAAAACCAACAAAAGAAAATAGAAAAATATAAAACCATCAAAATCCCATAAAAATCAGAAAATTTGAAAATTCCAAAAATATTGTTTTCTCTTGACATGTCTTCTGGTATCGATAACATCTACGGTCTTAGAAATGTCATTCAATAATGGCACGGGACCATAGATGAAGTTCGAGCAGGAGGTGTAAATATTTTTTTTAAACATGTCTCAAAATATGGCTTGCTATTATTTCAGATGGCAACCCGCTCTTTAAAGGAAGGAAAGTGTTCGCTAAACAATTTTTCAAATATTTCGTGCACTTATCCTAATTCAAAATGAGGAAAGTATGTCGAAGGATCTTTGTTCCTACACAAATGTTTTTCCGTCTAAAATTCTTGAGAAAAATATTTGTTGTTTTCAAAAAGTGGTGGTAAATGAGTTGCTTTAAAACAATCGATTCGGTGTTTTATAAAATTGAAAACTCAATAAATGACTTGGCGCTTTTAACATTTCGATAAAATAAGTCATTGATTGAGGGAGAATGTTTTCAAATTTACATCATCTAACGAGCTTTCTTAATTATCCTAATATGCTTAATTAAAATGATGTTAACCTATCTTTGAAGGACTAGGTGCCTAGGATATGATTGCTAGGATTAGATGATTAGAGTTTGATAAACACATTATTCCCATGCTTTACATGATCATTTGATATGTTGGATTGACTTTTATTAGTCGATTCTTTGTTTGGGTGATGTCGACCACCATATATTTGTATGTATGTTTACTAACGTATGCATATATCATGGATATAAGAATGTTCCCGATCCTGATCCCACAATTAAAGATGATTAGATGCCGAAAGGAAAGGGTAACTATTTCTTGGGTTGACAAATGAAGAAAGCGGAGCTTAATTGGACTTCAATGGAGAGTTGGCATAAATGCAACGTAAGAGGTCTCACTTGCATCGCCAGATGGTTTTCTTCTAAGTGATTGAAGAAGCGGAGCTTAATTTGACCTCGGTTGGCATTCAAAATGCAGCGTAAGAAGAAGTATCCTTGCATCTGCAGACGGTTTTCTTCAAGCCCTACAAACAACAACGGAAGCTTCTCAACCACCTAACGTATCTTTATGCGGGATACCATTTTTAAACAATTTTGAATAATTTGATTAAATTGTTTTGAAAATGGAAAATATTGTTTTGAAAATTAAATGCACTTAATTTTGAAAATCATAGGACTTCATTTTATCAAAACTTAAGTCACTCAATTATCGACTTGGTCATCGATTGAGGGAGAGTGATTTAATTTAAAATATTTTCAAACAATATATCTTCAAAAGAGTCCATTTTGTACAACAAAAGTGGTGATCTAAAGATTTAATGTCATGTCATGGTATGATTTTCTTTAAAACTCAAAGATCATCAAAATGAAATTTTTTCATTCTTGTTTAATTGTGAAATTGTTTTATTTTACTTAAAGGTCTCTTAAAACAAATCATACGACACTAACAATCTTTAATGTCTAAATCTGTTCCTATCATCATCTTTCGAATTAAATCTTGCCACTTCTTTCCCTAAAATTTTCTAAATAATTTAAATCTTTGGGATTACAAATCTCAAAATGGTTTGAAATTTTGATCATGGGAGAGATCGTGATTTAAATCTCAAATCTGTTTTAATAGAATTGGTTTTAGTCCTTCAAAGGCACTCACGCCTTCATGTGCCAAACGATTTCAAATACACAATGCACATGTTGAGGAGGAGGATTTATCCAAAACCAGATGAGTATTTAAACAAGGCCACATTTTCTCCCATGTTTTCTAAACCTAATTAAATCACTTGGGATCCAAAATCTCAAAGGATTTGATATTTTGATCGGGGAAAAATTGTGATTTAATAATGAAATTTGATAAAAGTTGATCGTTTTGATTCGGTTGTGCAGTTGCTCTCTCATATGTGCCAAACGCTTTCGAATCTCGAAGCATATATTGAGGAGCATTTTAAAAGAAAAGAAACTATCGAGGTGCAAATGCTTTTATGTTTTAACATACACGATTACCTTGATTGGGTTTAAATGGTTTCTTAATGGCTTGTGTGATCGTGGATGTGCTTCAAAAGAGCTCTTGCCTCTATGTGATAAAATGATTTCAAATATCCTATGCACATATTGAGGGGGAGAATTTTACCAAAGAAATTCAAATGGCTTTTTCTAAGGAAATTGTGATCAAGAAATTATTTCGAAGAACTATTGCCTTCATGTGCCAAACAATTTTAAAATCATATGCACATGTTGAGGGGGAGTATTTCTAAAATGATCAAAACTATTAAGGTACAAAATGCTTTGATCTCGTATCACAAGTACCTTGATTGTTTTTCCAAATGATATTTCAATTGGTTTCATGAAGGAAAGAACAATACCAAAAGACCGACCAATTTACTTTATGAATGGTGTTATAAGGATGGTTAGGTTAGGTATTCGTTCCCATGATCCGCTAGAACCGGACGGATCTACCCAGGGACAATCCACTAGATAGTGTAGAGTCCTTGGGTATATTGAAAAAAGGAGAAAAATGAGAAATGGGAAGAGTGCGGATGAGGCCGAGCTAGTCTTGGAATAAACCCAACAAGGTACTAGTTATGAAGTCTCGGTAAGCTTGAAGGAATGAAGAATGAAAAAGAAATGAATGTGAAAAAGGGTGAAAAGAAATAGCCTCAATGATTCAACCTTAGGGCGGACAAGGGTTCAATACATATGCTCTTGGTTGTTACTAAGGTAACACCGGTATTGAAGACAAGACATCATGGACCCGTGACCTTGCACTAAACTTCCCAAACCACTCAAGTTCCTCTTAAAAGGACTTGTTTCATTCTCACGGGGAACCGACATTATCTATCGACTTTCTCTTAGAGATTGTTGATATTGAAGAAGGAGACCCTCTCCCTAGTCTCCGACACAAGAACCAAATGTGCACGATTGAGTCTAGAGCCAAGAGATCATCCACAATATCTCATTAGGACACTAATTAATGAAGACTTGCTGTTTCACACAATGTGGAAAGTAAGATTATATATTAAGTGTCCTACGCATTATCCTTGTGGTATTGCCAGAACATCTAAGTGATATGTAAAGTATTCACAATGAAGATGGAAATCCTTCTAGAGCCAACATCAAACAAGCTCTTGGTGGGTGACATGTGAGATCTTCTCGTAAGATCAAACTTGTGACAAGCGGATAGAAACGATGGGAGATTCAATCTTGAATCAACCTTGGTCGAGATTGGAATTGTGAATACTTTTGGAAAAACCGTTCGATGTGCAAACCTTCTTTTCTCTAGCACGTCGAATGTGTATTCATGTTTTCAAACACAAAAAGTATCTCTGATTGAAAAAAAATACTTTTAGAAAAACCGTTCGATGTGCGAATCTCTTCTTTTTGCTAGCACGTCGATTGTGTACTATTTTCAAATACAAAAAGTGTTTTGATTGAAAATTGATCTTTCTCATAAAACCTTCATCGTATTTCAAAACTCTTTATTCTAAGCAATACGCGATTGTTTTCAAATCAATTTTCATCAATCGGTGAATCTCAATTATTTGGTTCACTCATTCCGTGTTGTCTTCTTTGAGGCGTTCGGTTTGAGAACAATTAGAACATTGCGAAACCACTGTCAAGGAGATTCTTAGGAATCCTACACGATCACATGCGTACTTGTCTTGATCAGCGAGGAACCGTGGGCGTGTACCTCAATTCAAAGAAAGTGATCAAAGACACTTTCATGTGTTTTATTGCTAGCTTGTTGTTTGCGGTACATTTAGACGGTTGCGGTGATCGAATTGAGGAGTCAATCAAAGCCGAATGCTCACGGCATCACACTTAATTGAAGAAATCATGGTGGTGCATATCTACATAACACGGTTACGATATTTCATACTATGCTTACCTTGACTGCTTTGCAAATATCATGATCGATGAAAGCTTGGCTACTCGATGGAAAGATGTCATGATTCAAAAGTGTGGGCATGTCGGTTCGAAAGTCACAACTTCACATGATGGCAACACAATAAAGGGTGATCCGGAGATTTCTTTGTGGTGATGATCTCAACGCAGCTCGAAGATCATCAAAGATGTGGATCGGTTCAAAGACCTCCCGAAAGTACAAAATAATCGGTCTATGAAGAGTCACTTTGCTTAAGCACTAAGATTGCGATAATGAAGAATTGAAGTCTCTGAGCTCAAGAACAAAGACAAGAATAGAATGCTAGGATTGAAATGTAAAACATGGGGTGACCTCCTTAGGGAGATTGTTAGGAATTAGAAAATTCCATAGTGAAGAGTCGGTCACCCCAAATATTATCTAGCATAATTTAGCTCGTAGACATATCGTTAGTTCGTTATTCTTGTTTTATTAGTTAGTTATTAGTCTAGTTTAGCATAGTGCAACACCGCGGAGGAAGGGCGGGTCTTTACCCATGTATGCACGATCCACGGGCCGATGGGAGGTCGTGTATTGTGTAGTATAAATACCCTTCCATCCATGGAAGGGTGGTGCTTCAATCTAATATTCTACAATTTGTGAAGTAACTCTCTACCAAGAAAACACCCAACTCTCTAACTTTCTTTCTCTAATGGCTAACATGTATTTTGATCATCCAAGACCACCCGAATCATCAAACACAATAAATATTCGATCCAACAAAACGCACCTTCAATTGAGTCATGTCTCCAGAATTGGTTTCAGGCCAGCGAACTGTAAGTTATTTCCTTTGCAGAAAACTATTCACTATGATTATCTAAAAAAATTATGTTGGTCTTGCAAATTATTTTGTGGACAACCTGTTGGAAACTTCTGTGGCTTTTTTCTAGGTTTAGACCACGGAAGTTCGACGAGTATAATTTTGATCATCCTGCCAACGGTCTTATGGTCTTATAAATGAAGGTGTGTCACCTTCTTTTGTTACAGAATGCTTGACATAACAGAAGATTATACATAAAGATCCTTCGAAACGGAGCCAGTTGCCATGAATAGATACTATAACTGACAACTTTGTGGTCGAGGGTTTAGTTTACGCAAAATCTTTCTAAATGGGATGTTAGAGCTTCACTGTTGTCTCAGAATTTGATTATTAAGATACGGCGTTTTGATGCTATATGTGTGATTTTAAGGTTCGATTTCCTTCGCTTCTATTCATTTGTATATATCAGTGACTGTGTTATCTGATTACAGTCACCTGATTTACTTTTGTATCAATTTGGGTTTTCATATGGTTACTTCTAAGCCTATTTTCTGCCTTATATTGGTACAAACTAGGAAAGGTAGGTTGTTCCGCCGCAACGCGGTGGCTCGCAACAATCCTCGTTAAAAAAAAAACTAGCGAGTACTCGTTTATAGCGACCGGATTTTATTGACAAAATTTTAAAGTGTGGTTAGGTTATTGGTTGTGTTGGCATGTAACCAAATATTTGTGAGAAAATTAGTAGTTTAATTTAGCGAAAGGGTAACATGCATTTAAAAAATTGTTATGTATGCCAAATAGTTGTCACATGTTACCACGCATTCATATTTTATTGACTTTGTCAAGTTTAGAGGAAATTAATGGAATAAAAATTAACGGGGTAATACTAGGACTTTTTTCACTTTGAGAGTTTAGCAAGATTATAATCCGATCATTTTCTTTTTACTAGGCGAGTACTCGCGCTTAGCGGCAGCGGTTTCTAGCATCAGATAATTAATGATTTGTGATATTATGGTGAGTGTTTTGTGTAACGTTTAAATAAAACGTGAACCGATGAAAATGCAATTGCAAACGGTTGTACTATACGATAACTAAAGTTTAGACAAAATTCTTAAAATCTATCAAACAACATATAAAAACATTTAATGAAAATGAAAGTAAACATTACATCAGTTATGAGATAAAAACTAACAACACACGTTACTTGTCGCGTAAAAACTAACAATGATGGGATTGATGGTGCCGTCGTTAAGAAGAACACAAGTACCAAAATTAGCATGAATGTGATTAGCCAAAAAAATAAATAAAAAAAGCTAATTTTGGCTATTTTGTAAAAGATTTTGACACATTTAGCCTCATTTATTTTTAAATGGGCGTATTTAGCCTATTGAAAAGTTAAATGTGCACTAACGGGCACATATTTTCTCTTAATTGTAAAACATTATAATCGTTTTTGAAGAAAAACTTATATATATAATATATTTATATAGTGACAGATCGTTTTGTGTTAAAAAAAAATTTTATGGGTTCTAAACGAAAATAATAAAGGTTTGAAGGATTAAACATAATGTTTTGAAACCCGGTTCGACCCGGGTGGTTCAACCGGTTGAACCGTTCCCGTTCAAAAACGGGTCGATTTAACCGAGTCAACTGACGGGTTGGGTCAAAGCGGTCAAATTAAGCGAGGTCAACTCACCGGGTTTGAGCGTCCGGGTCAACCCGATTTTCGATATGTATTAATAGTTTCAAATTTTCACTTTTACTTTTTGGTTTTCGTTTATATATAGTATAGCAGGGTACCCACGCATTGCGGGCGGGTACCTGTGACGATAACGAAGAAATAGATCTCGATGAGACTTGATTCACCGTTTTATCGGTTTCAACGGGTCCTCTAGTTCATTTCGGATGGTCATATTTGTTAGCCGAACCGGTGGCGACACGGCTTCGGTTGAACTGTTGGTCGATCCGATTTTCAAAACTATATGTACCATCGACTTGTTAGCTTGTATGAAGCTTTGTTTGTTTTATTAATTTGTATAATGTGTATAATAACCAATGTTGCAAAAATCGTGAATCGGTAATCGGGCGGTCGACCACCCTGCAGCGAGTAATCGTTCAAGGCGGGATTAATCGGTGATTAATCGGATTGGCATTTCCTGCAAGTTTTGGGTATGATCTTAACTGATTCTAAGCCTACTATGTTTCCAAGCCTCAATAAAAGGCTCCAATTATGATTATGAGGCTCATTGTGCGTTATAAGTTGTTGGGATCTGAAGATTAAAGTCTTGAAGATTAACAAAGTCTTTGCAGAAAGATAAAAAATCTTGCAAGAAGTCAAAATCTTGCTAAGTAAAAGTCAAAGTCTTGCTTATCATCAAAGTACCGCAAAGTTTAAAGTCGGTTGTATTAGATTAAAGATAGAAAGTAATGTTTATCTATAACTTTCTAAGTATTGTTTACTTGACGTACAAGAATAAGAATTGTAAGCAGTTTAGGGTTATCCTTGAGCCTATAAAAGGACCCTAGATTGGCATTAGATGTGCGTGACATTATTAGAGTTTTAGAGAAGTTCGATATTATTAGAGTTGTTAAAGAGTGCATAATAAGCGAGTTAGAGTTATTAATAAAATTGTTTAAAGTTAAAGTTATTCTTCTTAACTTTGTTAAGTAAATTCGTGATACTTAATAGAGTTTGTTCGGTGTTTTCATTGTTAATAACTTAGGATTTATCCGAGGTTATTAAACCTTAAACAAGCTATTTAAGTTAGTTTGGTTAGAGTACATCGATCCAACATAAGTGAAATAAACGATCCCCATTGTGCGTCATAAGTGATTTTTTTTAAAGTTGACCGATTCGACCGGTGTTTTATCTATTCGACCGATTTTTAACCGATTCGGCCAATTTTTGATCGATTCGGCCGATTTTTGGCCATTTTTTTTTACCTGGCCGATTTTTTGACCGATTTTCAAAATTCTACAAGGTGTATGGCCGATTACCGATTAATTGCGATTAGAAATAACATTAATCAGTGTGTTTAATTATTAATTAGGGCGATTAGAAATAACATTAATTAGTGTGTTTAATTATTTTACCTGGCAACACTGATAATAACATGTACTTTTCATTTTAGTGTGTTTTAAAAATAACATTAATTAGTGTGTTTAATTATTTTATATTTTAATTATGTTGTAGCTTGTTTAAATTGTACATTGCGAAAATTTTATTGTACTTTTTAGTAATGGGTATTTTAATTGGTTGTTTTTAAATTGGTAGATATGTTTTTAATTGGTTGTACAATGTGAATAAATTATTGTACTTTTAAGTAATCGGGTGTTTTAATAAAAGTATTAATTACACAATACATTTCTCTCACCTTTGACTATTCAACTTTTTGTTCAAAGTTTGACCGTTTTTCTATTATATGTTGTATAAATATAAATATATAGTAAAGTTATGCTTAATTTTGATTTATGTGTTAACTATTTATAAATCTTGTGTACAAGTTTAAAACAAAATCAAATTTAGTTTCGACATGACACACAAACTCCTAATATGTTGTCCATTTAGGCATTTATATAAAAGAAGTTAGAGAACACGAATATGCTTTTTGTTAGCTTAAATGTAATTTTCTACAAATTTTTCTCTAATTTGTAGTAATCCCGTTTCTAAAAGTGATTTTAGGTTTTTTTTAAGGGGTTGTTTCTATTTCGTTATAGCTCAATCTTTTTGCCATGAGCGTAATATATAATTGACTATATAATTCGGTTTACATATACTAATTTTAAAAAGGAAAAAAAGAATAAGCCGGCAACACCCAGGGTGTGTTTGGTAAAAGTAGCGAATGTGAAATTTGTGAGTAGTGTGACATTTCACAACTCATCATTCATGACTTCTTAAAGCGTTGGAAAAATAAGCGTTCACTAAAAGATAAGAAAGCTCACATTTCGTTCTTGCCAAACGAACAATTAACATCAAAAGTTCATTCTTCGCGATTTATCGCTAAAAAAACTCCAAATCTTCACCAAACATAGCCCCAATACCATTGAGATTGTCTAAGGCTATAAATGCATATTGTTTTGGTTAAATTACCCGGCATAACTCCTATATCTATATCTATACTACTTATAATGCATCTTGTACCTTCCCTCCTATTAATTTTTTAAGATTTTCTAATGTAGAACTTTTAAGCAAATACAAGTAAAAAGGCATAAGTTACAATTATTTGAAGCACAAATAAAACACTATTCAACATATACAATTAATACACTATTTAATTTATCCATTCACCAAAATATACAACCATTTAATCACAATGTACAATCTAATCAAGCTACTAAGCCAAGCACTTAAAAATAAAGCCATTAGGCTGCCCGCAGTGGTTGGTCGACTTATTCGGTCGCCATTGCGCCGACAGAGTCGCCGCCATTGCAACATGAGGGTCGAAATGGGTCGGTCGGCTCTAAAATTGACGAATGCTTCATCCCCTCGACCGATAACTAACTCGACTAAAAAACAAAAAAGTGAACTGTTACATTATTGAAAAAACATTTTTATCTTTGTAAGATTTTCTTTTTTTGTTTTGTTTGTTAGGCTACCCACTGGTCACTCCCCAACTCACACTAATAACAAAGATCTACCTAGACTTGAAAACGAAAAGGAAACTAAACAAGATCTCCGTTATTATTATTTCTAAATTAATTGTTAAAAAAAGTATGACCTCATAACATCACATTCTGAGAAAATTCGATTCATAAGATGCCACCGCGCGATCGCATGCAGTCACGCTAGTAGAGCTATAATGAGGTATTGTTACTGGTGCTTTGTTGTGAGATTTTAAGGCCATTCCTAAAATGATGATCATAATTTTTGTGGTTATCCCTGCTACTTCAACTTTCTTTCTTGAATCACGTCGTAATTTCTTCTAATGATGGCCATGATGACGATCGTAACTTTTATTTCTTTTTTATATTAAAATATCATTCATATTTAAAAAACATTACAATAATAATTCAACTAAAAAAGGATAAAAACTAAACAAACTTAACGGGTTTATGTTCATAAAGTACTTCATCCAAAAAATAACGTTAACGTTTCTTATTCTCAAATGTAAAATGTTATCAAACAAACCAAAACAAAACAAGTGGCATGCACGTCATATTTGCGTGTCAACATACAAATACTTAAACTAATCCAGATTAAATTAAATACCAGGAGAACAAATGAATGAATGAAAATATGTCCTAATGACAAACAGCTCATACGCACACATCTTTCACCACCAATAACCCCCACCCCTACTCTTCTTCTCATTCTCTCTCATTTTTCTTCACACATTCCCAACACTATGAAGTTTTGTATAATCATTATTTTCTTAACCTGTGACTTGTGGGTTACTTTATGCAAATGGAGTTGCAAGAAATCTTCCAGTATTGTCTTTTGATGAAGGGTATTTACAGACTCAGAGTTATTTGATGATGATAATATGATTATGTTTAAAGATGGTAAATCTGTTCATTTGTCACTTGATGAAAGAACAGGTATATATTTTGTGGTAATATTTATTTATGTGTGTGTATGTATTTTTATGTATAATGATGCAACGGTCACAAATTAAAGAAAGATGTGCCAATTTAATCGGTTTCAGGCAAACCGAAACATTGCAAAATTTGAGGGTTTGATCGGTCACACTCGGTTGGGCTAGTGGGCGCATCTCGGTCGACTACTCGGTTGGGATGGCGACTAACCGAGCCACTAGCATTGGCCTAAGCATAGACACTTTAATACTCGTGATGTCGTTTAGATCAGTTCAATATTTTAATACATTTTACGTATAAAAGGTTTTAAAGATGTGTAATACTATCTTGTAAACACAAATATATGTAGGACTTACCATAAAATCATCTAATTTATACTGCATATAAAGATAAAACAATTTGCTTAAAATTTATAGACTTAAAAAATGAGTAATTTGTAATACTAAGGCGCTGTTTGCAAGAAACTTTTATGAAATTGAAACTTTTGTTATAAAATAATCTCCTTTAAAATAAATAGCTCTGTTTGGATACGTTTAGATACATTAACTTCAACTTTTATTTCAAACAAATATTTCTTAAATGAAAAGGCGATTCATGAAGCTTTTAAACATTTTGGGCTGTTAAAACTTTAAATTATAGATATACCCTCCAAACATTTGTTTATAATTATGTATATGTCCTTTTACGTCATTTTACATCTTACAATTACATTTAACAATTAACTTACCAAACACTTTTATTGAAAAAAGATACGACTTGTAGCTCATGTTATGATTTTGCTATTAACGATTACCATACCATTACAACTACAACCTACATTTACTGACTTAGTTTTGCCAAACATACCCTAAAATACCCATATTTATAAAAGGCAATGTAATTTTTAAAACATTTAAATAATTACTCGACACTCATATATACATAAAGAAATTGCGCACACAAATTAACATTACTATACACCATCGTCACTATAAGCAAGTGATCATCTATTACTAAAGATGTAATATGTAATATACTAAAAGTTTGAAATATTAATTACTTATTGTGATAACCGGATTTTCCAAAATAATATTTAACAAAAAACTTGAATTATATCACTTTTGACACTTACGTGTTTGATTTAAACTAAAACCGATACGTTATCCCGTGTACAATGAAAAACGACCTTGAACGCGTACCGACACTAAGTATAGTCTACATTACATTAGTACATTATGACATTTATAAACTTATTTTATAGTTCATAACATTTATTTTATAACTGGTGCATAAACGCATACATTTTGCATTTTTAGGTCACACATGCACTCATTTGAAACCATATTTATACATAACTATTTAATTTACACTTCTAAATAACAAAAAATTTGAAAATGTTCCCCCCCTTTCCCTAGCTCGGCCGAACCTTGCCCAAAACCAACACCACTAAACCTTGGTACAATTCTTTTCTAGTGTTTTTGTTGATTGGATATATGTAAGAACTAGCTAAGCTTCATTTTACTCATATCACAAATACACATCAAACTTTCTCTCTTCTTTTTCTCTTTCTCTTGTGTTCGTACACCACCCAACACCAACATCATCATAATTTTTTTCTTGATCTTTGAAGATTCGTGTTCTATTTATCTTGGTTCACTGATTTGCTTATTTGGGTTCATAATTAGTCATTTTGGGATTGATTCTTGCACCTAAATCCACTCTTTTCACCATCTTTGTAAGTAAACATTTTCCTCATATTTTTGTACTTTTAGCATCTTCATTACATATGTTTTTTATTTGTACAATTTATTTTCAAAAAATATAAGAAAAAGTTTAAACATGAAACACATACAAATATGCATATACACGATATACATATATAAACACTTTAACAAAATGCATCACCATATTTGTATTGCTTATTTACTTTAAAAATTTGTAAAAAGCTTTTCATGTAGCTTATTTGGGCTTATCTTTAGTTTTAGTCTTGTTGTTATAATATAACCTTGGTTATTGTGATGTTAGTATGTTATTTATTATGTTGTTGTTGTTAATTGGTGGAAGGGCTTAGGATTAGTATTGAGTTGTTGTGTTGAGATATTTGATAAATTGATGGAAGGGATTAAGCTAGTATGCTTTTGATTGAGTTTATTATTGATTTAAAATGGCTTATTTTATAAAAGTAAGTTGTTGTTAGAAATGGTTTTGGACATAGAACATATCATAGGACTCGAGTTGGGTAACGAGAGCTCAAGAATTAGAAAATATACTTAAACACCTTTCCGTGGACATATTATTCGTTAAAAACGGACTTATAAGGAAAAACTTACGACGATTTAAAGTTTTGATGAGAACGATTTATTTTCTGAAGAAAAACTGCACTTTAAGTGCTGAAAATTTATACTTTGAACTTGTTTTTGAACCACTTAAATTCGAAATCGTCAATTTTTTTTAAAAGAGTTTAGTTAATATGTATTTAGACGTCTCCGAAAAGTCCAAGAACTAGTTAAACGGAGTTAAAACGAACAGGTTATGGCCTCGGGAAGTTGACGAAAAATGCATTTTTTAATAAAGATTCAGCAACTATTTTTACTTAATATATGGGTGGATCGAGTAACTTTGAGGTTGTTTTGGAGCATTTTAGAGTCCGATTGAGACACAGAGTCCTTAAGAATATTGAAATATTGTTTAAACACTTTTTATACAAGTCGAAAGTTTCCTAAAATAGTAAGTGTCAGGCAAGATGTGAATTTCTAAAGATGGACACTTGGGAATTTTTGTAAAGTATATAAACATTAATATTATTGGAAAACTTTGACGTAAAATGTATTTTAACTTATAAAACTAAAACGCGAACATACATTGGTGATACAAAATTTTTAAAATACATTTGCATCATTTCATTTAGCATAATACTAAGTCAGACCATTATTTACTTAGGTCGCGTTTGAAAACCGTCGTGCCCTATCACTTGATTGATTTATTCTCGAATTACTACTTTGCTTGAGGTGAGTTTCTAGCCTCACTTTTATACTTATTGTTTTGAAACCTTTGGGGTGAGAACATGCTTGTTTTTATTTCGGATACAAGTACTTTTAAACTGTTACGAATTAGCCTAAGTACCATTGACCCACTATGCCGACTATCATGAACCGTTAATTCTTGTGAAAGCGTGAGTGTTATAAATAAATCTATTGGGGATGACTCTCCCATTCAGGTAAGTAGCGCTTACTTGACCAAGGTTATTGGTCTAACGAACGTATACCATGTCGGAATTCTAAGTGTTGCGGGTTGAACACTTACCGGGCCACTATCTTATGTGCATTGGTTTGCATACTTATACTGTCGTAGCTTCGGTATCATGAGCTTAGTGAAATCGTAATATCTTTTTGTATGACGTTGTATTTGTTATAATGTTCATATACTTGAAATCTTGGTCAATGTTATTGAATTTACTTAAATCTATGAACTCACCAACTTTATGTTGACATTTTTAAGCATGTTTTTCTCACGTGCTTAACTATACGGACTTGGTATGCATGGATTCTACATCATCAAATGAATTTTTATGGATCTAAACCTTATCTCGTTTTATTGTATTAGACTATGTTTTCTTTTAGGACTTCTTATGTTTAAACTTATGTTGTAACTTATTTAAATTTTATGTAACAATGAGATTATTTTAAATGACTCATGTAATGGTCATTCTTTATTATTGTGTGATCTTTTATCATGAAGTCATGTCCCTGATTACCTTTCCGCTATGATAATTTGAGGGTGTAACACTGATCTGCGCAAAACCGTCAAGTTTTCTCACGCAAGCAAGAAACTTAAAACAGCTTAAGCACGAAATCAATGAAGATCTGAGGAGTATAGTGCTTCCCCGGGTCGTTATGTCCCAGCGAGCTATGCAATGGATTATCAAACGAATAGTGATCGCGAGATTTGAACGGAAAAGGAGATTGAGAATTATTATAACTACGGAAAAAGGACATAAACTACAAGGGATAAAATGAAAATTAAAGGAAATTAAAAAGATTTAAAAATATTAAATAAACGCTATCACTATATTTAAAGTGATGGACGTTTAAAACTTAAAACTAAAAACTTACGTTTAAATAAAAAAAAATACGTAAACGTACAAATAAAAACGTGAAACTTATACAATATAAATCCTAAAAATATGAAAAATACATTTTTACAATCCTAATGATAAAAGAAAATTTTTAGAAAAAGAAAATTATTTTTAAAACTATTTATTTAATTATTATTAATTAAAAACTATTTATTAAGTATTTAAAATGCACTAAAATACAATAAAATACAAAATTAACCTAGAAAAATGAAATTATAACTTGGAAAAATCTAAAATATGATAAAACTTATTTTAAAACTAAAAATATATTTTTTAGACTTTTTATGTATTTATTATTAATTTAAAACTATTTAAAACTAATTAAATTATTTAAAAATACAAATTTAACTAAGAAAATCTAGAAAAATATTTTTCTCTTTTTATATTTATCTTAACTTAAGAAAATTGAAAATTGATTTTTTGGAACTTTTTCTCAATTAAATGTAATTAAAGCTATTTAAAAAGGCTTAAAAACTAATTTTAATTAAGAAAAATAGTAAATGGTGACTAAAAATTATGAAAATTTCAGGGAAATTCTAAAATTATATTCTAAAGCTATGAAAAATGGAAAAACCAGGGCTTATATGGAAGAATAAAGAGCTGCAGTGTAAACTAGAGGGAAATAAGCACTTTTATTAAGCTATTAAGCACTACATTAAACCAAACTACTACAGAAGCTTAATAACACTAAGTCTACTCTAAAGCAACTATATTAAGCTAATTCTAACACCTAAATAAGCCTGCTACCTAGGATTGAGCAAACTGCTATTTAACCAAACAAGCTAAACTGACCCTATGTTCTAGGTGAAACAACGACAACCAATAAGCTAGAGTGAAAACTAAAAGCATGGTTCTAAAGCTCACCAACCGAGATCAATGACCCAAATTTTCAGCTTATGATGACAAGTAGTGAATCAATTAGAGAACAAAGCAAAAGTGACCAAAAGGGATATTAACTGCTGATGCACAGAACTGAAATAGGACCTACTGTTTGAGCTTATTTATAAGCTAATCAGACAAGCTTAAAGGAAAAACAGCTAAAGGGTCTTGAAGACCACCTAGAAGACTGCAAGTGAACAAAAATTCAGACCTTAACTAGCTAAAATGAAGAGTACAGAGGTCGCAAATTTCATGGCCGGTCGGACTGGTGTTGACTTTTTAAGAACAGAAGTGAGGTTTGACTATTGTGAGATTTAAGATCAAACCTAGGACTGAATTCAATGTAATTTAATGCAATAAGACTTTCACAAGCTAGATTATCAACTTCTAACCCTATGTGTGAGATTTCTAACTACTGATTCTCACAGTTGAGAACTCTAGAGCAGAAAACTTGCAATTTTGACTAATGATGGGAATGACTGCAAGATAAGAACAAATATGAGCTAAATGAACTATATCAAACATAGAACCACTGATCTAATGCATTAACTTGACCTCTAAAGCCGTTTAAACAAGCAAACCAAACACCCCTTTATTCAACTGATTGTAAATTACATTAAGCTAGCTACTGATTTATCCTAAATCATTGATCCAACTGAGTTTTCTAGCTAAAATTAACACTGAATGAACAAACACAAACCATTCTAAACCATAAATACAAGATAAGCATAAAATGCAATTTGACTTAAAATGAAAATGAAATCCACTAACCATCGTGTCCAAATTTTATGCAGGGCGAACCGAACAAAGACTAACCTAACCTAATCTATTCCACTCCAAATAAACCTCTGCAACACCCATTGTCAGCTTCCAATCCAATTTGAGCCCAAAGTTGACTTTTGTTGACTAGAAGACAAAGTTGTTTGAAACTGGGTTTTAAGCTTTCAAAAAGTTATGAAAGGCTTATATAAGCTTATTGAGACTGATTAACAAGCTGTATGAAGCTTGTTTTATGAAATTGAAACTTGAATTTTAACAAGAACCATACACACATGAAATTAAGCGAAACTTGAGATTAATAACTAAAACTTGATCAAACTGAAAGTGTAACCTTAGTTTAAGACTTAGGAACAAATTATTACAACATTTGAGTTAAATTAAGACATAACTAAAAAAAACGACATAAAAGTAATTTTAAAACTAAAACTCTACTGCCTTGCTTCTTCTCTTTCTTCCTTTTTATATCCAAACTGCTTTTCCACATGCTCTTAGCTATTCCCACCTTTGTTTTAGACCTTTGGATCAATAAAAGAGATCTTGGCCCTTGAATCCATTTTTGGCGGGAAATGGGTTAGCCAGGTGTGTGGGTTGAGTGAAATGGGAGAATAAGCATTTAATGGATTTTGGAGTTGTGTTGAGGTGGGGGGACAAGGGAGATGGATAGGTGAGGAGGGGGGTGTGGTGATTGAGTGATAGCAGGGAGCAGTTGGGGAAGAGAAGAAAAACGCGCCAAAAGGGGATTTGTTTGACTTGGGTGGTTGACCAGGGTATTAGACTTGGCAGGGGTCAAAGTGCAATTGATGGGGGTCATAGGTGTGAAAGGGTCCAAAATGGTTGGTAGCTTATAATAACATAAGGACCATATGTGCAACTTCAAATTTGGAGGACCTAAAGCGCCAATTCTGCCAAGTTACTTCCAAGGACTAAAATGACATTCTCAAAAAGTCTGGGGACCAAATCGCCATTTTGTCATTTTCCAAGGCCATTTCGCCAATTTTCAAAGTTGAAGGACTAAACTTGTAATTTTCTCAAACTTTTATATTTTTCACCAAAGGACTAAATTTGACAACTTTTGATTTTAAAAGGACCTTTGGTGACTTTTCTTTGAAATTTTGACTCGGGGACTATTTTGACAATTTTGAAACTTGGGGACTAAAGCGCCATTTTGCAAATTTGATCGTTTTCATCGATTTTGATATTTTGCATTTAAAACACATAAAACACTTGTTTGTGATATTTAAATCATTTTGATGCGTTTTGAGTGTTTTCGGATGATTTTGCAGTTTATTTTGTACAAAATGATGAGTATTTAGACACTCATCAATCCCCACACTAAGATATTGCTAGTCCCTAGCAATGATTTGAGAAAACTTAATGGATTTCAATCTCTTTACCAAAAGCCATTACTTCGGAGTAGCCAAATGTTTTAGTTCAAGTAAGAACCATGGTACAATCGATAACCATGTGATTTTGAGCAAACCACCGACTTTCAACGGATTTGATTTTGTCTTTACCGAAGCCGTACTTTCCGGACTAGCCAACTCTTAGATAAATTATCAATATTATCTTTGGTGAGTGATTACCAATTATGGTTTTTCCATGCCTTTACCACAAGCCATAACCTGCGGGCTAGCCAACTCTTCACTTTTAGGATATGGTGGTGAATACCATACAATTTTGGGCAAATTGCAAGCCATATAAGCGGATTTGAGATATCTTTACCAAGAGCCGTTTGCTCTGGATTAGCTAATCCTTTTGTCTTCTGAGACATGGCGGATCGATAACCAAATGAGAAAGTGTAAAACACTTACTCCAAAAAAAATTTTGTCCAAAAGCGGGAATTGATATAATTATATGATAAAATTCGCGAGAATTCCCCACACTTAGAAATGAATATTGCCCTCAATATTCAAAGTACCGCGGTTATGCGAAACAAAGAACGTAAAAGGAAATACTACGGCCATTATTTAGAAAGATTTTTTTTTTTTTTTTTTTTTTTTTTTTAACTTGTGGGCATCACCCCACACTTAGGTGGTAGAAAGGGTGAGAAGGCGAAATATGGGTGAAAACCCATATGGCATGCTCTTGTTTTTGATTCCCGAGTCGCTAGCTTGACTCGACCCGCATTCATTGGTTCATGGGGAAGCAAAGTGGAAGAAACAATCTCCATCGGACTTTCATTCAGGATGTTTGGACAAACATTTGAAGCACGTGAAAGTTCCACACCGATGAGATATACATAGAACCGGCTCACAAATGGTACATGAAAATGCCGGGGTCAAAGATAGTGTCCTCACTCCCGAAGGAGTGAAGAAGAGAGGAAGTCACATCATAAGTGAGGAATGGAAGGAAGATGTTTATAACAATCAGAATCCATTCGTCATCCTCAAATGTGGACATAACGGGAGGAAGGGTGAAGGTAGTATCATCAATAAGCAAACTCTTATGATAGAGTACACCTTCCTCCGAGCCAATATCATCCTCAAGATCAAAGCGAAATGATCATATTCGGAGGAGATATGTCATGAGAGAGTTCACCGGAGAACTCTTCATGAAGAGAATCATTGGAAAAGCCTCAAGCTCGGGCTTGTCCAATGTAGAGTCACTATCCACAACGGGGATAGGAGATGAAGTCGACTTAACACGAATGATTCGATCTTAGAAACGAGGAGATTTATATTGAACAATTGTTCACGAAGTATCTCGTCCTCAATTTCGGATCATCGAATCTCTCACTTCCTCTAAGCTAACTAGCTCGGAAGGTAGCTCCTCGACATAATCGATGTCTCCATAGGATAAAGAATCGTCAAAGCAAGTACAATCGTTATCGAATCGGAGAACATCTCGACATGATCATATGGAATGTCAAGAGGAGGAGAAGAATCATCATTAAGAGGCTCATCACACATATTACGGAGATAACCTCGGACTCACTTGGGGTTGGAACAAGGCTCTCAACACTAGACGATTCCATTTCGGAATAGTGCTAGAAGGCTCGTCCCCATTATGAGAGAGTCAATGGAAGCTTGGTGTGATTTCGATTGACAAGCTCTCATAATATTCCTTCATTAGAATAGAATCCTCATCATCATCGTCATCATATCAGATTCTTATGTTCATCTGCTGAAGCTTACACACCATTCTTTTCATTTGTAGTTTCTTCCGAATGCGTATTTCTTGAACTTTGAGGAAGATAACACTCCTCGTAATCATTGAGATCTTGAAAAGGCTCGGAAGTCGATGGTGATGGAATCTTGTGGGGTTGGAAATTGTCAAACCGGAGAATTGGAATTTTGAAAATTTTGATTCACCGGTGACATTCAAAAGTCGCATTAGGACCCCGCAATTCTCACAATGAGATAGTTGGGAAAATAACTTTCACCAAAGTTCGATTGTAACATGGTTCCGGCTCATAGACAAGCGGGACTGTGGTGGACAATCAAAACCGTAACGAGAATCATTCTCACAAAACTCGTATGAGTAGGATTCGTATTAATGTGGAGGTAGGTAGGAAAAATCGGGTGTTTCATTTGAAATGGGATCGGAATTACAAACAAATTTTTCTCCGAAACTCACATTGGTACATCATGACAATTTCCACCGTTAAATGGACCTCCACACTGAGAACATGTCAAATACCATGACATAAAGAATTAAGCAGATAAGAGGGATAAGAGATGGAGAATCAAATGGTTAAAGAAGATAAGGAATGAAGAATTAAACAGGTTTGAGGATAAAGAAATGTAGAATTAAACAGAT